>CM064502.1:8447370-8797559 GCA_032716605.1 Paralithodes platypus
GGCAGAAATGCCTGTATCGAGTGCCTCCCCCAGAGTTGAAAGAGTGACAGGGCCAAAATCAAGGGATGTTCGAGCCAAAATGCCTGGACACACGGAGTTTGAAGCAATTTAGGTCATAGAAGGAGGGAAAGACTGATTCTGGGAGAGAGTTCCAGAGCTCAGCTGTTGAATAGAAGAACAATTGAGAATAATGTTTCACTCATGGTTTGGAGAGTTGCACAGAGTAGGGGTGGGATTGTGTTGCAAGACGGGTACCACGTTCCGTATGTAGAGGTGGTATACACTGGGAGAGCTCTGAGGAGCACTGATTATTGTAGTAGCGATACAATAGCGAGAGAGATGCAACATTGCGCCTAAGAGAGAGAGCTTGCAGAGAGTTTGTGAGTGGGAGGAAATTATTGATACGAAAGGCCTTCCTTTCTACTTTGTCTAAGAGTGCAGTGCGAGACAATCCTCCACACACATGTGAACAATACTCTATACAAGGACGCAATGTGCCCTTGTACAGAGCAAGAAGCTATGCAGGGTTAAAGAACCCCTTGAGGCAGTTGAGCACACCCAGCTACTGGGAGGCTGCCTTAGCAAGACTGGTAATATGGTCCTTCCAAATGAGAGCAGAAGAAAAAGAGACACCAAGAATATTGAGAGAAGATGAAGGGTTGATTTTTGAATTGTTGAAGAATAAGGGATAGTCCTCTGGGATTTCCAGACGGGTAGACAGATGAAGAAATTGGGTTTTGGAAGCATTAAAGGCAACAAGGTTTTCTCTGCCCCAATTGGAAATGGTATTTAGATCAGAATATAAGTGTTGATGGCTTCATAACGTTTGTTTTGGAGGAATTACTGGCTAGGGCGTTCTAGAAAACTAATTGAGTAGCGTAACGTAGAGTCATCTATGTATGAATGAATGGGACTGGGGGTACGGTTGAGAAGATCATATATGGAAATTAGAAAGAGAATAGGTGACAGGACAGAGACCTGAGGAACACCAGAGTTGATAGGATGAGGAAGTGAGCGATGGCCATCCACAACCGCAGCTAGGAATAGGAAATTCAAGAGAAAGGTACAGATGAGGGATAGAAACCGAAGGAGGATAGTTTAGAAATTAAAGATTTATGCCAGACTCTATTGAAGGCCTTCAATAAGTCTAGTGGAATAGAAAAGGTATCACCGAAGTCCTGAAAGGAGGATGACCAAGAGTTAGTAAGATATGAAAGAAGATCACCAGTAGCGCAACCCTTAAGGAAGCCATACCGGCGATCTGAGAGCAGATTATGAGAAGAAATCTAAAAATATATATATACTGTATATATATGATGTATATAGGTGCAAGGAGAGCCAGTTAACCCTCTCCGACATATGACGCGATTGTGAGCCTATTGGGGATACTTTAAAGCCTTTGTTACCATCAGGGGTATTTAGAAACCTTGAGTTTAGTTACTTCAACCTCTGCAGTTATCTTTGAGTTAGCTGTGGGTAGAACACTGATTTTGGAGAGGTAATTATAAGAGTGAGAGAACTATATTTTTTGTTGCTAATCTGGCAACCTCTGCTTCATAAATGCGCGAAAGGGTTAATAATGTTGTATATAGAAGTTCCATTATGGTGAAGGCCTAAGGGTTTCAGTATCACTAACATCTGTGGCGTTATTCTCGTACAAGGAGGTCAGCAGTAACGGCCACAGCAGCTTTAAGGGCAGATGCTTTGTGTTTCTGGCCTTCCTTCTCCCTCATGCATAGCCCCACTAGTGTTCAGGTTTTACTACGTTCGTTCCATTAGTTTGGCGATTTTCACTCCTCTCACTCCATTTCTTTGTCAATATTAGGACCTTTCATGCCATTTAATTGTCGATTTTCCAGGCGAGTTATAGCGAGTCCGCAATTTTAGGAGACGGCCGGAACATTTTCCTACAAAAGAATGTACAAATTTATCTTGAAGGGAGGTCTTGGAGGTGATTGTTTAAGCTTGATAGAGGTCTAGGGTGCAAACTAGAAGACAATGTATAATAATAAGACAATAACAAGTGAACGGAATAACCTCCCCTTAACCCCTTCAGCACTATGACGCCTTTTAACTTTGATTCTGGCTAAAATGACATGAGTTTACACAGTTTATGCAGGGGGTGTATTGAGAGTGTTGTATTTACTTTGGGTCCTAGAGGTAGAATATATGCTAAAGAAAATCGTCTACTGGTAATCAGATTATGAGGAAATAACGTCATGGTAGAGAAAGGGTGGAGGGTGTATTTATTGGTTCATTTAAAGGGTGGAGGGTGTATTTATTGGTTCATTTATTTATATATATATTGTTTATTGTATTTCCTCCCTAGACCTCCATCAAGGTTATTGTATTCAGGGGGAAGGGCTTATTTAGTACTTTATTTACTGATCTATTTATTAGTGTTTTAGTTTTCTCCCTAGACCTCCATCGAGCTTAAAAAAACATCCACAAGATCCTCCTTCTAGATAAACTTGTACATTTGTCCTCCTATATAACAGTCTCGCTATCGCTCGCTATGAAAAATCGACACCTGAATGGCACGAATGGTCTTAATATTGACAAAGAAATGGGATGACAAGTCTTAAAATCGCCAAACTAATTGGCCGAACGTCTTAAAATCTGAAAACTAATGGGGCTAAACATGAGGGAGAAGGTGGTCCAGGAAACAAATCCCCCCCTTAAGGGGAAGATTTGTTTTCCTAACCCCTTTCTCCATGTTTAGCTTAGTTAGTTTTCAAATTGTAAACGTTCGGTACATTAGTTTAGCAATTTTAAGACCTTTCTCCCAAATTATCTGTCCATATTAAGACTTTTCATGTCATTTAGATGTCGAATTTTCCTGGCGAGTAACAGCGAGCCTGTATTTTAAGGTGAACTGGCCTTCGACCGAGACATTTTTCTATCGAAAATGTAAGCGTTTTTTCTTGAAAGGGGGTCTAGGGAGGGGGGGGGGGGGAGAGTGGTCTTTTAAAGCTTGATGGAAACCTAGTGAGGAAACTAAAAAAGTAAATGATTGACTAAATAGATAGACCAACAATATCATACATATATTAAGCCTTTGAAGATTATGACGCATTATGACAGTTTATTCTAACTATCAGTCGAAGATGTTATGTCATTTAAGAAGTATATCTAGGTGTCAAAGGGGTGAATACTATCTCATTGAACTTTTTAGTTCCCACAAGTTCTTCCTAAACTGAACAAAATCGTCTAATGATAGCCAGAATAAACTGTCAAAAGACGTCATGCTCCTCAAAGGGGTAACTCAGTATGTGTACATGTTTGTGAATGGTGTTGACTTTATTGACTGTTGACTCTCTCGCTCTCTCTCTCTCCTCTATGTTTTGACTTTCTCTCTTTTATTCTCCCTCGACTTTCTCTCTTTCTCTCCCTTGACTTTCTCTTTTTCTCTCCCTTGACTTTCTCTCTTTCTCTCCTTTGACTTTCTCTCTTCCTCTCTCCCTTGACTTTCTCTCTTTCTCTCTATTGACTTTCTCTCTCACTTCTTTCTCTCTCTCTATGGACTTTCTCTCCTCTCTGTTTTGACTTTCACTCATCTCTCTCTCTCTCTCTATTTAATTTCTCTCCTCTCTATTGTTTTTTTATTGACTTTCTATCTTTCTCATTACCGACTTTCTCTCTTTCTCTCTACTGACATTCTAATATTTTCCTCTCTTTCTCTTTACTGACTTTCTCTCCTCTCGCTATTGACTTTCTCTCTCTCGCTCTCTATTGACTTCCTCTCTCTCTCTCTCTCTCTCTCTCTCTCTACGGACATTCTCTCCACCTTACTTTTTTCTCCTTCTCACTATTGACTTTCTCTCCTCTTTACTGACTTTCTCTTCTTCTCTCTACTGACTCTACTTGTGTCTGTTAACTTTCCTTCTCTATTTCTGTTATTGTTCTCGACTTCTCTATGTTAACTTTCACATGGTTTACTTTCTCTTCTTCTCTATGTTATCATTTTCACACTCACTTTCCTGATTTTCTCTTTCCATGTTTTGAATTTCTATCTTTCTCATTGTTGACTGTCTTTCCTACCATCTGTTGACTCTCTTTCCTACCATCTGTTGACTGTCTTTCCTACCATCTGTTGACTGTCTGTCCTACCATCTGTTGATTTTCATATTTATTTTTCACCGATTCTTCCTCTCTGTTGACTTTATTGTGTTTTCCTTTGTTGAATTTATTTGCTTCTCTATATATATATATATATATATATATATATATATATATATATATATATATTTATATATATTCTGGGCGCCTTATATAACCTCCGATTGAAGCATGGTCTGTTTCGTATGAACAAGTTCGGAGCTTCAACCAGGTTACCAAAGTGAAAAAATGGTACCGGAGATTCGTTAGGCTTCACTCTGATAATAAACAGATTCATAACATCATATTTTAATCAATGAAGCACAATTATATTGTGGGCTTCGTTCTACTTGTATCTACCAAAAATTGAAACCGAATATATATATATATATATATATATATATATATATATATATATATATATGATATACAATAATGTTAGATAATCGTTGATGACAATTTGCGTGAAATCTAGACAGAGATACATAAACTCTACACTTCTACGTGAACAAAATCATAACCCCTTCAGCACCATGACGTTATGTTCACCTTGAGCTGGTTACCTTTAGACGATTTGCTTTAGTAGCTTACAATTTCTATTAGGAGGATGACTAATATATTTCTTAACCATATAAATAACGTCAGTCCTTCTTAACTGCAGAGCATCTTCTATCATCAGCCATAATAATAGTTGAAAGAAGCGTCATGGTACTGAAGGGGTTAATAGGTATCAGCTATGCCCTGTTCCAAATAGGTAGTCCAGAAATCGTGAACTCTAACCTTTGTAACTAAAAATGGGCTTAAGCAAATGGGCTGCGAATTTTCACACCTATTCGCTAGCTCGATCAATCTAGTTGTTTGTGAGTTATAGAGGTTAATGTTCAAGAGTTCTGAGTTAACTACTTGGTACAGGGTATAGTAGAAACACAAGATGACCGTCAAGTAACATTAATAGTACGTTAAAAGAACTCAGTTTATGATCGAAGTTAGTGGCGAACTATAGATTATGACTGCATACTCTGGAACAAAGATCATGGATGGGCTTATTGAGCATGGCGTTATTTGTCAGTGTCGCGGGCTAAACCATACTAACATTACTGGTGCCATCATGTTAAGGAAGATTCTTATGTATTTGTTTACTTATTTATTTAGAGTATTTACTATTATTGTTATTAGTATTGTAGTATATAATCTAAAAAGCTGATCTACTAGGGTGGGAATATTTCGACAGTTGTTTGGAAATTTGTGCTTTATATAGCAAAATAATAAGCAACCAGTGATACTCATAGCGATTGATTCTATGTCAGGGTCGAAATATGTTCAAACTGAAGAGTTAAATACCTACGATAATACAGTAAATATATATTGTACTTCAGAATTTTAATTTCCCATTACGACCTATATGCACGATCGCTCTTTAGAGCTTTGGCCGACTCCGACTCCAGTCTACTAGGTACAATAACTATACAATAGCAATAACAGAAACTATCAAGAAGCAAACTAATCTTGTATTACTTTAACACTCAACGAGCGGCCTAGGCGGTATATTTGACCGTGCCGCCAGCGTTTTTTTTTAACCATAAATGGCATTGTTTCCATGCTCTTTTTCATGCATAAACAAGAGCCAGAGTGTAATACAAGTATGTATCCCTGAAAGGGCATAAATTGAGCTTTCAAATGACACCCGAACAATCCTTCTACGATCACTGGTTGTCTTGCAACGATCATGCAACCGAAGGGCAAAATCCCTAAAATACGGTAATTTCGTTACATAATTACGTGTGTAGCGAGTGAGAGAGGGTTGAGTAGTGTGGAGTACATGTCAGTGGGCCCACGACGGTTATGGCGAGCGGTCATGAGGCAACCTACGCTCCTCCCACCGCTCGGCTCTCTCTCAGAGCCAATATTGCGCCAAAATTGCACACAGACTTAAGTCGGGCCCCGCCACATAGTCAAGGTTTTTAGATACAGACTTAAGTCGGGCCCCGATAGACAAGGGTTAATAGATATTACGCGTGATTGATAGTGTTTTTTTTTTTTTTTTTTCTATGTGATTGAGGGAGGTAAAAGGCATAACTGCCTATAGCGAGTGCCTCCCCCATAGTTGAAAGAGTGACCGGGCCAAAATCAAGGGACGTTCGAGCCAAAATGCCTGGACACACGGAGTTGAAGCAATTTAAGTCATAGGAAGAGGGAAAGACTGATTTTGGGAGAGAGTTCCAGAGCTCAGCTGTTGAGTAGAAGAAAGTTTGAGAGTAATGTTTCACTCTTGGGTTGGAGAGTTGCACAGAGTAGGGGTGGGATTGAGTTGCAAGACGGGTACCACGTGCCCTACGTAAAGGAGGTGGTATGCACTGGGATAGCTCTGAGGAACACTGATTATTATAGTAGTGATAGAATAGCGAGAGAGATGCATCATTGCGCCGAAGAGGGAGATTGCAGAGAGTTGGTGAGTGGACGGGAGTTAATGATACGAAAGTCCTTCCTTTCAACTTTGTCTAGGAGAGCGGTGTGAGAGGAACCTCCCCACACATGTGAACAATACTCAATACAAGGGTGCACTATGTACCTGTACAGAGCAAGAAGCTGTGCAGGGGAAAAGAACCCCCTAAGGCGGTTGAGCACACCCAGCTTCCGGGAGGCTGCCTTAGCAAGACTGGTAATATGGTTCTTCCAAATGAGAGCAGAAGAAAAAGAGACACCAAGAATATTGAGAGAAGATGAAGGGTTGATTTTTGTATTGATGAAGAATAAGGGATAGTCCGCTGGGAGATCCTGACGGGTAGATAGATGGAGAAATTGGGTTTTGGAAGCATTAAAGGTAACAAGGTTTTCTCTGCCCCAGTTGGAGATAGTATTTAGATCAGAATTTAAGAGTTCTATGGCTTCATTACGTTTGTCGTTGAGGGATTGCTGGCTGGGGCGTTCTGAAAAACTAATGGAGTAGTGTAAGGTTGAGTCGTCTGCGTATGAATGGATGGGAATTAAGGTACAGTTAAGGAGATCATTTATAAAAATTAGAAAGAGAATAGGAGATAGGACAGAGCCCTGAGGAACACCGGAGTTTATAGGGTGAGGAAGTGAACAATGACCGTCCACAACCGCGGCTATGGAATGGCCGAAAAGGAAATTAGAGACAAAGGCACAGATGGAGGGATAGAAACCGAAGGAGGGTAGTTTAGAAATTAAAGATTTGTGCCAGACTCTATCGAAGGCCATCGATATGTCTAGTGCAATAGAAAAAGTCTCACCGAAGTCCCGAAAGGAGGATGACCAAGAGTTACTAAGATATGAAAAAAGATCACCAGTAGAGCGACCCTTAAGGAAGCCATACTGGCGATCTGAGAGCAGATTATGAGAAGAGAAATGCTTAAGAAATTTGGAAGCAAGAATAGTTTCAACAACTTTAGAAAGACAAGAGATGAGAGCAATTGCATGATAGTTGGAGGGTTGAGAGCGATCACCCTTCTTTGGGACAGGTTGAATGTGAGCAAACTTCCAGCATGAAGGGAAGACGTTAGAGGATAGACAGAGACGAAAGAGTTTGCCTAGGCAGGGAGTCAGCACGGAAGCACAGTTTTTGAGAACAACAGGAGGAACACCGTCCGGACCGTACGCCTTATTAGTGTTAAGCCCAGAGAGGGTAGAAAGTACATCTTTAGAAGAGATTAGGATATTAGGCATAAGTAAGAGAGAGGAGGGCGGAGAGGGAGGAATAGCACCGGAATCATCCAAAATGGAGTTTCTAGCAAAAGTTTGAGTGAAGAGTTTAGCTTTGTCAGAGGAAGAAGTGATGGTTGTGCCATCAGAGTGGGAAAGGGGAGGGAAAGACGAGGAAGAGAAATTGTTGGAGAGGTTTTTGGCTAGATGCCAGAAAGCTTGGGAAGAGCTAGAGTTGGATAGTTCAGTGCATTTATTATTGATGAAAGAGTGTTTGGCAAGTTGAAGAACAGATTTGGCTTGATTCCGGGCAGAAACATAGGAAGAATGAGAGTCTTGAGTTTTAAGGCTTCGGTACCATTTGAATGCTTCCTCCTTATTGCGGACAGCAGTAGAACAGGCGTGAGTAAACCAAGATTTTTTAGCATTAGTCTGAGAGAAAGAGAATGGAATGTATGCTTCCATGCCCGATCGAATTACCTCGGTAATGCGTTCAGCACTCTCCGAGGGTCCTCGGCCACGGAAGCAGAAATAATTCCATGGGAATGGGAATGTGCTTTCGACGAGGTGATATCTAAGCTAATATTATAGCTTCCGTTTAACAAAAGGTTTCCAAATAATGGAGGCTTGGTTGCCCGTCCTAACTATATCTCAAGCTAATTATATCCTAACTCAAATCCTATACTTCTAACCCACATAAGGTGTGGGAATCAATACGTTAATATCTAGTTACATTCACCACATAGATTCTCAGAGAGTTGGGTCCATAAATCCCGTTTTTTCAAATATATAATTATGTCAAACAAACTTCTATATTATATACTCAAAATTCTCAAGCCTAGAATATCAGAGAGTCGCAAGGTCCATGAGTTCCGTTTCTCGTTGATATAACTCTGTCAAAATATACTTTTATATTATATACTCAAAACTCTTGGGCTTTCTCTCTCTACATTTAATTATCTTTTTATATAATATCCTATAAATTCCTATGCTATTTCTAGCTAAATAGGTTGTGCTATGATAACAATAGAAAGTTATCTCTCAACAGATCATAGTTTATTTCATCAATTGTCTAATAATTGTTCTCTTTGGTTGCCCTACAAGGACACATATATTTTATCGTTGGGACACAAGGCCTCTGTCGAACATTTATCTTCCTTTCTTAATTTTGTTCAGGCCCATAAGGGACCTTATAAATTGAAGTGATCTGTGCTGCTTCTCTTCTTTATCACCTCAAAGCCAGCCAATATACCTGGTCCATCTGTTCTGTACCATCGACCACCTGGTTACGGTTCTGCTCTGCTTGGTAAGGCCATCTGCCACGGTATGCGTTTCCCTTGGCACTCCGAGTCGGGCGGGGTTGGTAGTTGTATGAATTTTGGGCGTGGAAATGCTGAGAGGAAATGGGTGGGTGGACTGGGGTCTTTCGCGGGCTCGCCAAGCCTTTACGGGGCAGTTACCATGGCATGGAGAAAATTCGTTTAGGTTCACCGGAATCAGTCGAGAGTTGTATTGAATATTTCTGGGGGCATATTGCGGGATTGGGGGGGGGGGGTGTATGGGGAGGGGGGGGGGGGAGGATTCTGAGAAAATTCATACTGAGTTTGTTGAGGTTGGTACTGTTTCGGTTGGTACGTTGTGGTTGGGACGTCTGAGGGACCGAGGTAGGTGTGGAAGGCTGAGTGTGAGTGGGGGTACAACTGAGGGTGCAGACTTGATTTGTAGAGCTAGGGGAAATGGAAAACAATGTTCTGATAATGACAAAATCATGAACGGGTGTGTTGGTTTCATGAATAGTGAAGTACTTCCTCACGTTGTTTTCACAACATTATTTATTGATCTGTTCAGTGTTAGTTTCAGGATATACTACCTGAGCATGCTTACGGAGTTTCAGCAAGATGTCGTCGAAGTCCCCATTGTATGTGACTGAGTGCAACTTGTTAAGGGTGGGGACGCGACCAAGTGAGGTTTGGAGGATTGTGGTTATGAGATTCCTAACTTCATCCCAGGGCGTAACTATACCTGACAGTTTGCCGTATGTCCGGAACCCAATGTTTGTCAGCAACACTAGCGGTTCTTTTGTTTTCGGGGTAACTCATGGCAATAGTGGGGATGACCATCTCCAGGTATGTGTTAATGTCCATCGTGTCGGGGCAGAATGCCACAATTAAAATTTAAAACTTGCACACTAAACAAACCAAAACTGGGACAAAGACAATATAAAGGCAAACTAACTGATCAAAATCGCTATGTGGAAACAACACTTACTAAAATAAAAAAATGTGAGGGTTTGATGTTTGCCCTGACATGTTGACTTTCTTGGTTTATGATACTGGCAAAGGTAAATACTTGTAACTTCAACCCCTTTTGAAGAGCTCTGCAACTACTTCCAGCCTCGCAGAACACCGCTGCCACCAGTAAGATACCAACTTCAACTAGAGAGAGTTGAATAAACCATACCGTGTGTTGCGAGGTCCTGATGTCCCGAGGGGGAGGTGTTGAGAGAGTTCATTAGTAGACGTGCATGTTTATTATTTAATAGTATATGGTTTAACACAATTATTTACATTGATAGTTCTGCGACAATACATGGGTAATCATCTAAGTATAAATTATAATTACAAGCACATGATATAAATAAGACATACAAAATATAGCGCATAAACTGAGAGACGTAAGGGTGATAAATGTAACTCCTAGGCAGACTCAATAGGTGTGAGAATAGCTAATTGGAGTCTAGTGTAATGTGTATGTAAGGTAGAGCTCTTCATGTATAGGTACGCAGCGGTCTGGTGACTTAGTGGTCAGACACACATGTGACAATATACCTATAGGTGAATAATAAATTTACTGGTAATGTGTGAGGGTTTATAGGCAACTGATATTTATTAGGTTACAGTAAAGGGAACCTGAAAGACAGGTCTCAACGAAGCAAATCGTTATTACCTGGTCGGGGTTAGCCGTTGCAGGTATTGCAGGTCGGTTAACACTGTTTTTTTTTCTTTTTTCTATGTGATTGAGGGAGGCAAAAGGCATTACTGCCTATAGCGAGTGCCTCCCCCATAGTTGAAAGAGTGACAGGGCCAAAAATCAAGGGACGTTCGAGCCAAAATGCCTGGACACACGGAGTTTGAAGCAATTTAAGTCATAGGAAGAGGGAAAGACTGATTCTGGGAGAGAGTTCCAGAGCTCAGCTGTTGAGTAGAAGAAAGATTGAAAGTAATGTTTCACTCTTGGGTTGGAGAGTTGCACAGAGTAGGGGTGGGATTGAGTTGCAAGACGGGTACCACGTGCCCTACGTAAAGGAGGTGGTATGCACTGGGATAGCTCTGAGGAACACTGATTATTATAGTAGCGATAGAATAGCGAGAGAGATGCAACATTGCGGCGGAGAGAGAGAGATTGCAGAGAGTTGGTGAGTGGACGGGAGTTAATGATACGAAAGGCCTTCCTTTCAACTTTGTCTAGGAGAGCGGTGTGAGAGGAACCTCCCCACACATGTGAACAATACTCAATACAAGGGCGCACTATGCCCCTGTACAGAGCAAGAAGCTGTGCTGGGGAAAAGAACCCCCTAAGGCAGTTGAGCACACCCAGCTTCTGGGAGGCTGCCTTAGCAAGACTGGTAATATGGTCCTTCCAAATGAGAGCAGAAGAAAAAGAGACACCAAGAATATTGAGAGAAGATGAAGGGTTGATTTTTGAATTGTTGAAGAATAAGGGATAGTCCGCTGGGAGATCCTGACGGGTAGATAGATGGAGAAATTGGGTTTTCTATCTATCTATCTATTGCCTGACGCCGCGATCCCCGAAGGGGTGGCCACGAACGAACCGCCCCCATGCACCTCTGTCCCCAGTCAGTCGACGCCCCTCCCCCCAACCAGCACCGCCTTCGTTCATGTAGTTCCTCACTCCATCCTTCCACCTCATATTCGGTCTACCTCTCCCCCTCTGTCCCTCCACCTCGCTCTCGTACACCCTCTTAGTCATTCTCTCACTTTCCATACGTTCCATATGGCCGAACCATCTCAAGTTGTTCCTTTTCACACTTTCCAGCACATCTACCTCCACACCACACCTCCTTCTTACTTCCTCATTAGTCTGTCTATCCCTCCATGTAACTCCGCACGCACTCCTTAAGTAATTCATTTCCACTGCTCTCACTCTTGGTCTGAGTCTCTCAACCAACGTCCATGCTTCGCTTCCGTAAGTCAGTGTCGGGATTACCACACTGTCATGCAAGGACTTCTTCACTTCCATACTGACCACCCTATTTCTTGCTACTGCTTTTAGCGTTCCTACAACCCTCTTCCCCTGTTGTACCCTCTCCCGCACCTCTTCATCCATAGTCCCATCTTTACTCAACACACTGCCCAGATACTTAAAAGAGTTGACGATCTCCATAGCCTGACCGTTCAGCTTCACCTCACACTCTGTGACTTCACCCCTTTCGAAGACCATAACCAAATTGGGTTTTGAAGGCATTAAAGTTAACAAGGTTTTCTCTGCCCCAATTGGAAATAGTATTTAGATCAGAATTTAAGAGTTCTATGGCTTCATTACGTTTGTCGTTGAGGAATTGCTGGCTGGGGCGTTCTGAAAAACTAATGGAGTAGTGTAAGGTTGAGTCGTCTGCGTATGAATGGATGGGAATTAAGGTACAGTTAAGGAGATCATTTATAAAAATTAGAAAGAGAATAGGAGATAGGACAGAGCCCTGAGGAACACCGGAGTTTATAGGGTGAGGAAGTGAACAATGGCCGTCCACAACCGCGGCTATGGAACGGCCGGAAAGGAAATTAGAGACAAAGGCACAGATGGAGGGATAGAAATCGAAGGAGGGTAGTTTAGAAATTAAAGATTTATGCCAGACTCTATCGAAGGCTTTCGATATGTCTAGTGCAATAGAAAAAGTCTCACCGAAGTCCCGAAAGGAGGATGACCAAGAGATAGTAAGATATGAAAGAAGATCACCAGTAGAGCGACCCTTAAGGAAGCCATACTGGCGATCTGAGAGCAGATTATGAGAAGAGAAATGCTTAAGAAATTTCGAAGCAAGAATAGTTTCAAAAACTTTAGAAAGACAAGAGATGAGCAATTGGACGATAGTTGGAGGGTTGAGAGCGGTCACCCTTCTTTGGGACAGGTTGAATGTGAGCAAACTTCCAGCATGAAGGGAAGACGTTAGAGGATAGACAGAGACGAAAGAGTTTGCCTAGGCAGGGAGTCAGCATGGAAGCACAGTTTTTGAGAACAACAGGAGGAACACCGTCCGGACCGTACGCCTTATTAGTGTTAAGCCCAGAGAGGGTAGAAGTACATCTTTAGAAGAGATTAGGATATTAGGCATAAGTAAGAGAGAGGAGGGCGGAGAGGGAGGAATAGCACCGGAATCATCCAAGGTGGAGTTTCTAGCAAAAGTTTGAGCGAAGAGTTTAGCTTAGGTCAGAACACACTTGTTAGGGCCAGGGAGCACTCAGATCTCAGGAGGGGAGGTGAGATACCGTTCCTTACCTGGTCTGAGTACGTATATATATATATATATATATATATATATATATATATATATATATATTTTTGTTTTAAATATATTCCAACTACTCCCTCTCGGGCATAAGTCTAGAGCCTGTGCATTCAACAGTGAAGCCTGTGAGGTCTCATTCTTGTCTAGGGAGTGAGACATGAGAAGCACTTTTGAGATGCAACCAGCCCCCGCTATCTTGCCATCGCAAGATGCACGGGGACCCGGTTGCCCACCCACAGCTCGAAGCAGCCCCATCTCTTTATCTGCCTTGCCTAAGTGCTTCACAGTCTCATCCCCTAGACTCGGACCCTCACTCTTAGAACGCCACCAATTGAGCAATGAACTCACTAGGCTTTGCCCTCCTGCAGCATATTTTGAATATGGTAATATTCATACAGCACTACTTAATCCGGGAACAATGAAGGTATTTTGGGGGGCATTTTGGTGGGCTTTGTGGTAGTGCACTGATACTAGGTACAGCACAATTTCCATCCCAATAATATCTTCCCATTGATACATCGAGATTCGAACCCAGGACCATTGGATTACCAGTCCAGTGACATGACCACTCCACCATACCTCCTCTTAGGTCAGGGGTTCTTAACCTGGGGTCCATGGACAGGCTTCAGGGGGTCCGTGCAGGGCCGCTTAAAATCTGTATTGGACGTGAAACGATCAGGTCTTTATACCGAATCGCTACAACGGTGGTAACTGAGTGAGTCACTCGGTCGGACTCAGACCTACTGAAGCTCACAACTAGTAAAGGTGTGTTTGTGTAAACTCCTGTAAAGTAATTTATAGAATTGTTTGCTTGTATTTTCGACATAAAATCCACCAGCAAATAAATTACACAACCGTCATAATTTAGTGATACCGGAATTTTCTTCAGTCTTGCTCGGGCCGCCGGGCGGTGATAGGGAGAACACGCCATATTGTGTCTATAAGAGGCCCTCCTGGTCCCATATAAATATGATAATAGAATATATAAGCGGTATACACATGCATATCTATTGGATATATGCATCATATATATATATATATTTTTTTTTTTTATACTTACCGCTAACTGTTTCATCCCAATGTCGCCAAAAAGCCTACCCTGCTATAGCTGCTCATCACAATATCTTTCTACACTCCACAATGTTGCATCTCTCTCACTCTACTATCCCTATTACAACAATCAGTGTTCTTCAGAGCTCTCTCAGTGCATACCCGCACTCCTATTCTGTCCAGCTCTCCAATGGCAAATTTTCTCAATCTTTTTCTACAAAACAAGTGAACTCTGGAACTCTCTCCCTCAATAAATCTTTCCTTCATCCTATGAATTAAACTTATTTAAACTTAGTGTGTCCAGGCATTTTGACCACAACGTCCCTTGAATTCGGCCCAGTCACTCCTTTGGCTTTGGGGGAGACACTCGTTACAGGCAACCTGCCTATTGTCTCCTTTATACACATATATACAAATGTGGAAAACAAATAAAAATACTAATTTTGCACAGTATTTTGTCCCTAATATTATCCATTTTGACTGCCTTCAGGAGGCAGAAAATGCTATCTAAGACACTAATTTCAAAAACAAATCCGAGGAGGGCATGCCCCCGGACCCACCTAGAGATCGCAACTTCGATGTTCAGTCACGCTACAATGATAATGGATTGGGAAAATATAATGATGAAAAAAACCAAATTGTGTGTGTGTGTGGGGGGGGGGGGGGGGGGGGAATTGACACTCTGTGTATGAGGCAGTCAATTTTCAATACAATAAGTGTGTTCATTGCATGCAACATTTTGTATCTGTGTTTTTCCTGGAAGGGGGTCCATAGGTTTCAACAGATTCTCAAAGGGGTCCGTGATTCGAAAAAGGTTAAGAACCCCTGCCTTAGGTGGTCCCTGCCTCATAGAACGTACATGGAAAAAGGGACACGTTTATATGTGGTTGCAATAGGGGAGATAGGCCTTTCTGGTCTCAACGAGGGGGGTAGGGGGGAGAGTAGTGGAAGGGCCATCCTGATTCACCGTCAGTTGCCTTCTAGGGACCAATCAGAAGAGCGTCTGGCTGGTGACATTCAGGCGGTGCGATTGGTGGTGGCGGCGGTCATGCTGGCTTATCCTGGACCGAGCTGGGCTGGTGACGTAACATCCGGTTCCTCTGCTGCTATGGCGCCGCCTCTTAGATGTGAGGGGCGATTTGGGGGGAGCTGTTGTTGTGATGGGGGGGGGATGTTCTTTTTAATAGGGGGAACTATACTGCTTTGGGCCCATTCCTTAAAGGGATTAACTGGCTTATATTTGGAGGGGGTAACTGGCCTATGTTGTGGCCTCACGGGGGTAGCTGGCCCATGTTGTGGTATAATACCATATATATATATACTGTACATTCCTATTGTAGCGGGCGGTTTATGGTTGTGGCACTGAGTGGAATGGTTAGGGTTAAATTATATTCTTACCTCATATTTCCTGAACATTGTTGCAGTACTCTGTAGAATTCTGTAAATTGTTTATGCACTGGATAATATTTGAAGAGGTCTTAAATAAACAAGCACGAGGCTTTTGTGTGGTTTATTTTAGCAGAAAAATATGTCTTTAGCCCTTAATCCTAATTTTGATATATTAGAATAGATTACACTAGACGTCCCTTGCGTTGGGGAAATGCAACTATAAAGTACTTCTTAATGTGGTGTATACTCGATATTGAGTGTGTACCGAGATAAGTACTCTATTTACTACTTAATTATAGCACTCAATAATAGCAACCTAGAACTATGAGCTGTTTTCCAAGTTAATAATGATCTTCCTGTAAAGAGAGAGAACAAATGATTAGAAGAGAATCACTAGAACAATTGTATGTCACTGATACTTATAAGGTACTTTTACACTTATATACTGTAGGTCACTAGTCTTACCCAGAGGGTTGAAGAGAGATACCCTCCTTAGGGAGTGGTTGTGTGCTGACTGACTCGCCCCATGCCTGCTTGAGGGAGTACAAAGTACAAAGGAGTACAAAGGAAATCAAGCAACAACAGATCTAGTGACCCTTCTAGGTTGCTTGTCCTCCAAAACACTGAGGATCAAGTGTCCAAACAGTGGTTTAGAGTGGGTGAGGGAACATTGGAAAGGGAATTACTGTCCTGGAACTGATGTCCGTGGCAGGATTAGGAAGTTAGTAGGGGACAGATGGGTTAGTAACTGAGGGGGGGATAAAATAAAGTTATTCATTTACAAACGCAGTCAGTCGCGGGTTTGATGCGAGATATTTGTCTAGGCGAAGTTTAAATGAATCAACGGTGATGCAGTCTATAACGTTTCGGGGAAGCCCATTCCACAAGTTGACAACTCAATTGAAGAAGAAATTCTTAGATTCGTGTGAGTTAAAAGATTTACCAATAATTTTGCAACCGTTTCCCCGCGTGTAATTAGATTGGTCGATAGTGAAGTACTTACTACAGTCCATATTGTCGATGCCTTTGATGATTTTGAACACTTGAATTAAGTCACCTCTTAATCTGAGGAAATATATTTAATTCTCTAAGACGCTCTTCATATGGTTTGTTCTTTAGGCTAGGTATCATTTTGGTAACTCTACGTTGAACTCGTTCTAGCTTGTTTATATCTTTTTGGTAATAAGGGCACCAGGATTGAACGCAGTATTCCAGAAGAGGGCGGACTAAGGAATTGTAAAGGGTTAGGATAACTTCTTTGGATTTATGCTCAAATTACCTGCCTATAAAGCCAATTATTTTGTTTGCCTTCTTAACAACTTCTGAACATTGTTGACTCGGTTTTAGGTTACTCGATATTGTTACTCCCAGATCGGTTTCTCTGTTTACATTCTTAAGCTGAGTGCCATTCATCGAATAGTTTGCTTTCTCATTTAGGTATCCGATATGTAGTACTTTTCATTTATCCGCATTGAAACTCATTTGCCAAATTTGGGCCCAACATGACAATTTATCTAGATTGTATTGCATATCGTCAACTTGTTCTTTTGAGAGTACGCTATTTGCAATTTTTGTATCGTCAGCAAATTTTGAGATTGTACAGGTGAGACCCTCATCTATGTCGTTGATGTAAATTAGAAAGAGAATTGGACCTAGTACCGATCCCTGGGGTACCCTGCTACTTACATTGGTCCATTTAGATGCCATACCGTTTATGACTACTCTTTGCTTTCCGTCGCTGAGCCAATTTTTTATCCATTTCAACACACCGTCTTGTATTCCATGCACTTTTAGTTTTAGCAGTAAACGTTTGTGGGGAACTTTGTCAAAGGCCTTTTGAAAATCAAGGTATATAATATCTACAGCTTTACTCTCATCATAGAGGTTGAGGATATCGTGGAAGAAGTCCAAGAGGTTTGTTAAACAGGAACGTTTTTTACGAAAGCCGTGTTGAGTATCTTTAAGTATGTTATTTTCCTCTAAGTGATTTACGAGTCTGTCTCGTATGACCGTTTCTAGCATTTTACATACAACTGAGGTTAAGCTAATTGGACGATAGTTACTGGGTAGGGATTTGCTGCCTTTTTTGAATATCGGTGTTACGTTGGCTAGCTTCCACTGATCAGGCATAGTTCCAGACTGCAAGGATTTATTGAATAGTATGTCAGTGGTTTGGAGAGCTCATCCTTAGCTTCCTTTAGAACTCTAGGCGAGATTGTATCAGGTCCTGGCGTTTTGTTTACCTTGAGTTTATCTAAACAATTCAATACTTCTCTCTCTGTAACGGTGATATTGCTTAGAACATCTGAATTATCAATCTGAATCGGCGATGGTGTAGGGATATCACTGAGATCTTCTGTTGTAAAAACTGATGCAAAGAAGGTATTGAGGGCATTACTCATTTGTACTTCGTCTTTGGTGTATTCTCCATTTTCATCGACGACTAACGGTCCAACAGTTGAAGTAACTACTTTTTTTTTCTGATATAACTATAGAATTCTTTCGGGTTTGTTTTACTTTGATTCGCAATATGTAACTCTAAGGTCTTTTTACTTTGCTTAATTAACTTTTTGGCTTTGCGTCGTAGCTCTACAAATTTCACCCGTTCTTCGTCATTTTGTGAGGATTTTAATCTATCATTAGCCAATTTTTTAGCAAGCAGGCAGTTTGAAATATCTTTATTCCACCATTTGGGCTTATTATTATGGCCTGGACGCCGTATTTTCGATGGTATGCAGTCTTGCACTGCTTTTAGGTAAGTGGTTTCGAATAACTTCCAAGATGTATTTATGTCGTTATTGTTAATTAAAAAGCTCCAGTCAGTTTCTTTAAACATAGCTCAAGTTTATGGAAGTTTGCTTTCTTGAAATTAGGGACTTTTTCGATGCTACTATTTGGTTCGTTACTAGTAAACTTTAAAGTGAAAGTTATCGTACGATGGTCGCTGTTACTGAATTCATCACCAACATTCAAATTCTCTGTTAATTCTTCTTTTGTTGCAAGTACAATGTCAAGAACGTTATTACCATGGGTCGGCGTTCGAACAAATTGATAAAGGGAACTCTCTTGCAAGTTCGTATACAAGTCATATCCGGAGTGTGAAGTAAGAGTATCGCCCCACTTGGTCACAGGTAAATTAAAGTCGCCAAAAATTACGGTATCTTGTGAGTTACTTACATCTGCAATTTGTTCGTAAATTTCTCGGTCAGTTTGCACTGATTGAGCTGGAGGTCTGTATATTAACGCAAGTATTATTTTTGTACCTTTATTATTCTTTATTAGCACAAAAGATGTGTCGACGTTCACAATTTGAGGTTTTGACAAGAGGGTTGGGTTAAGACTTTCTTTGATATAAAGTAAAACGCCACCTCCATTTCGATTTATTCGGCTTTTCTCAAACATTACATAACCAGGAAGTGAATACTCTGCTAAAAAGTCTCTATCTTCTGTGTTGAGCCAAGATTCTGTTATGCCAATCACATCATAATTTTCTGTAAACACTAGCTCCTCTAAATCTGAAAATGTATTGCGTATGCTAGGAGCGTTTGCATAGAAAACCTTTAAATTTGTTATTTTAGAACTCACGGAACGCTCTTTAATAATATTTTTGGTTCTTGTCGGATCTACATTTATGTTCATGGCTGTCCTCGGTCCTCGCTGTCTTCGGTCCTTATCGCTGGTGGTCCTCAGTTGCCTTTGTTTTTTGCTTGGCGTTGGATGATTTATGTCACTGCTGCTTCTTCCCGGATGGCGATTTTTGATCCATGGCTGCGGACTGCTTCGTGTAGGAGACGACCCATGCATGCTGAACCCACAGGGTTTAGATGAGTGCCATCCTTGCGGAACAGAGTAGGCTGGTTGTAGAAGTTGTCCCAGAGGTTGATGAATTCAACTTCTTCCCTCAGACACAAATATTTTAGTCGGCTATTTGTGCTGAAGGCCTTGTCGTATAATTTGTCAGGTGCGGCGATCTTGGGGAGAATGCCTGAGATGATGATATTCCTTGACTTGTTTTTGTAGTGCTGGATCATCTTGCGATATTTCTCCATCAACTCTTCGGATCTGGTACGCATGACGACATTTGAACCAGCATGGATGACAAAAAGGGTATTTTCATTTGCATCTTTTGTGGTATCTTCGAAGGCTTCCACAATGTCGTCCAGTCCAGCTCCTGGGAGGGGCGCGGCTCAGCAACACCATGTGACAACTGGGTGTGACAAAGTTGCTAGCAATTACTTCTCGATATCTTGGCAACGGATGTGTGATACCATTTGGTGATCGTGGGATCCGTGCTTGCCTTAGCAGAGAGGAAAGTTACCAGCCTCCATTGTGATGGTGTGAACTTCTATAGGGAGATCACACCAACACACTTACAGTTCTTATAAAAGGTTGTTATAATGGTGTGATTTATATATGTGATTATATGGTTTATCTTAGAAGTGTACAGTCGCTCAAAATGCGCTGTTACACTATTACCAACACAAATAAGATTGGGTGTAAACTTATATTTATATTCACAGATGTTTATATATAAATATTAACGTCCTCCCCACCTCACATAAAAGTATTCCATCTAACTCTCACAAATACCTCCTCCTGTGCCGGCTCAACTGGAAGCGTCAGACTGTGCCAGTGTAGTGTGATCTTCTTCCCCGTGCAATCGTGACAGGTTAAAGCAGCCCATATACCTATCATTTGAACCAAAAATTACGTTAAATTACGACTGTATTTCGATATATTTTTACTTATTGTTATTGCATTAGGTTATGTTGATTAGGTTAAGTTAGAAAATACATTAACAGTAAATAAAAATCCACCGAAATAGAATCGTGATTATATGTAATATCAAGCCATAGCGGCAGCGCTGCGGCCATGGCGTCCCGGGAGCCATTGCCTTCTATAACTAGCTCTATTTTTATCCTACCAAATTATTGTTATTTGTAGTTATTTTCTGCATTAGTATTATTATAAGTAGTGGTAGGTTAGGCTCGCTAACGATATATCAAAATACAGTCGTGATTTAACTGATTTTGGTTCAAATGATAGGCATATGGGCAGTATTAACCTGTTACAATATCACAGGGAAGAATATCACACTACACCGGCTCAACTGGAAGCGTCTACATCACTTCTCCCGCCGCTTGAAATTTGACCATATTTTGAGTATTACATTGCTCATTCCTTTATTTGTTTGCATGAGCTGTACCTAAGTGCTAATTAAAGCGCCCAGTAGTTACTTTGAATGTTATTTTTGACTAATAAACGTTTGTTTATCGAGACTGCCATTGTTTTCATTAGTACCGGGTAGTGACGATCGACGCACTATTGTAAACAAACTATTTGCTTGTTCCATATTATATTGTGCTAGCCCTTGTTGTAGTAGTTTTTGCCCTCACTGTTGTTAAGTACTTAGTAAATCACCCATTAAGTTATCTTGCATGACATTGCACCTGTAGTTTTTACAGATAGACGTTGATTTTTCAAAATGATCTTTGCCAAATAGAGCGCGCCGCCGACACCAGGAACACCTGTTTACGCACAAACAAATTAACCCTCTTCTTGTAGTTTATATATTGAAGTCTAGCCATTACTGTACCTAGTTGAACCTTTTCTCTTGGTTTACTATATAAATCTCACACACTAACATTTGTTAAGATAGTTTTAATATTGGGTTAGAATAATTTAGTTACTGTGATACTTTTGGATAGCCTATTTAAGCACATTTCAGATACTTGTCATCATATTAATAGGCCTATTACATTCTTGTCAGGGATATTACAAATTCCCTTATTTTGCTGTGTCGACCAATATATGTTACTACTATTGTTTTCCAGTTTCTCACTAGGTTAATTTAACCTCTCATTCACATTTACTTTTGTACTTTCTAGTAAAACTTGTGTCATCAGTTTTCTTTTCATTCCAGGTATATTATTGACTTGATGTAAATGTAACATTTTCAGGCTTTAATTGTATGTATTAGAAGTGACGTTAAGTGATTTAAAGTGAGTGAAGTTATTTAAAGTGAGTGGAGTGATTAACAGTGAGTGAAGTGAGTAAAGTTATCTGAAGTATGTGAAGTGAATAAAGTGTTCTGAAGTGAGACAAGTGATTATAAGTGACTTGAAGTGAGTGAAGTGATTTGAAGTTTTGTAATTGTCACCATGTGTTGCGCCTGCACGAGCTGTCACGGTAGGTTTGGCCCTACCATGTTTGCCTGCTCCGAGGTTCATGTCTGCCGATTTTGCCAGCTCCGAAAAGATTTGGCAGCTAAACTAGATGAAGCTAACGTCAAGACTAACGCCCTCACCAAGAAACTGGAATCACTCCAATAATTTGCAACGCGCAACGTAGGAGTATCATCAAATGAAGCAATTACTACCACTGCGGCATCTTCCAACAGCCAACGCCTGATATAGTGGTACATGCTTCAGTACATGCACCACATCAGGAAAATTCAAATAATGACTCTGCTCTCCCCCAGGACAACTTCTACGTCGTGAGACACAACATTCACCCCATCACAAGGAAGATCATCTGCGAAACCATGTGCCAGAACCGTTACCAGAATCTTGCGGACTTAGACGACGAAGACAAAATAGAAGAAATTCGGCTCGTAGGAGATTCCATGGTTCGTGGACAATTTACGGAGTTCTGTGCCAGGGCACCCAGAACCAGGAAGTGCCTCTATATCCCGGGTTCCGGTGTGGACGACATTGCAGCTGCAGTCAACGAAGTTTCGAAGTTAGCTCCGTGACGCACATTGTACGTCATTCATGTCGGATCTAATGACGTGCAGCAGACCCGATCGGAGGACCTCATGCTGAAGTACCGGAAGCTGATTCAGACATATAAGGAGAAGTCCCGCAGAGTCATCATATCAGGGATCGTCCCCAGGATCGGTGTGAAGAGCCGAATTTTCAACAAAGCCACTAGCATAAATCGTCGACTGGCTGACCTTTGCAGGGAGGAAAACATTGTATCCATCAATACCTGGGATGCGTTCTACCATGAAGATCATCTGTATGTAGCGGATGGAGTACATCTGAACCAGCAAGATTTGGCCGCCTGCTTCACGACGCAATAAAGGATTTTCAGAAAAGAACCCGAGCCAACCAAGGACCACCAGGGACGAAGATCGAGGATGGTGAGGCCCGAGGACCACCAGGGACGAAGATCGAGGACCATGGACCACCGGGGATAATGATCGAGGACAGCGGGGACCGAGGACAACCAGGGATAATGAAGCAGGACCACCAGGGACGATGATCGAGGACAACGAGGACCGAGGACAGAGAGGTACATAAATGTAGATCCGACCAGAACCAAGAATTTGATTACAGAGCATTCCGTGAATTCTAAATCCAAAATGTTAAGGTTTTCTATGCAAGCACTCATAGCATACACAATAATTTTTCAGATTTAGAGGAACTAGTGTTTACAGAAAAATACAATGTTATTGGCATAACAGAGAATCTTGACTCAATACAGAAGACAGAGACTTTTTAGCAAAGTATTCACTTCCCGGATATGTAATGTTAGAGAAAAGCCGAATAAATAAAATTAGAAGAAGTGGCATTTTACTTTTTATCAAAGAAAGTCATAACCCGACCCTCTTGTCAAAACCTCAAATTGTGAACGTGGACGCATCCCTTGTGCTAATAAAGAATAATAAAGGTACAAAAATAATACTTGCATTAATATACAGACCTTCAGCTCAATCAGTGCAGAGTGACTGAAAAATTTATGAGCAAATTGCAGACGTAAGTTACTCGTAAGATACCGTACTTTTTGGCTACTTCAATTTACCTGTGACCAAGTGGGGAGATAGTATTACTTCACATTCTGGACAAGACCTATATGAAAACTTGCAAGAGAGTTTGCTATATCAATTTGTTAGATCTCCAACTCATGGAAATGACGTCCTTGACCATGTACTGTCAACAAAAGAAGAATTGATAGAGAATTTGAATGTCGGTGATGACTTCAGTAACAGCGACCATCGTACGATAACTTTCACTTTAAAGTTTACTAGTAACAAAACAAATAGCAGCATCGACAAAGTCCTTAATTTCAAGAAAGCAAACTTTCCTAAACTTAGAGCAATGTTTAAAGAAACTGACTGGAGCTTTCTAATTAACAATAACAACGTAAATACATCTTGGGAATTATTCACAAACACTTACCTAAAAGCAGTGCAGGACTGCATACCATCGAAAAACGGCGTACAGGCCATAATGATAAGCCCAAATGGTGGAATAAATAGATTTCAAACTGCTTTTGTTGCTAACAAGTTTGCAAATGATAGATTAAAATCCTCACAAAATGACGAAGAACGGGTAAAATTTGTAGAACTACGACGCAAAACCAAAAAGTTAATAAGCAAAGTTAAATGACCCTGGAGTTACATGTTGCGAATAAAAGTAAAACAAACCCGAAGGAATTCTACAGTTATATCAGAAAGAAGAAAGTATTTACTTCAACTGTTGGACCATTAGTCGATGAAAATGGAGAATACACCAAAGACGAAGTACAAAATTATGAGCAATGCCCTCAATACCTTCTGTGCATCAGTTTTTACAACAGAAGACCTCAGTGATATCCCTACGTCATCGCCGATTCAAATTGATAATTCTGATGTTCTAAGCAATATCACCATTACAGAGAGAGAAGTATTGAATTGCTTAGATAAAACTCAAGGTAAATAAAACGCCTGGACCTGATACAATCTCACCTAGAGTCCTAAAGGAAGCTAAGGATGAGCTCTCCAAACCACTGACATTACTATTCAATAAATCCTTGCAATCTGGAACTATGCCTGATCAGTGGAAGCTAGCCATTGTAACACAAATATTTAAAAAAAAAAAGCAAATCCCTACCCAGTAACTATCGTCCAATTAGCTTAACCTCAGTGTATGTAAAATGCTAGAAACACTCAAAAGAGACAGACTCGTAAATCACTTAGAGGAAAATAATAGCGACAGAAAGCAAAGAGTAGTCATAAACGGTAAGGCATCTAAATCGACCAATGTAAGTAGCGGGGTACCCCAGGGATCGGTACTAGGACCAATTATCTTTCTAATTTACATCAATGACATGGATGAGGGTCTCACCTGTACAATCTCAAAGTTTACCAACGATACACAAATTGCAAATAGCGTACTCTCAAAAGAACAATTTGACGATATGCAACACAATCTAGATAAGTTGCCATGTTGGGCCCAAATTTGACAAATGAGTTTCAATGCGGATAAACGTAAAGTACTACATATCGGATACCAAAATGAGAAAGCAAACTATTCGATGAATGGCACTCAGCTTAAGAGTGAAGACAGAGAAACCGATCTGGGAGTAACAATATCGAGTAACCTAAAACAGAAAGCAAACAAAATAATTGGCTTTATAAGCAGGTAATTTGAGCATAAATCCAAGGAAGAAATCCTAACTCTTTACAATTCCTTAGTCCGCCCTCTTCTGGAATACTGTGTTCAATCCTAATGCCCTTATTACCAAA
This sequence comes from Paralithodes platypus, assembly GCA_032716605.1. NCBI lineage: Eukaryota > Metazoa > Arthropoda > Malacostraca > Decapoda > Lithodidae > Paralithodes > Paralithodes platypus. The sequence goes on from CM064502.1 coordinate 8,472,603, forward strand.
AAATATATAGACAAGCTACAACGAGTTCAACTTAGAGTTACTAAAATTATACCTAGCCTAAAGAACAAACCATACGAGGAGTGTCTTAGATAATTAAATCTATTTCCTTTAATCCTGTGCAGATTAAGAGGCGACTTAATTCAAGTGTTCAAAATCATCAAAGAGATCGACAATATGAACTGTAGTAAGTACTTCAATATCGACCAATCTAATTGCACGGGGAAAACGGTTGCAAGATTATTGGTAAATCCCTTAACTCACACGAATCTAAGAATTTCTTCTTCAATAAAGTTGTCAAATTGTGGAATGGGCTTCCCCGAGACGTTATAGACTGCAGCACCGTTGATTCTTTTAAACATGTTCTAGACAAATATCTTGCATCAAACAAGCGACTGACTGCGTTTGTAAATGAATAACTTTATTTTATTCGCCCCTCTGATTCATCAAGTATTATTGCGTATACTGTATATATTACTAAGACGTTACTCTCTTTTTCCCAGATATACGAAAGATAACTTGTAACTGTGTTATATTACTAACCCATCTGTCCCCTACTAACCTTCTAATCCTGCCATGGACATTAGCTCCAGGGCAGTAGTTCCCTTGCCAATTTGCCCTTACCCACTCTAAACCACTGTTTGAACACTTGATCCTCAGTGATTTGGAAGAAAAACAACCTAGAGGAGCTGTTGCTTGATTTCCTTTGTCCTTCTCCTCCTATCCATTTCACTACATTAAATAAGCAAACCATACTTCTTTCCAGCACACATATATTACCTTAGAGGGAGATTGTAGGCACCAATCGAACAGGGCTAGACCCATGAGAGGCTATAGGCATTTGATAAGGAGTCACTGGAACTCCTGCTTCATTTGCTTGGCCTCTCTTACTGATTCTCTTTGTGCCTCACTTACACTGAAAATAATTGAGTTCGGTCTCACAAACACCTCCTCCTTCTACCTATTTCACTACACTAGACATACACACCACACTTCCTTCTTCCGCAGCAACATTTAGAAATTAAATGCTGATGAATATCAGCCCCGCCTCGGAGTCCCCAGGAGGGGAGACCATAGATGCCCCCACACCCGGACGACCTTCCCCTGACGACCCCACAACATTTTCTGGACCTCGGCCTGTCACTCTTACTATCAACTTTTGCAACATTCGCGTCCTTTTCTTTAATTATCCCTCTGTTTGAACACCATCTCTCCTCCTACATACCTGATCTTTTTTTCCTCACTAAAACTCAGGTATCTGAAACAACTACCAGCAGCCCCTTTTCTGTATCCTCCTACTTTCTCCATCCAAGTTTCAAAGCCAAAGGAGGATGTTGTGAATAGTGCACAACAAACTCACTTGCTCTCGTGTTTACGATTTCGACTACTCTGAATTATCAACTTTATGACTCAAACTATCCTGTCATTCTCTTACTAAATATTTCTGTGCTGTCTATCTTTCCCCTAACTCTACCGACTTTCCCAAATTCTTTGACTATCTAAACTCTAAAGTGGAACACATTCTATCCATTTCTCCTTTCTCAGATATATCCATCTAAGGAGATTTCAACGTTCACCACTGCCAATGGATTTCCTCTCATACTACTGACGAGCCTGGTGAACAAGCCTACGTCTTTTCTATCCTAAATGATCTAGAGCAGTAGGTTAAGCAGCCCATCCGTATCCCGGAACGCTTCAGAGACCGGCCCAATATTCTTTACTTGTTTCTAACTTCCAACCCTTCCTCTTATACTGTCGATCTTTTCTCTCCTTTGGGCTCCTTCGACCATAAAATTATCTATATCACCTTTACTATCTCTCCAGTACGGCCACCCGATCCACCCAGCCGGCGGCGCTTGTGGCACTTTGGCGCTGCCGAATCGGAGGCTCTACGGCAGTATTCCTTTGATTTCCCATGAAATAGTTTTTGCTCCCGTGGCCGGGGACCCTCGGAGAGTGCTTAACGCATTACCGAGGTAATTCGATCGGGCATGGAGGCATATATTCCTTATTCTTTCTCTCAGACTAATGCAAACAAATCTTGATTTACTCACGCTTGTTCAACTGCTGTCCGCAATAACGAGAAAGCATTCAAACGGTACCTGACGCCTTAAAACTCAAGAATCTCATTCTTCCTATGTTTCTGCCCGGAATCAAGCCAAATCTGTTCTTCGACTTGCCAAACACTCTTTCAGCAATAACAAATGCACTGAACTATCCAACTCTAGCTCTTCCGAAGTTTTCTGGCATCTAGCCAAAAACCTCTCCAACAATTTTTCTTCCTCGTCTTTCCCTCCCCTTTTCCACTCTGATGGCACAACCATCACTTCTTCCTCTGACAAAGCTGAACTCTTCGCTCAAACCTTTGCTAGAAACTCCACCTTGGATGATTCCGGTGCTATTCCTCCCTCTCCATCCCTCTCTCTCATACTTCTTCCTAATATCCTAGTCTCTTCTAAAGATGTACTTTCTACCCCCTCTGGGCTTAATACTAAGAAGACGTACAGTCCGGACGGTGTTCTTCCAGTTATACTAAAAAACTGTGCTTCAGAGCTGACCCCCTGCCTAGGCAAACTTTTTCGTCTGTCTCTCTAACGTCTTCCTTTCTTGCTGGAAGTTTACTCTCATTCAACCTGTCCCATATAACGGTGACAGCTCTCAACCCTCCAACAATCATCCAATTGCTCTCATATCTTGTATCTCTAAAGTTTTTGATATTATTCTTACTTCCAAATTTCTTAAGAAGCATTTCCCTTCTCATAATCTACTCTCAGATCTCCAATATGGCTTCCTTAAGGGTCGCTAGACTGGTGATCCTTTTTCATATCTTACTAACTCTTGGTCATCCTCCTTTCGGGACTTCGGTGAGACCTTTTCATTTGCACTAGACATATCGAAGGCCTTCGATAGAGTCTGGCACAAATCTTTAATTTCCTTCGGTTTCTATCCCTCCATCTGTGCCTTTGTCTCTAATTTCCTCTCCGGCCGTTCCATAGCTGCGGTTGTGGATGGCCATCGCTCACTTCCTCATCCTATCAACTCTGGGGTTCTTCACGGCTCTGTCCTATCTCCAATTCTCTTTATAATTTTCATAAATTATCTTCTCAACTGTACCTCCAGTCCCATCTATTCATACGCAGACAACACTACCTTACACTACTCAATTAGTTTTTCGGAATGACCCAGCCAACAAACGTAATGAAGCCATACAACACTTATCTTCTGATCTAAATACTATTTCCAATTGGGGGAGAGAAAACCTTATTACCTTTAATGCTTCCAAAACCCAATTTCTCCATCTTACTACCCGTCGTGAACTCCCAGACGACTATCCCTTATACTTCAACAATACAAAAATCAATCCTTCATCTTCTGTCAATATTCTCGGTGTCTCTTTTTTTCTTCTGGTCTCTCATGGAAGGACCATATTACCAGTCTTGCTAAGGCAGCCTCCCTGAAGCTGGGTGTCATCAACCGCCTCAAGGGTTATTTACCCCTGCACAGCTTCTTGCTTTCTACAGTGCATCCTTGTATTGAGTATTGTTCACATGTGTGGGGAGGATCCTCTCAAACCGCACTCCTAGACAAAGTAGAAAGGAAAGCCTTTCGTGTCATTAACTCCCGTCCACTCACCAACTCTCTGCAATGTCTCTCTCTTCGCTGCATTGTTGCATCTCTCCCGCTATTCTATCGCTACTACAATAATCAGTGTTCCTCAGAGCTCTCCCAGTGTATACCACCTCATCTATGTAGGGTACGTAGTACCCGTCTTGCATCATAATCCCACCCCTACTCTGTGCAACTCTCCAATCCAAGAGTGAAACGATATTCCAAATCTTTCTTCTATTCAACCGCTGAGCTCTGGAACTCTCTCCCTGAATCCGTTTTTCCCTCATCCTACGATTTATATTGCTTCAAAATCCGTGTGTCCAGAAATGTCTGGCTCGAACATTCCTTGATGTTGGCCCTGTCACTCTTTCAACTCTGGGGTAGGTACTTGACACAGGCAGTTTGCCTTTTGTCTCCCTCATCCACATAAGAAATAAAAAACTTTATATTAGCTCTATATGTCTTTCAACCTGGGGTGGGGCGGGTGGGGAGGGGGGGGGGGGGGGGCACATGTGACAGGCAGCTTTGTCTTATGTCTGCTTCATGCACATACGTTGCCGAGGTTCAAAACGTTCCGGCCGGCGATGAGTGACGGGAGGCAGCTTGAAATTGACAGTGGAGTGGAGGTATAAAAGCGGCGGAGAGGCATTTACAAAATATCTCTGTAGAAAATGGTGAAGATTGGGTGAAAAAGACGGGGTAACTGACCTAGAAAATTGAGAGATAATTGATTGCTACGTAGGTAGAGTGAGAGTTGCAGATAAGAGAGAGAGAGAGAGAGAGATAGAGTTACATAGATGCACACACTGTACAGACTTTGCTGCTCCTTGCAGGCATTCCGGGCTTAATTCTAACAAAGTTTGCTACTAATTGGAAGGTAAGGCTAGTAAAGCATAATGAGAGAGAGAGAAAGAGAGATGTAGTAAAGATTTTGATCAATACTTCTCAGGGTAAGGTGTACGTGTGACTTGAAAGTCTATCTATCTATCTATTGCCTGACGCCGTGATCCCCAAAGGGGTGGCCACGAACGAAACGCCCCCATCTACCTCTGTCCCCAGTCAGTCGACGCCCCTCCAACATCCAATGCTCTTCCTTGTATTTCTTTCATGACTCCATCCATTTATACAGTAATCAACCATGGGGACATCACACACCCCTGTTTCAACCCAACATTCAGATCAAAGAACTCGTTCTCCTCATTCTCTACACGTACTGGCGCCTTTTCACCCTCATATATGCTCTTCACTGCTTTCAACAACTTGCCATCTACTCCGTATATGTTAAGTACTTTCCACATACCTTCTCTATCCACTCTGGCATTGGCCTTTTCCAAGTCCATAAAGGCAACATACAGCTTTTGTTGCTTCTGAAGATATTTCTCCACAACAGGGTAAAAATCTGATCTACACATCCTCTTCCCTTCCTAAAACCGACCTGCTCGTCACCTATTCATTACTCCGTTCTCGCTCTCACTCTCTTAATCACTACCCTATGATTGTGACGTTGACCACTCCGTTAGAACCGCATGGCTTGTCCTACAGTGACTCACTAGGATCGCCAGGGCAGTGGATGGGGCTACAGTTTATGTATTAGAGTGTGCTTTATTTCATATGAAAGCTCGTGTCATGGGCAGTCCAGAAAGGCTCTTTGTTTTCGCCCATGTCAAGGCTTTATATATTTAATTGTAAAGTATATATTTTATCATTAACTAGTAATGATAGGATATGGGAGAGAGAGAGGGAGTAGAACAGAGTGAGAGGGGGCGCGCAGTGTTTTTTGTCCCGCTCGATGACGTCACGGCTGGCTGCCTCGCGGGGGTTGGTGGAGAGAGGCCCTTACCATGCTGTAAGCTTTGCTAGTGGTTAGATGACTTGTAACCGCTGTTTTCCCACGCGGCTCGAGCTAGTGCGAGTATATATACAGTTCCTTGCCACTCTCTCCCTCAGATCTGGTTTCTAGAACACACCCATCTTTTTTCCCTTGCTATCTGTCCCCGCTCCGTACCTGAGAATCTTTTCCTCTGCCTATCTCTCTCATTTTCCATATCCTTCACCACCTTTTATTAATATTATACCCCCTCTGGTTAACTCTGCAAAATCAGCTTCATGCTGGCCAGTTGTATTGTGTGTTAAGGTCTGATATAGCCTATGTATGTTAGTTGTTAAGATAAGTGGATCACGAAGCATTGGTTGGCATTTATATTGTTTAGTACTGCTTCCTTTAGTTATTAGTGTTCTGCTGGATTAGATAATGCTAGACTAGGAGTCTGATATTATAGGTATTGTTTCCTATGAGTGCTGGCTTCAGTTAAAAGCGGCACGACATACCTGAGAACTGGAGTTGATTGAGTAAATTCTAGTCTGTGTGCCATTGAGAGTAGAGCATGCACGAATGAGGGTTTTTTGCCTATACCATTCTGCACTGTTCTAGTCTCGATTGTTTGTCTTTGAGGTACGCCAGGAGAACGCTTAATACTTCGGTATTAAGGTTTCTCAAGAGAGCTACCCTTCATTATAACGTAATATTTGATGCACAGACTTGAGATTTGCACTAGGCTATGCAGCATGCCATGCGCACCAGTATCTCGTATCATTGACTCTAGCTAGACTTTATCAGTCACAGTAGACATTAAGTATATTAACCTAATTACTCTTTTTATGCATACCCATTTATGATTACACAAGCATTTCGCAGCCTAGTTTGATGTATTGAGACACAACCGACTTAGGCTCTTTTTGTTGATAGGAATACTGCATTGTCGTGGCGATTATTATTATTGTTGTTGTGTTTAGGATATTCTTGGCTCCGACGGCATTATATATTCTGCCTTTTTGTGTGCATAGCCTGCACGAGCATTGTTCCGCTGCCTGCCTTTTTGGGTTCCATTTCCGATACGAGCATCTTTATAGCATCTAACATTTAAAGAAGATTCCTTGTTAGTGTTGAAGGACTTTAGTGCACTTTCTTTCATGCAGGAGTGCCTGACATTTATTAATTAAAGTAACGTAAGCTGTAACTTCTCTTACCACCTTACTTTGCATACCATAGCCAAGCACCTTCGGTTATAGGTAGTAATAGGCTGTTTTCACATAACATTAAGCCTAGAGTAGACGCACATTTATTGAGAGTTTATTGAGAGCCTATTATTGCATATAGAACTCTGTAGAGTATTTGTGTTCTTTGTTCACTGGGAATATACATCAGAGGTTGGAGCTAGCGCTTTCCGTTGTAACATTTATGCCATTACTAGTCCAATGAATAAGAGCCCTGATATATTTGAACCCCAGTCGTAACACCTACTGTACACTTTCCCTACTACGCTTAGAAGACATATTCCTCGGTGGTTACCACACACTCCTCTCTCCCCTTTACCCTTATATAGGGGGACTATTATGCCTGTCTTCCAGTCATCAGGAGCACTTCCCTTCTCCCATGCTAGCTTGTGCATTTTCCATACCCATTCAATCATTATCTCACCATACCTCAACATTTCCCCACACACTCCATGTATTCCTGGTGCTTTCCCCAACTTTACTCTTTTCATGGCTTCACACACTTCTGACCTCCTGATCCCCACCTCCTCCCCCACTACTTCTCTTCTTCTCCCTCCCATACCCCATCCAACTATGTTTGCTGGCGCTTCATTCCTTACATTCATCAATTCGTTGAAGTACTCCCTCCACCTTTCGACTCTCTCTTTGTTCTCGGCTAGCACTCGCCCATTCGTATCTTTCACACCCTTATTGTTTCCCTTGCTATCTTCCCTAACTTTCTTTACTTCTTTCCAGAACAGTTGCTTACACTCTCTCCACTTTACACTCAGATACCTTCCAAATTCCTCATCTATTCTTCTCTTACCTCCTTCGCTACTCTCTTCACCACTCTCTTTTTCTCCAAGTACCTCGCTTATTTCTGTCTCTCCAAATTTTCATTCCCTCTACTACCCAACCAATCTCTATACGCTTTCTTCTTGTCTTCAACAGCTATTTTTACCTCTTCTGTCCACCATGCTGCACCCCGCAATCCCCTCCCTCTTCTCCTTACTCCACTCACCTCCTCACATGCTGCACAGATATCTTCCTTAAATACTTTGCTCATCTCGCCCACTTCCTCCATACCTTCCAGGTCAAACCTACCTAGTCGTCTTTCTACTGCAATCCCGAACTCTTCCTTGATTTCCTCCTCCTGCAACCTCTCCACCCTCCTCGCCATTCCACCCTGGCATCCAGCACAGATATCTTAATTCGTTCATCCACACATATTATTAATCAATCAGGGCCTTTCACTCCACCACTGTTTCATCCTTCTTATTCCACACTAATTTCAATGTGTACCCGTGTATCATTCTGTGTGCACTATCATTCCCATTCACCTCTGACAGTACACCCCACCCTCCCACCACTACTCCAACTTTCTAATCACCCACCTTCCCATTCATATCCCCAATCATAAATGTTCTTTCGCTCTTGCCAAACTTATCCAGGCATGCCTCCACATTCACCCAGAACTCCTCTTTCTCTCTTACAGGTTTATCCTCTGTCGGAGCATACACACACACAACCAGCCACGTTTGTATTCCTACTTTCATTCTCACCCACACAATCCTTGAATCCACAGACCCATAGTCTCTTAGACGCTCCATCCATTTGTTACTTACAAACAAACACGCACCTTCTTCCGCTGTTCCCTCACTCACTTCAGCACAAACCCCCATTCCACACTCCCACTCTCTCAACAAACAAACACGCACCTTCTTTCGCTGTTCCCTCACTCACTCCAGCACAAATCCCCATTCCACACTCCCACTCTCTCACATAAAATTATGTACCCCTCCATTTGGTCTCAGTCATTCCACATACATCCAGCCTGGCATTCACTAACACTTCCAGGACCTCTCGCTCTTTTGTGTCATCATTCACGCCTCTCACATTCCAAGTCACTATTCTAAGACTGTCCATTGTAGGTTGGGGTTCGTCAACATTAGGTATGTCCACATCCGAGACTGTTTGTTCGATCATCGTTGCAGTAAGTATTTTTCAATGGTGGGGGCTCGTAAGCCCACCGACCCAACCTCTATAGTCACCTCTTACGACACGCAGGAGGCGCGTGGGGCATATTCTATTCCCTTACTCCCATGAAAGTATGACATGTAATTAACTCATAGGCTGCGCAGCTATGGTTTTTAAAAGTGCCCGCCATGCAAAAGTATTTTGGTTCATTTCTGACAAAAATTGTCAATATACCATATATATAATTAACCCATTCAAGCTCCAAAACGCATTTCTTTTCTATTTTCTGGTAATTATTAGACAATTTTATTCAGATTAGGAAGGGTATATGGAAGTCAGAGGGTTGATTGAGATAACCTTTACCCGTTTAATACCCACAGATCCTTCCTAAGCTGCATAAAATCATCTAATGGTAGCCAAAATAAACTGCTAAAACGCGTCGGAGCTTCAAGGGGTTAATACTTATCCACATGCCCCTATTTTACTTTTAATGTGAACATATGAACATTGGAAAGCAATAAAACAAGTGGTAACAGCAATTGGCTGGTGAAAATCGTATATTTTAGCCCCACGGTCTGACCTTGACCAGCGAGAGAGAGACACCCTCCGTCTCTCTTGTCTCGCATGGTACTGAGAGACAAGAGGAGCTCTCAAACTGGCTTAGAGGGTTGGAGATACACTCCCACATCCTCCCCCCTTTCTCCCAGCCTTCCTCACACGAAAATACTTGATAAATATCGGGAATAATAGGAAAAATACTTGATAATTGAGGGGGAGGGAGGAGAAGGGAAAAAGGGGAGGAGAAGGGGAAGGGACACATGTGTAAGAGTGGTAGAAAGTAATGGAGGGGAATTATTATCTCACCCATAGACTAAAGTATATATGGACATACACGAAAATGGAACTTTGTAGTAAGGGACACAAAATCGGAAAACGAACCCCCAAGTCTGATCCTCGAAACGCAAAAATTTGATATTGTTGCGGTTTCGAGGTTCGAACTTGGGGGTTCGTTCTCCGATTTTGGGTCCCTTACCGCAAAGTTCAATTTTCATCTCAAGTCCAGATCTACTGTAGTTTTTTTTTTTTTTTTTTTTTTTTTTCTATGTGATTGAGGAAGGCAAAAGGCATAACTGCTTATAGCGAGTGCCTCCCCCATAGTTGAAATAGTGACAGGGCCAAAATGCCTGGACACACAGAGTTTGAAGCAATTTAAGTCATAGGAAGAGGGAAAGACTGATTCTGGGAGAGAGTTCCAGAGCTCAGCTGTTGAGTAGAAGAAAGTTTGAGAGTAACGTTTCACTCTTGGGTTGGAGAGTTGCACAGAGTAGGGGTGGGATTGAGTTGCAAGACGGGTACCACGTGCCCTACGTAAAGGAAGTGGTATGCACTGGGATAGCTCTGAGGAACACTGATTATTATAGTAGCGATAGAATAGCGAGAGAGATGCAACATTGCGGCGGAGAGAGAGAGAGATTGCAGAGAGTTGGTGAGTGGACGGGAGTTAATGATATGAAAGGCCTTCCTTTCAACTTTGTCTAGGAGAGCGGTGTGAGAGGAACCTCCCCACACATGTGAACAATACTCAATACAAGGGCGCACTATGCCCCTGTACAGAGCAAGAAGCTGTGCAGGGGAAAAGAACCCCCTAAGGTGGTTGAGCACACCCAGCTTCTGGGAGGCTGCCTTAGCAAGACTGGTAATATGGTCCTTCCAAATGAAAGCAGAAGAAAAAGAGACACCAAGAATATTGAGAGAAGATGAAGGGTTGATTTTTGTATTGTTGAAGAATAAGGGATAGTCCGCTGGGAGATCCTGACGGGTAGATAGATGGAAAAATTGGGTTTTGGAAGCATTAAAGTTAATAAGTCTATGTCTCACCTAATCACAAATTGCTTTGTTTTGAGTGCTAGTGGGATGTTATGAAAGATTCTTTTTTGCCTTGGATCTTAGGAGTCTGGCCGTAGTCCCTGGGTTAAGGTATGGTACCGCTAATAAGTCATATCTCATCTGTCATTACGTTTGACTCGCTCTGTGCTGTATTAATGTCTGTTAGATGTTGAATGGGGTGGGTAGGTGTAGGAACATGTTTGTATATCTCACCCAAAATATCACGTTTTAGATATTGCTGATGCCAATTATTCGTCAAAATAAAGGTTATGTGGTGCCGAAACATCACTTATTTGGCCGACTTTACAGTATGTTAACAATTTCAGTACCGGTTACGTCCTTTTCATTATAATATGGCAACTATAAGACGATTTTATTCAGCTCAGGTAGGACGTCTACCCATGGAAAAGTTACAAACTAGCGCAATCAATAATTTTATCTACCGTACATCCTCCTTAGCTTAATAACATCGTTCTAAATGTAGCTGAAATAAAACAAAATAAATGTCGCCGGTAAAGAAGGGGTAAACGTTTTCTCTTATACGTTTCTCTAACTGTATTATATCTATCTCATGTTGGATGTTGTTACTATACCATATTCCAAGTAGGTAGGCCGCCAGCAATCGTAAACCCTAACCTCTGTAACTCAAAAACGGCTAGAGAAAATGGGCTGTAAATGTCTATTACCTATTCCCTGGTTGATCCTCCACAAATGGTGACATATTATCTGGATTACTCTAGTAGTTTGTGAGTTATTGAAGTTCATTTTCAAGAGTGTTTGCGTACATATTTGGAACAGGGCATATGCTTTCTGTTTGGAGCTTAAACAACAATTCATTTCCGGGTTTCCTTCCATAAATTATCTGACCTAGGTTTATCACGTCATAACTACAGTCAACTCATTTACGAGGGTAGGTGTCATTTATTTGTTCATTTACAGTCTTTATTTATATATTTGTATCTTAGTTTCCTATTTATTTGTTCATATCCTTATATATTTATTATAATTTTAGTTTCCTCCTAGGCTTCCATCAAGCTTAAACAAAGCATCCTCAAAATCTCCCCTTCCAGATAAATGTGTAAATTTTTCGGTAGAATTACGTCCCGGCCAAAGGATGGTTCCTCCAAAATTACAGGTAGCTCCTGCTCGCCAGGAAAACAAATAATCGACACGTAAATGGCACGAAAGGTCTTGATATTGACAAAGGAATATGGCAAAGGGTCTTATAATCGCCAAACTAATGGGACGAACGTCCTAAAAACTCAACACTAATGGGGCTAAACATGAGGGAGAAGGGAGGCTAGAGACAAATCAATCCTCCTCCCTCTCCTTTAATACACTGAATAATTCCTGTGTGCAATATAAGAAAGATAAAACTGCAGCATAAGTGGTACTGTGTTCCAGGTTAATTATACCTGTACCTAGCTAACCTGCCGGACAAGCCCCTCCCCCATTCCTAGCCTTGCAAAGAATATTTTCATCTCAAACGAATGATTGGCTGCCCCCCAGCCAATCATTCATGTGGGTGTGTGTGTATCGGTGTGTGTGTGTGAGTAATCAGTAATTATAAATGGTAGCATACTTATCGATATTGTGTTTGTATAATAACCCATTAAACGTAGAATAGGAAATAGAAACTACTGAAAATGTAAAGTATGCATATGTGAATAATGATGAGTATAATACGAAATACGCATAGTAATTGTTTATTCACTTTAAATTTTGGGCGAATTTTCGATTATTTTCCGAGTTTCTCTAGAAATAGAAACACTTGCATTATGTAGACACTTGTGTGCTTAATTCACTGGACCCCAAGCGATTTAATATAAAAGTACACTCCAGGACCAGCCACTTGTCAAGTACACTCCAGGACCAGCCACTTGTCAATTTTGTTTTGTTTTTCCTGAAAACACATGAGATGGGTTAGTGATGAAGGAAAAACAACATAAAACCGCTCACCTAGGTCATTTGAGGGTCCTGGGGGTCGGGGGAAAGGCACAATTAACATGTGGTGATGGGTAGGCAATATACTGGAAAACCAATCCCGCACGTGCTCACACGCACGCGGATGGAGTTGGTGGGTTGCCAATCATTGGTATTGTTCCATGGGATCCTAAGGTAGTTCCCATACACATCTTAACCCTCTAGATGCCATAGGACAAGAGTAATTAAGGTGGACGCAACCAATGCGTCCCTGGGACTGTGTATTACATACATAGGTAACGTGCATCCCTGGGGTCGAAGGGGTCACGACGATGGTGTTTTCAAAATGTTTGTAAGGTTCATATTTCCGATATCTCGAACTTATTATAAAGCTCATTCAGTTAGTCTGTGATATATATATTTATCACGTCACACACTGCCAAGAAAAGGTTATATCAACAGGATGGTGTAGTAGAAAATATGATACTTACACATTTTTTAAAAATCCCCATCGACTTATGGACACAAATGTCTAAATCATGCAAGTGTTTCTATTTCTAGAGTAATTCGGAAAATAATCGAAAAACTTACTAAACTTAAAAGTGAATAAAAAACAATTATTATGCATATTTTGTCATACTCGTCATTATTCACATTATGCATATTTTGTCATACTCGTCATTATTCACATATGTATATTTGTATTGTATCTTTAAAAATACCAGTAGTTGCTACTACCTATTCTATGTTAAATGGAATATTATACAACTCAATCGATACAAAATATCGATAAGAAAGGTAGCGTTTCTAAATACTGTGACGCATGTCCAGTGTGAGCATGCTGTACAGAACGCCTAGTCATGCCCCACTCTCGCTAGGATCGTCAGGGCAGGAACTTTGGCTGTAGTCTATGTAGAGTTTCCTAACTTAGTTCATGTGAGCCGTTGTACTATAAGTAATATGAATATGTATTTTGTTTTCATCTGAGTCAACGAGTTCTATTTTATATCATTAGTTATAAGTATTGTGTGTAAAACTTATTTGTAATGATGGGAGAAGCGGCAGCCACAGTTGGGGGTCAGTGGGTGCGCCATGCGGGAGGTGGGCCTAACTCACTAGCACTCCCCCCCCCTCCCCCCTCCCCTCAGTGCTAGGAAAGCCTTTGTCTATCCCAGAGGAGAGAGAGAAATTACGTAATGATTGTCAGTGGGCGGTCCTTAGTAGTTCACGTTGGGCTCACTAGAGGGCCGAGTATAAAAAGGGAAGTCTAGCCATTTTTTGATCAGAACTCATTAGGCAGAGCGACTTCTCATTTCCCTTGCTAACTATATATATTCTTCTGACTGATGTGAACTTTCTCTACTACCTTACATTCTTATCTCCTCTTTTCCCTACCCTTTTTAACTTCCATGGTCCCGTTGGTGCAGAGCTAGTCAGCCAACGTATTATCGCTTGAGTTCTCATGAGATACATGCCTATTAGATAGCCTATTTTGGAAGGGTTAACTTAGAATAGGATTGATTTATGTTTGTTGCACTTGTCTATGCATTTCCCTGTGTGTTATTATTATTATTCCTGTTTTCTGCTAGTCTAGGTAATGCTAGACTGGGGTAAGGCTTTTCTGTGTTACGAGTTGTTGTTTGATGCAGTGGTTAAGCGATAAACCTGCATACTCGTTTCGGTTCAGTGAAGCCTAGGTTGTCTTCGCGGCTGACTGTGTTGAGTTAATAATTTACAGTGCGTGAGGGCAAGAGACTAACCACCCTGTATTTTATTAACAGTTTGTTTTTACTTTGTCAAGGAGCCGGGAGAAAACCAGATACAAGGGATCTGGATTTCTCAAAGTGCACTTGTTAGTGTTAACGTAATACTTTAAACAGTTGTGAGGACTTCGCTAGGCTACGAGCCGTTTTTGCTCAGTCACTGCTACCTTTTGCCCACAGTACCCCAGCTAGACTTTACTCGATTAGTAGATACAGAATAGTATTGAAGCTTTCCTTATGTATGATATTGGTTATGCACTATTGATTTCATGTGTTGCAAGCTTGGCTACTTTAGTGATTAGTGGCCCACGAGCACAATCCGAGTAGGCTATTGCCGTTGCATTTGCGGAGTACTTCTTTTTAATGTTTGCCATTTACTATTGCATATTCTTTTAATTATTCTTATGCCAATTTAAACCTTTAATAGTATTTAATTGCCAGTGTTTTTCTTATTGAATTACTGTTCAAAATCCGATACGTACTTCTTACGAGCATCCGAGAAGCATCTAACTTTTTTCAGAAGATTCCTTGCTCGATGCTTAAGGACTATTAATTAACGTAACGTAATAGTGCCGATCCGAAGTAGAGGGTGGAGGACTTCTTAAGTTCTTAGTCAAGGGTGGATTACTTCGGCTTCGGCCAACACTATTCTTTGGTGTTGTTGTTTCTTACTTCTTTGTTTGATTGTTGACCAGACTAGAGAATTCCTGTCTCTTTATTAGTCTGTTGTTGAACACTAGTACCGAGTTCTTGTATACCCCGTTATAGCAGATTGAACTCTGGAGGGTATTGGTGTTTTTTGTTCGGCTGGCAGTACTCAGGGGTTGGGATCGTGTGTTTCCGTTGTGGCAGCGAGCCGTATTCGAGTCCTGATTGAGAGCCCTTGTGTACCCGAGTGCCAGGTCGTAACAAATGGCGACCTTGCTTAGGATTTTGTGAACAGTATAAATTTTTGCAGAGTTGTACAACATTTGTTTGTTTGTATTTTAGCGTGCATATTGAAGAATATTTTTTTTTGTATGGCAATTAGTAAAGCATTTAAGAGACTCCAGTTAATTTAGTAATTAGTGCTTGCATAGGAAGTTTAACACTTTTGTCTCGAGAATTTTTTTGTGGACTTCAGTATGTCGTGCATTAGCACTGACGATGAGCGAGAGATGCCATTTGAAGGTGTGCCGTTAGTAACCAGTGAGGAGGATGCTAGAGTTTTTGTGAGTAAGCGGTACCACGTGACGGAGGAGAGGCTGACTGGGGTGGATGTTTGTGGCTTGCACCTGATAGCCAAGGTTTTGGGCATTTCCAATGTAGTAGGGATGTCCAAGGGGGAGCTGATTTCCTGGGTGTTGCGTGGGCGACATGGGGTTTCGGAGGAGAGGGCGTTTGGGGGGGTTCCTCCCCAGATCCCCTCTCACTCGACTCCCACAGTGCCGTCCACTCAGTTACCGGAGGTTAGCACTCTCCCACAGAGGGATGAGAATTGGCAGATTGGAGTGCCCTCGGGTGGTGCACATGGTGGTTCCCCAGTTTTTGCCCCCCCTCCTTCAGTAGTGGCAGCTCCCTCTTCCTGCCTGTCTCCAGATATGGTATTTAGACTTGAGCTTGCTAAGATTGAGGCTAGGAAGCAGGAGATTGAGGCTAGGAAGCAGGAGGATGAGACCAGGAGGCAGGAGAATGAGACCAGGAGGCAGGAGGATGAGACGAGGAGGCATGAGATTGAGGTTAGGAGGCATGAGGCTGAGCTTAGGTACGACTCGGAGAAATATTGTGCTAAATTAGATTTAGATAAGTCTCGTGCAGAGTCGACAGGGACTTGGATGGGCCGTGAGGGCCAAGTAAGAGAACAGTCCTTGGCCCAATTAGTCAAATTGGTGCCGGTATTTAGTGAAAGTGAAGTCACAGAATTTTTTAATCGTTTGAGAAGAAATGTAGGGAGCATAATTGGCCTGAAGAGAAGTGGGCAGCTCTAGTCTCCTCAAGACTTACGGGTAAGGGTCTGAAGGCTTATGATGCACTGCCTTTAGAGTCTTGCATTGACTACCCAGAATTGAAGAGAGCTGTCCTACGGGCATACGAGTTGCAACCGGAAACATATCGATTGAAGTTTCGGGGTGTTACAAAGACTAGGGAGGCGACCTTTCTTGAACATGCCCGGGACTTAAAAGATGCACTTAAAAACTGGACACGTTCTGAGAAAGCTGAGACGGCCGAACAGTTGACTGAGCTGTTTCTGCTCGAGCAGTTTTATAAGTGTACTGGTGCAGAAATGACTTTAACTATTAAAGAAAAGAACCCAAAAACTCTACAGGAGGCAGCTGAGATGGCTGACCTCCGGCTATCACTAATTCGTGGGTGCGGGTCTGTCCAGCGTAGTGAGGCAGGTAACGAGGGGCGTGACACCCCACCCCCCCGAGTTAGTGATATACCTTATGCAAACAAGTACAAGAGCCATGATACCAAGACTGACCACAAGACTAGCACCGTCCCATTTAAGAAGGGGCCGGGCCCTTCCCAGTACCAAGGGAAGCCCAAAGGGGAGTTGGAGTGTTATCATTGTCATAAAAAGGGGCACTTTGTAAGAGTCTGTCCTAGGAAACCACCTACAGCAGCTGTGTCTTTGGCCTGCAACATTGGTGTGTCTCCGAAGTCATCTGAGTTTGCCTGGGGCAGTTCGTCAGAGGCTGAGGCACAGCCAATGCAGAAGCACCTGGGAGGCTCGAACCCTGCTCAGGATGTTTTTTGCGACTATAGAGGGCGGGGTTGCGTGATGTGGGCGGGGCGCAAGCATGGAGTAGAGGTCTTGCGTGATACAGGTGCTTCCCAGACTCTGATGAAAAACTTGACTGGCTACCCTATAAACGCGGCTCGGGTGGTAGTGGTGCAGGGTATTAATGCAACTCGGTCATACCCGCTGGTGCGGTTGGAGTTGGAGGTGGATGGTGTGGCACGTGAATTGGATGTCGGGATTGTGGAGAAACTGCCAGTGGAGGGCGTCGACCTTCTTCTCGGCAACGACTTTGCAATGCCCGCTTCTGAGGTTCTACCCTTAGTCGTTGCCGAGAGGCCGGCCGACGTGAGTAGGGAAGAGCAAGAGTGGGTCGAGCGGTGCCAGACACAACCCATGGCGTGTGTTGTCACCCGAGCTCGGGCAGCTAAAGTGTCACAGCCTAGTCCTCCGTCTTCAGACCAGCGGAGGAACGATCAACAGGAGGAGGCTAAAGCTGGAGTTGGTTTTAAGAGTTTTGACTCGGCGGCTCTCCTGGGTGATTCAGTATTAGCACCATTACTTAATTCTGGAGTAGCCCCTGGGCCTGTCATCGAGAGTGACGAGGCTGGGCATGACGAGTCTCCACGACAGCAACGTTATGTACATCGAGAGAGACAGAGGGAGCAGCCCAGTATCAGGGAAGGTCATGCATTGCTCCGGGAGCAGTTAGATCGCTTGGCACCCTCAGATATACGTCGGTTGCAACTAGAGGACCCTGAGCTCCAAACGTGTGCTAATGGAGCTGTAGAGCTCGACGAGGACGGCGATGCACAGCCAGGAGATTTTTTGTATTTAGAAGGCATCCTTTATAGGCGTTTTCAAGACCCTAAACGTAGTTGGCAAAAGGGGTCCGGAGTAGTGGACCAGTTGGTGGTGCCACGGGAGTGCAGGGATAGCCTACTGAGGTTGGCGCATGACACACCACTGGCAGGACATCTAGGGGTGAGAAAAACGGTGGCGGCTTTGGGGAAATTGTTTTGGTGGCCGGGGATGAAGTCTCATGTGCAGTCATGGATAAACTCCTGTGATATTTGTCAACGTGTCGGGAAACCGAACCAAGTTATTCCTAAGGCTCCGTTACACCCTATTCCTGTGATTGGGCCACCCTTTAGTAAAATTATTGTTGACATGGTTGGTCCACTCCCTCCCACTAAGGCGGGAAATAAATTTTTGTTAACCATAATGGATGTTGCCACTAGATACCCCGATGCATACCCTATGAAAAATGGAATGGCTAAGACGGTAGTCAGTAACTTGTTGTGGTACTTCTCAAGGTACGGGTACCCGGAGGAGATTCAGTCTCAGGGATCTAATTTCACCTCCAACATGTTCAAGCAAACAATGCAACAGCATGGGATACGAGCAGTAGTATCGTCAGCGTATCACCCTGAGAGTCGAGGGGTGCTTGAGCGGTGGCATGCTACACTTAAAAGCATGCTCAGGTGTTATTGTGCTGACAACGGTATGGATTGGGATCTTGGATTGCCTTATGTGCTGTTTGCTGCTCGGGAGGTACTTGGTGAGAGCCTGGGATTTAGTCCAAACGAGCTGATTTTTGGACACCGTGTCAGGGGCCCCCTTAACATGCTGAAAGAAATTTGGGAGGGGACTGTGCAGCCTTGTCCATTATTAAAGTATGTGCTTGAAAGCCGTGAGCGCATGCTTAAGAGTCTGGAGATGGCAGGTAGAAATTTGACAGAATCACAAGCTTTGATGAAGGACAGGTATGATCGCAAAGTGAGGCTCCGGAAGTTCACTGTAGGACAAGAGGTATTAATTTTGTTGCCTTTGGTTGGTAACCCCCTCTCTGCGAAGTACACTGGACCTTATAAAATTGTAGAACAAATTTCAGACTTAGATTACCTTGTTGCCACTCCAGACAGGAGGAAAAAGAACCAGTTATGTCACGTGAACCTTATTAAAGAGTATGTGAGGCGCCCCTCTGAGCCTCTCACTGTCCCTGTGTTGGCTTGTTGCGGCCGTGGTGGAGAAGGAGAGGGGACAGTCAAGCTTCAGAGGAGGATAGCTGGGATCAACATGTTTCAGCGGATCAGTGGGCGGGGAACTCGAGCCTAAGGGCTGACGAGGCTATAGCTCATTTGCCTGAGCCGCAGTTTGATGCTATCCGTCAGTTGTTCGGTTCATACCCCACTGTATTTGCTGAACACCCAGGCCTCACTACTCAGGCTATGCATGATGTTGACGTGGGGGACCATCTACCCTTTAAGTCAATCCCGTACCGTGTGCCCCCCATAAAACTACCAGCTCTGAGGGATGAGTTGGAGTATATGCTCGGTAGAGGGTTGATAGAGAAAGGCACAGTTAAGTGGACTTCCCCTGTAACACTGCAGCCTAAGCCAGATGGCAAGGTACACTTTTGTATTGATTTCCGTAGGTTAAACGGTTTGACTCCAACTAACCCATATCCTCTTCCTCGGGTTGATGATAGTGTTGACAAAATTGGTAATGCTCGTTTTTTGTCTAAAGTAGATTTAGTAAAAGGTTACTGGCAAGTACCTTTGTCCGAGCGTGCTAAAGAGGTATGTGGTTTTGTGGTGGACGGGAGTACCTACCGGTGCAATGTTATGCCTTACGGACTTAAGAATGCACCAGCAACGTTTCAGAACCTGATGAATGAAATTGTAAAGGACATTCCAAATTGCACCGTATATTTGGACGATGTAATCATTTATGATGACGACTTTGAGAGCCATTGTGAGCACCTTGAGACCTTGTTCCGGAAACTTAGTGAAGCAGGTCTGGTAGTAAATTTGGCAAAGTGTGACTTCGTAAAAGCCACTGTGCAGTACCTTGGGTTTGTAGTGGGAAGGGGACAGGTGTGCCCTCCTCAGAACAAGGTACAGGCTATCAATAAATTTCCGCACCCAACAACCAAGAAGCAGATTATGAGATTCTTGGGTATGATAGGCTACTACAGACGCTTCATAAAAGGTTACTCAACGGTGTTGGCACCTCTCACAGATTTGTTATCTAAAGACAAAAAGTTTTTGTGGGCACCTGAGTGTGAAAAGGCTTTCACTTTGGTGAAACATTTGCTATGTACTCACCCGATACTCAGGGCCCCAGACTTTAACAGGCCTTTTCAGCTGGCAACAGATGCTAGTGGTGTAGGGGCTGGTGCCGTCTTGCTACAGACAGACAATGAAGGTGTGGAACACCCTGTAAGTTTCTTTTCTAAGAAGTTCAATGCTGCACAAAAGAACTATTCTACAATAGAAAAGGAATTACTGGCGATTGTGCTGTCGCTCAGGCACTTCGAGGTGTATGTTCCAGCCTATGGCCCAGTCGTGGTTATCTACACTGATCATCACCCTTTGAGATTCCTGAATCAATTTCACAATCGCAATACGAGACTGACCAGGTGGTCTTTGATGTTGCAGGAGTATAACCTGGACATCCGTCATATTGCTGGATGTGACAATGTGATCGCGGATTGTTTATCAAGGGTGGATGATCAGTCGTAGGCTATCACAGGTGTGTGGGTTTGAGTGGAGGAAAATAGGCTGCCCTTATAGTGCAGCCGGGAAAAACATATTAAAATATAAAAATCATATAAAAAACTCTTTCTTTTGATATAGGTAATCGTATAAGTTTGTCATAGCCTATAGAGTTTGAGTAGTCCACGAACTATCAAACGGCTGAGCTGCTGTAAGCTCGCTCTGGGAGCATGATATTGTGTCTTTTTGCTATTGTTGGGAGGAGTTATAAAATGTGAATTTTTGGTTAATAATAAGATGTGTTTTGGTGATAAACTCAGCTTTGTTTTAGTGCCATGCGGTCGCTGGGCGTGAGGGGCTTGATGGGGTTCTGTGTTTGTCAGATTTTAGCTCAGGGTTGAGCAAGTAAAATCTTGGGGGAGGTGTGACGCATGTCCAGTGTGAGCATGCTGTACAGAACGCCTAGTCATGCCCCACTCTCGCTAGGATCGTCAGGGCAGGAACTTTGGCTGTAGTCTATGTAGAGTTTCCTAACTTAGTTCATGTGAGCCGTTGTACTATAAGTAATATGAATATGTATTTTGTTTTCATCTGAGTCAACGAGTTCTATTTTATATCATTAGTTATAAGTATTGTGTGTAAAACTTATTTGTAATGATGGGAGAAGCGGCAGCCACAGTTGGGGGTCAGTGGGTGCGCCATGCGGGAGGTGGGCCTAACTCACTAGCACTCCCCCCCCCTCCCCCCTCCCCTCAGTGCTAGGAAAGCCTTTGTCTATCCCAGAGGAGAGAGAGAAATTACGTAATGATTGTCAGTGGGCGGTCCTTAGTAGTTCACGTTGGGCTCACTAGAGGGCCGAGTATAAAAAGGGAAGTCTAGCCATTTTTTGATCAGAACTCATTAGGCAGAGCGACTTCTCATTTCCCTTGCTAACTATATATATTCTTCTGACTGATGTGAACTTTCTCTACTACCTTACATTCTTATCTCCTCTTTTCCCTACCCTTTTTAACTTCCATGGTCCCGTTGGTGCAGAGCTAGTCAGCCAACGTATTATCGCTTGAGTTCTCATGAGATACATGCCTATTAGATAGCCTATTTTGGAAGGGTTAACTTAGAATAGGATTGATTTATGTTTGTTGCACTTGTCTATGCATTTCCCTGTGTGTTATTATTATTATTCCTGTTTTCTGCTAGTCTAGGTAATGCTAGACTGGGGTAAGTCTTTTCTGTGTTACGAGTTGTTGTTTGATGCAGAGGTTAAGCGATAAACCTGCATACTCGTTTCGGTTCAGTGAAGCCTAGGTTGTCTTCGCGGCTGACTGTGTTGAGTTAATAATTTACAGTGCGTGAGGGCAAGAGCCTAACCACCCTGTATTTTATTAACAGTTTGTTTTTACTTTGTCAAGGAGCCGGGAGAAAACCAGATACAAGGGATCTGGATTTCTCAAAGTGCACTTGTTAGTGTTAACGTAATACTTTAAACAGTTGTGAGGACTTCGCTAGGCTACGAGCCGTTTTTGCTCAGTCACTGCTACCTTTTGCCCACAGTACCCCAGCTAGACTTTACTCGATTAGTAGATACAGAATAGTATTGAAGCTTTCCTTATGTATGATATTGGTTATGCACTATTGATTTCATGTGTTGCAAGCTTGGCTACTTTAGTGATTAGTGGCCCACGAGCACAATCCGAGTAGGCTATTGCCGTTGCATTTGCGGAGTACTTCTTTTTAATGTTTGCCATTTACTATTGCATATTCTTTTAATTATTCTTATGCCAATTTAAACCTTTAATAGTATTTAATTGCCAGTGTTTTTCTTATTGAATTACTGTTCAAAATCCGATACGTACTTCTTACGAGCATCCGAGAAGCATCTAACTTTTTTCAGAAGATTCCTTGCTCGATGCTTAAGGACTATTAATTAACGTAACGTAATAGTGCCGATCCGAAGTAGAGGGTGGAGGACTTCTTAAGTTCTTAGTCAAGGGTGGATTACTTCGGCTTCGGCCAACACTATTCTTTGGTGTTGTTGTTTCTTACTTCTTTGTTTGATTGTTGACCAGACTAGAGAATTCCTGTCTCTTTATTAGTCTGTTGTTGAACACTAGTACCGAGTTCTTGTATACCCCGTTATAGCAGATTGAACTCTGGAGGGTATTGGTGTTTTTTGTTCGGCTGGCAGTACTCAGGGGTTGGGATCGTGTGTTTCCGTTGTGGCAGCGAGCCGTATTCGAGTCCTGATTGAGAGCCCTTGTGTACCCGAGTGCCAGGTCGTAACAATACTGATTACTCACTCACACACATCCAAACCAATATTTGGCTGGAGGGCAACCAATCATATGTTTAGGTTAAATATATCTTTTGCAAGGATAGGAATGGGGGAGGGGCTTCTCCGACAAGTTAGCTCGGTAGAAGTATAGTATATAACCTCCTCTCACATAATGATGCAAAAACAAATATTAAGCTTCATATCTTTACTAATGCCTGCAAAGCTCGCTAATTTGTGATTCTGCCTAACTAGCTACATTTGCCTAGTATTTATATGTAATAATATATCCTCTGTAAATATACCTATATGGCAAAAAATCATATCAATACAAAACAAAAATAGATGAATGAATAGATTAAATCTTATCTGTATTTCCAAATTTACTGGTAAACTTGTTTACAACTTTATACTTCAAAATCCGAGGACTGTAAGAGGATTATTGTAGTCTGTGAGGAAGTTATTTTCAACAATGCAAAATTTCCTTGAACTGACTTGGGGAGAGTTCTGCCAACTGCTAAAACAAATTAAAAGGTATGAGCATTAACAATAGAACGTTCAAACAATTTCGCTTTTTAATTTTATTAATTTAAGTGAATTCAACTTCAATAAGCACAACACATAATAAAGAAAGACGATATGTTTCGTTATTAAAGAATGTCAACAAAAACTGTTTAATAGTTTTGCCTTCAGATTTATAATTTTTCTTAGGAAGAATATATAACATGTAGATTACTAAAGTAGGGATTTCATCTGATTAAGCCCTCTCTTCAAAGGCTACGCAAACATTCAATATATTTTTGTTTATGATGGGTTGTAATCCAACTCGCTTTGTTATGTATTCTTTATTCACCTGGATTTCGGATATTTATAATTGGATAATGCTCAACAGGAACATATCTCGCTTCATGAATATTACTTTTAAATTACTCAATCGCTCTCCCAAAAACACAATAAACACACAGTATAAATTACACTCACATGTGTCTTTAAACATAGGTACATCAATGGGGTATTAAAACCGCTACTATATTGAGTAGGATTCTAATATACATACACTGTGACTGATAAAGAGTTGAACAAATTTTACTCTCTAATGAAATATAGTTTTCACTTACAAAGTATAAACATAGGAAAAACGCAGTTACATAAAATACATACACGAATAATAAATATTAATGACAATATCTATGTGGGCCAAGTATATAACGTAAGGTATAGTAATTACAAGGTATGGCAACTGAGGTTAACTACTCAGCTGCGCATAAGGCTGTGCTGTGTGAAATACAACGAATGCCGTGCTCAGGTGTACACTCAAAGATAACGCTCTCGGGGGTACTGGTCAGACGGACTGAGGTCAGGTTAAATATAATCTTAATTTAGTGCAACGTTAAATTGAGGATAGAAGATATGAATTTCGCTTTAGTATATGGGGAATGATAATTTTAAATCTGAATTTAACTATCAAGGGTTTTTTGTGAATAATTGCTCACACGATACAAACAAAAAAATTCAATCGTAGATGAGCTAATATTACACGGAATGAGGAAATCAGATTCACAATACATGAAGTGAATGAATTATAGCGGCACAAATAGCTATAGACAAGTATGTTTGAATGAATTAACAAACTACTGAAAGTAACGCAGAATGGAGTAGCACTTTATTATAGCTTTAATAAGAGCTATAATAACTTAGATACAAAATAAAGTAGTATTTAATAAATAGCCAAAGATGATGGCATCAGAAGGAGTTTGAATAAATTAACAAACTGCTAAATGGAACGCAGAACTAAGTAGCGCTTTACTATGACTTTAATAATTGCTATAATGATTTAATTACAAAACGAAGTAGTAATTTATCAATAGCCAAACATATAGGCTTGATGAATCAAGGAGTGTATAATCTGAATTTATAAATCAGTGGCGAAAGAATTACATAGCCCGAGTAACGTATATGATTAGATTATTCACAAGAACTAATACAAATTAAGTAAATTGATTATATATTAATTCTAACTCAAAGGACGGGTTCTTTACTTTCAATAGTGGCGAATTTATACTATAAGTATTCTCTGGTTAGAAATGAACGTAATATGGTCCTGAGGTTAGGAGTTAAATTTAGGTTATTTACTGTAGAAGGAAAATAGCCCTCATTATACACTTCACTTCGACTTGGACACGCAATGAATAATAACACAATAGAATAAAATCTGAGAGCATTCACCAAGCAACACGTGTAACCTTGACTATATAACTATGTAAAAATGATTGAACAAATGCTTGAACACGAATTACATGAAACATACACCATACTTATATAAAATCACTACAAGGATAAAAATTGGATAAATCTACACGTGTAATAAGTTGACAAGAGAAATTCTAGAAGCGGATATCTATGAACAAGTTAAATTGAACACTCGCATATTTTACATTACCTTCACAATAATTCCCAACATTTAGAAAACACAGAGACACTTAGGGTACAGGGTAGAGAAGAAGTAATTTCCATGAGGGATAATCTGGACGACGTAGGACTCGTAGTTCTTCCTCTGGATGGACGTCAAAGAGAGCTGCCTCTCTCACGTACAATAGAGAAGGTTGCTCCTGGTTCTTCTAACACACTCTCGTTCGCCACCCTAGTTGGACTTTACTACAGGGACAGGCTTGTCCTATAGAAAGTCTACAACATTATTCTCTACCCACTAAAAGTTAGACCAGTGGAAGGTAGGGACTGTAGTTGCATATGTGACGCCTACCAGCGTTGGCAGAATCGCCTCCCGGTAGCCTAGCGCTCGCCAGGGCAGTGAAATGGGCTACAGTTATCAGAGAATGTTGTTCTTTCTTTCATAGTGTTTGTGTTGTTACAGACAGTCCCGTGGTGGTTTTTATTTTCGTCTGTGACAACGGGAAGCATTTTATATCATGAGTAGAACATTAGATGCATTGTGGTGAAGTTGAGAGAGAAAGAGCGAGCGAGCAGCGTGGGGGCAGTGAGTGTTGATTTCCTCCTCCCTCCTCCCTCCCGGAGGAGTTTCTCGCCCGCGTGGTCTTTCTCTCGGTTTTGATTGGCTGGTGGTTCCTGGCGCCTTCTGCAGGCCTGCTGCCTTGTGACGTATCGGCCTGTGATTGGCCGACCACCATGCCTTTGTGTGATCCTGAGGGTCCCGAGGAGCTACCTTCCTCAGAGCTTGCTTGACCAGCATAACCTTCACATCTCCCTTGCCATCTGTCCCCAACTTCCACCTATAGAACACTTTCTCTCTCTCTCAACTTCTTACCTCTTATTCTTCTAATCTATTTAACTTCATAACTCCCCTTTGGTTCTGCACGATTTCATATATCGGCCATCGTATTATATGCTGAAGCTCTCAGATATTTCATGATTAGTTAGACATTTTGGAGGGGTTAACATTTTGTCTGTAGAGGTTCGACACACTTGCGGTGTCTCCCTACCTATTCCTTGGTTGTCTGCTGGGCTATTTAATGCTAGACTGGGGTGAGGCTACCGGTGTTGTGATTTCCGATGTGTACCAGGTTTTGTTGACCTTGTACAATCGCAACGGATACGTGGGAAGCCTAGGTTGTCTTTCTGACTGTGTACCTTGTGAGTTTAGCACTGTGTTGCGAGTGAGGGTTTTTGCCTCTGCCACCCAACACTGTGCTAACTCGTTTTGTTTTGACTTGTAGAAGGTCGCCAGGAGAGAACCAGATACTAGCGATCTGGATCTCTCAAGAGAGCACCCCGTCATTTAATGTAATTTGGCCGTACAGTCTTAAGGACCTCGCTAGGCTACGAGCGGCTTGCTCAGCCATAGTTTCCTTAGCCTATGACATCCCAGCTAGACTTTATTCGCCTAGCAGACACCCGATTAGGATTATAAACTCTTATGTTATGTATGCAGCATTTGTATTCACGTTGATAGCAAGCCTTGGTTGTTGTTGAGTGCACAATCTGAGCAGACTTTTGCATTGCCCGAGGAAGTACTTCTTTTGTTGTTGGAGATAATACTATTGCGCATTTATCATTATTCTCGTGCCAGTTAACACTGTATGCCCCTACACTTGTCATATCTTGTTCCTGCTATCACTTTCTTTAATATAGGAGTGACAGTTTATTATTGTTTAGAGTAACTTTAATTATACCTTCTTCTTGTTTGCATTAAATCATTCCAGTGATTTAATTAAGCTCTCTATCTTTTTTCCTTGTATACATTATTAACGTAATTGTATGTTGTTGTGATCAGGCTGTATCAGAGATCATCAGCCTGTAGTAGTAGTGCATTTATACCGAGTTAGTGGATACCCCGCTATCGCAGATTTAACTCTGGGGGGTATAGGTGTTTTTGTGCGCCGGCATTATAAGTTCGAGGGTTGGATCTAGTGTTACCGTTGTGGCTGTGTGCCTTTCTAGTCCAATGATTAAGAGCCCTTGTTTTATACGAGTCCCGGTCGTAACACATACCTTCCCTCAATTTCAGTTAGGCTATATTTGGGTTATAATTTGAACTCAATTTTACCTATTTCAATATAGTAGGGACATGGGGATTTCATTCTTGTCTTTATTGTGAAGGCAATCATTATTCTAAAAATATACTTACCCTAATAATACATGTATAAGGTTATTCTCTATACCTTAAAATTATACTCTTTATATAAAAGGCTTGCATGACTGCATGATAATTGTTGTTCTGTTATTCACACTTCCTGACTTTTCTTGCAGGCCATGCTTTCGTTCCTCTTGATTCTTGTTCTACTACTTCCACTCTTTAAGTGAGGTACTGTAAAGGTGATTCGCTTGGCCCCATCGGTAGTGGTACTGCACTGGATCTTGATGTGGTATTTGCATAAATTCATCCTCGTTGTATAGTAAAACCAGCTGTTGTTGCGTATTTGCCTTAGTTGTATGTCCCAGGCTCGGTCATTGGCTGGACGGGTATCCCCGTGATTGGTCGGGGCTTGAACTCCTTGTAGGTCCTGGATGTGGTGACCTTTGGCAGGCAGACTGACCTATTCCTGCAGGGATTAGAGCATGGGTAGGCCTTCCTTGCTGGGTAGACTGTGTCACTGTTGTAGGTACTAGAGCATGGGAAACTCGGGGGAACTGTGTGATTTATCTTTTCATCTTCTGCTGCATTTTCTTCCTTGTTCTTCTGCTCTCCTTTACTGTGGCTATTATGGCTTTGGTAGGCTGTTCCCTATCCTGCATTGTCAGGACCTCTGCAGGGTTTGCTTAGCCCCTAGTTTGCAACCCCATCATCTCAAAAAATAATCTGATATATATATATATACAGTATATATACAGTATATACATATATATATATATATATATATATATATATATATATATAATATATATATATATATACCCTATATATACATGTATATATATATTATATATACAGTATATATATACTGTATATATATATATATATATATATATATATATATATATATATATATATATCAATCAATCAATCATTCATCTTTATTTCGTAAATAATTTACATAGATAATAGTTTATTTACAGTATTACAATACATATTCACATAAAAGTTTAATAGTCTATGTATATAAACATTCACTATCGTCTGATGATAGCCAAAATAAACCACCAAGACGTGTCACCGTCCTCAAGGGGATAAGAAGCACCTGGAGGTGCTTATACACTTAAAACCCTACATTTCAATAAAATAATTATCACCGCTGACAAATTGGTCACAAGAACAGAGGGGTAGGGGTACTCGTGCCGTCATCAGATAAGCCTGTGGCCTCAGCAGAGCTCCCGCCTACAGCAGCTCACATACTTTCCTACGTGAGGATTTACCTAACCCAGAGTGGTCAGTGTAACCACGGACACCGTATTTGTGAAGGTTATCCACAGCTACATAGCCACACCCAAATAGAATGGGAGAGGCTGCAGAGGCAGCAACCACACGGTGGGGACGCCGCATCCTGGCTGCATATCCCTTTCAAGAGTACCAATTAAGCAGGGCAGAGATGTCAAATTAATACATTTAAACAGTTATTTAAAAACATTGATTATTAACGTAACAAAAATATATATATATATGGCTGAAGTTAATGTATCCTATATGGCATCCTACGCTCTTCATGTCTTTGCATCCAGTTAATCCTGGCTTCAATTATATCAAGAGTGAACTTGTTTAAATCCACATTGTACCTATTGCTGAACATGTTATGAACAGAGGAGAGGAACAAACCAGAATTGAGAGATGGCAAACTTAACTTCATGATAGCACTCCTAGTTTTCTGTATTCTTTTATAATACCTTGCTTGTGTAAGGGCTACATGGTGTTTTAGTTGGAGTTGGTTACACTCTTCTGCTGTTTCATGGTTACTGGCATAATTTGGTACTTTAATTATTCTTTTTAAGGATTTAGCATAGGCTATCTCAAAGGCTCTGAAAACAGTGGAGCTAAATATGTTCTTTCCATTCCATAAGGAGAGCCCATAATCAGGTTTGCAGTAAGCATTAAATAAGTACAAACATTTGTTTTTATCTACAGCTGAAACATGTCTATAAATGCTATGAAAGCTACCATAAAAACTATTCAACCTCTTCTCAATATCTAGTTTGTCCTTGAGATTATTTGATATTATGTGTCCCAGATAGTCATAGGATTGAACAATTATATATATATATATATATATATATATATATATATATATATATATATATATATATATATATATATTTCCGCTGACAGTTTTTCCCGTCTCAGTAATTACACAAGACTGAAGCATTATATCATTGATGTATTGAATGTCCACAACTATAGTACTGTCCTTACTGACTGGTTTTGTTTTATTCCGTACAGTACCGGTGTCGTATTTTTAACTACGGTATATTTGTCAACTATCAAACGATTGTATTCAGTTTAAAAAGGCCCTCAAACAATTAGCAAGCTTCAAACTATGTTCTGCCTACTAGTATACGATTGTATTCAGTTTAGAAAGGCCCTCCAGCAATTAGCAAGCTTCAAACTATGTTCTGCCTACTAGTATACGATTGTATTCAGTTTAGAAAGGCCCTCCAGCAATTAACAAGTTTCAATCTATCTCACTTAACCCTTTTTACTACCACAGATCCTTAATAAACTGGCACAAAATCGTTTAAATATAGCTAGAATAAAATTAAAAAGACGTCGCCGGTAGAAAAAGGGTTAGAGGGTTGCTTCCCAGCATTTAAATGGACACAAACCTCACTTTTACAGCCAATATATCTAAACAACCGCGCTCCAGGTGGTGTAGCAGGTCATTTAAATGCATAGTACGTGTAGCCCCAATGAGGTCAACACTCTACTGGTCGTCAGGCTGCCTGGAAGGGCTAATATATTCACATCACATAATACTGTTTATGTTTTTCGTGTGTGTGTGTGTGTGTGTTATGTGTGTGTGTTAGCGAATGTCCTTATGCGGTATTTGGTATAATAAATTAAGTGAGGTTTGGCATCCTGTACCTAACCTTAGCCGTTTCTGTATGTCTCTTTTCCTGTACTACTTTTCCTTCAAGGTGCTGGCGAGAACGCCCGTTTGGGTGGCACTGCAAGGAGGGCTGCAAACAGTGGAGGCATTGGCCCGGTGGTGGAAGCCCATGGGCAGATTCCCTCCCCCGTTGCCCTCTCAGAGTCAGATCTCATTTCACCCTGGTACTTTTTTGGGCTCGAACATCTGGAGCGGCTTCGGTGTACTGGACTCTGACTGTTCGGCCAGACAATCTCCGGAACTACAACAACAAGAAGTTAACACTATATATTGTGGAACCATTCACTGCTGGTAGCCATAACTTGAACCCTTTACACCTCTCGGCTTATCAGTTGCTTTACGTTATCGGGTGTTGTCCTGTGCCCACCCCAGCCAGCCCCGGCGATAACCACACAAAGGCGGCCAGGGGGGGGAGGGAGATTGGTGGATTTATCTGGCCCCACCTTCTCCCTCATGTTTAGTCACAGTAGTTGTCAGATTATAAGACGTTCGGCCCAATAGTTTAGCAGTTTTAAGATAGTTCACCCGATTTCTTTGTCAATATTATAACCTTTTGTGCGTAGGGATGTGGCGACCCCATCGCCCATCACTTTGTGGCGCAGATAGCCCCTGGAGGTTGGGACTGGGAATCCCACCTTCAGAAATGTTAGAAGGAGGCTGTAAGCACCAGCCGAACAGGGTGGTACTCCCAGGGAGTGCTAAGTCGTTGATAATAACAGATGGAGCTCCTGTTTCACCACTGGCCTCGCTAGCTGGTCTTTTCTGTGCCTCATCAATATTGAGGGCAACCCCAGCCTTCACTCCAAAACACCTCCTCCTATCATTACATTATACTACAAACACCTTACACACTATACTACCTCTCTTTGCAAAATATATGATGCAACCCCGACCCGCCTCGGAGTCCCAAGGGGGGGAGGGGGGGGGGACCAGAAATTCCCCCAATGGACTGACCCCTGGCAACGACTCAATAAAATGCTCTGGACCACTACCTTCTATTCTTACTATTCACTTCAGCGACATTCATGGCCTTCCCTCTAACTTCCCCTCTGTGGAGCACCACCTCTCCTCTGCAAACCCTGATCTTTTCTTTCTCACCGAAACTCAGGTGTCTCGGACTACTGGCAGTAAACCCTTCTCTGTATCTTCCTACTTTCCCTATCCGCAGTTTGAAGCCAAAGATGGATGTTGCGTATATGTGCGCAACAATCTCGCTTTCTCTCGTGTTGCCAACTTTGACTCCGCTGAATTCTCAACTCTATGGCTAAAGCTTTCTTGTCATTCTCAAGCTAAATATATCTGTGCTGTTCATCTCTCCCCTAATTCTACTGACTATCCAAAATTCTTTGACTATCTAACTTTTAAAGTGGAAGACATTCTATCTATCTCTCCTTTCGTAGAAATCTCCATCCTAGGAGATTTCAACGTTCACCACCGCCAATGGCTCTCCTCTCTTTCCACTGACCAACCTGGTGAACAAGCCTACGTCTTTTCTATTCTAAATGACCTAGAGCAGTTAGTCAAGCAACCCACCCAAATACCGGATCTCTTCGAAGATCGTCCCAACATTCTTGACTTATTTCTAACTTTTAACCCTTCTATTTATACTGTAAATCTGTTCTCTCCTTTGGGCTCCTTCGACCATAAACTTATCTCTGTCACATGTCCTATCTGTCAGGTACGGCCACCCGTTACTCCCAGCCGGCGACGCTTGTGGCACTTTGGCACTGCCGACTGGGAGGCTCTTCGGCAGTACTTATTTGATTTTCCATGGAATGACTTTTGCTTCCATGGCCAGGGGCCCTTGGAGAGTGCTGAACGCATTACTGAGGTAATCCTCTTGGGCATGGAAGCAAACATGCCATTTTTTTCTCTCAGTCTAATGCTAAAAAAACTGAACTATCCAATTCAAGCTCTTCCCAAGCTCTCTGGCATCTAGCCAAAAATATCTCAAAAAAAAATTCTTCCACGTCTTTCCCTCCCCTTTTTCCACTCTGATGGCACAACCATCACTTCTTCCTCTGACAAAGCTGAACTCTTCACTCAAACTATTGCTAGAAACTCTACCTTGGATGATTCCGGTGCTATTCCTCCCTCTCCATCCCACTCTCTCCAACTTATGCCTAATATCCAAATATCTTCTAAAGAGGTATTTTCTACCCTCTCTGGGCTTAATACTAAGAAAGCGTATGGTCCGGACGGTGTTCCTCCTGTTGTACTAAAAAACTGTGCTTCCAAAATACTGATAACGAAAGTGTTTGGGTTGAGGTTAGCGAAGGTAGTGAGACCATAATTATTGGAGTTATTTATAGACCACCAAATATGAGTAGAAACGAAGGTACAGCTTTATGGCAGGAAGTGAAAATAGCATCAAGGTTTAGCAATGTGTGTATTATGGGGGATTTTAATTTTCCGAATATTGATTGGCAGCATCAAATCGGCGACTCAGATTCAAAAGAGTTTATTGAGGCGGTACAGGATAGTTTTTTATTTCAATTCATAGACTCGCCTACTAGAGGTAATAATATCCTCGATTTAATTCTCAGTAATAATGAACAAATGATAAATAATGTAGAGATAGGAGACCAACTAGGAAATAGTGATCATAAATCAATTTATTTTAACATACAATGGACAGGAAAGGCTAAAGAGAATACGACACTTATTCCAGATTTCAGAAAAGCCAATTATGGTGGATTAAGACGAGCCTTAAGAGTCGATCCTATGGTTAAACTATTAAGTGGACCCAGGTGCGCTAATGAACATACTCTCTCTCAGATACCTGTCTTAACTCAGGATAATTTGACAGCTACATATAATAATTTTATTTCTTCACTCCACAATGCGCAAAATAAATATATCCCCAAAAGAAAATTTAGATCAACACAGAACCAACCCAAATGGATGAATAATAGACTATTAGACCTTCTAGGAAAAAAGAGAGGAATATATCGAAAAATTAAGAAAGGCGAAATTCACCTACTTGCTTACTATCAGAATCTATCAAGAGAGATTACAAAATTTATAAGGACAGACAAAAGAAATTATGAAATCAGGATAGCCAATGACTCAAAAAATAACCCTAGAGATAAAATAGGCCCCCTTAAAACTTCGATAGGAGAAATGACAGAAAATGATTTAGAAATGTGCAGTACATTAAATAGTCAGTTTCTATCCGTTTTCACTAATGAAAATTTGGCACAGGTTCCAGAATTCCGTAAGGTATATAGCGATAGTATAGAAAATAGGTTAAGTACGGTTACTATAAGTAGAAATGTTGTGCTTAAGGAAATTGACAGACTGAAACCTCAGAAATCGCCTGGCCCCGATGAGGTATATGCCAGAGTATTAAAAGAATGCAGAGATGAGTTAAGTTACCCATTAACATTTCTTTTTAACAATTCATTAGAAACAGGTATAGTTCCAGAAGCTTGGAAACTTGCAAATGTAGTTCCGATTTTCAAAAAAGGTGATAAATCAATAGCATCCAATTACCGTCCCATTAGTCTCACTTCAATCATAGGAAAGCTACTAGAGTCAATTATTGCTAGAAAAATGAGAAACCACTTAGAAACATTTAACTTAATCAATTCTTCTCAGCATGGATTCACTCAGGGACGTTCTTGCCTTACTAATTTGCTTAGTTTTTTCTCAGAGGTATATGAAGCAGTAGATAATGACAAGGCATACGATATTATATATTTAGATTTCAGTAAAGCTTTCGACAGAGTCCCTCATGAGAGATTGATGAGAAAGGTTGAGGCACATGGAATAGGTGGGGCGTTGTTGGGATGGATTAGGTCATGGCTAATTGGTAGGAAACAGAGAGTCAGCATAAATGGTACCAAGTCAGAGTGGGGAGCAGTCAAAAGTGGTGTCCCCCAGGGATCGGTATTAGGTCCCCTGTTGTTTCTTATATAGATAAATGACCTAGATTTAGGTATAACTAGTAGGATAAGTAAATTCGCAGATGATACTAAAATGGGGAGATCATTGATTCAGATAGCGATATAGAGTGCCTCCAAAGGGATCTAGATACCTTACATGAATGGTCAGTAAATTGGCAGATGAAGTTTAACATTGACAAATGCAAGGTATTAAAGATAGGGAAGATGCAAACAAATGTTAAATATAAACTAGCTAATTTAGAATTAGAAAATTCAGACTGCGAGAAAGATCTAGGTGTGTTTGTTAGCAATGATTTGAAGCCTAGAAAACAGTGTATAGGCGTTCGTAATAAGGCAAACAGGATTCTCGGGTTCATCTCTAGGAGTGTGAGTAACAGAACTGCTGATGTTATCTTAAAACTTTACTTGTCATTAGTGAGACCCCATATGGATTATGCTGTCCAATTTTGGTGTCCTTATTACAGAATGGACATAGATTCATTGGAGAGAGTACAGCGTAGAATGACAAAAATGATCCATAATATTAGAAATCTTCCGTATGAAGAAAGGTTGAAGAAATTAGGTTTACATTCGTTAGAGAGACGCAGAGTTAGAGGGGATATGATAGAGGTGTTCAAGTGGGTTAGTGGGATTAACAAAGGGGACATGACAAATGTACTAAAGCTCAGTGATAGCGAAAGAACTCGTACCAATGGTTTCAAATTAGATAAATTTCGTTTCAGAAAAGATATAGGCAAATATTGGTTTGGTAACAGAGTTGTAGATGGGTGGAATGGACTACCAAGTGCTATAGTGGGATCTAAAACTGTAGGGAGCTTTAAGATAAAATTGGATAAGCATATGGACGAGAAGGGTTGGGTGTGAAGGGGGATCAGCCGGGTTGGGCCAATCAGCGCTCTGCAGACCCCCATAATCCTGCGTTAATCTCTAACCGTTTTGGTAAGATGATCCTCAGGGTATTAGAGTGTTGAGCCTATAATTGGGCTTTGTAATTGATTTGGGGTTGTGTGGGACAGGGATCTGCCTTGCTTAGGCCAATCGGCTTTCTGCAGACTCCCATTTTCTTATGTTCTTATGTTCTTATGTTCCATGCTGACTCCCTGCCTAGGCAAACTCTTTTGTCTCAGATTCTCCTCTAACGTCTTCCCTTCGTGCTGGAAGTTGGCACTCATTCAACCTGTCCCAAAGAAGAGTAACCACTCTCAAACCTCTATCATCCAATTGCGCTCATCTCCTTTATCTCCAAAGTCTTTGAAACTATTCTTGCATCCAAATTTCTTAAGCAATTCTCTTCTCATAATCTGCTCTCAGATCGCCAGTATGGCTTTCTCAAGGGTCTCTCTACTGGTAATCTTCTTTCATTTTTTTTTTTTTTTTTTAAGAGACAATGAACGGAGGAAGGAAAAACACAGATAAAACAAAAAGGTCCATGTGCCTAAAGGCATCCTCCATTCATAAAATGTTTGTAACAACTGGATTTAAACATTTGTAGATTGTAAGTTTGTGGAAAGCAATTCGAGGGAAGTGAATTCCAAAGAGTAGTAGTTCTAGGGATAAATGAATTTTGATAAGCAGAAGTTCTGCATTGTGGAGGAGAAAGTGTAAATTCATGGGCGCTCTCAGCTGCCCTAGTTCTACGGGGAAAGATGTGGAGAGGCGGCACAATTGAAGCAAGTTCCTCGGAACAATTGCTGTGAAAATATCTGTAGAATAATGCAAGAGATGCAACGTTTCTTCGTATGGATAATGTAGGAAGGTCCTGTGTGATTGCAGGGTTATTGATTAATCTAATAGCTTTATTTTGAATTCTGTCCAACTGCCTCAATGCAACCACTCCACTTCCACAGAGGTGAACAGTAATCCATCTGAGAATGCACATGACTTTTATATATTACGGCCAACTGCTCGTCAGTGAAGAATTCTCGAACTCTGTACAGGAGTCCCAGTTTTTTAGAGGCATTCTTAGCAATGCTTCTAACATAATGTGTCCAGCTCAAGTTAGTAGTTAATGTTACACCGAGAATGTCAATACTAGGGGAAGTGGGAATATTTACATCATTAAAAAATATATGGGAGTCAGTGAGATTCTGTCGGTTAGAAAATTGAATGTACTTGGTTTTCTGTGCATTAAAGGAAACTAGATTCTCTTACTAACTCTTGGTCATCCTTCTTTCGGGACTTCAGTGAGACCTTTTCTAATGCACTAGAGATATCGAAGGCCTTCGATACAGTCTGGCACAAATCTTTGATATCTAAACTACCCGCCTTCGGCTTCTATCCCTCCATCTGTGCCTTTGTCTCTAATTTCCTTTCCAACCTTTCCATAGGTACGATTATGGATGGCCATCACTCACTTCCTCATCCTATTAACTCCGGTGTACCTCAGGGCTCTGTCTTATCTCCCATTCTCTTTATAATGTTCATATATGATCTTCTCAACTGTACCTCCAGACCCATCCATTCATACGCAGAAGACTCTAACTTACACTACTCAATTAGTTTTCCTGAACGCCCCAGCCAGCAATCCCATAAACCAAACATAATGAAGCCATGCAACTCTTATCTTCTGATCTAACTACCATTTCCAATTGGGGCAGAGAAAACCTTGTTGCCTTTAATGCTTCAAAAACCCAATTATTTTATCTTACTACCAGTCCGGAACTCCCAGAGGACTATCCCTTACACTTCAACAATACAAAAATCGATCCTTCATCTTCTCTCAATATTCTTGGTGTCTCTTTTTCTTCTGCTCTCTCTGTGAAGTACCACATTACCAGTCTTGCTAAGGCAGCCTCCCAGAAGCTGGGTGTGCTCAACCGCCTCAAGGGGTTCTTTACTCCTACACAGCTTCTTTCTCTGTACAGGGGCACAGTACATCCTTGTATTGAGTATTGTTCACATGTGTGGGGAGGATCCTCTCACATCACACTCATAGACAAAGTAGAAAGGATAGCCTTTCGTATCATTAACTCAACTCGCGTCCACTCACCAACTCTCTGCAATCTCTCTCTCTCCGCTGCAATATTGCATCTCTCTCGCTATTCTATCTCTACTACAATAACTAGTGTTCCTCAGAGCTTTCCCATTGTATACCACCTCCTCTACGTAGAGTACGTAGTACCTGTCTTGCAACACAATCCTACCCCTACTCTGTGCAACTCTCCAACCCAAGAGTGAAACATTATTCTCAGTCTTTCTTCTATTCAACTGCTAATCTCTGGAACTCTCTTCCAGAATCAGTCTTTCCCTCTTCCTATGACTTAAGTCGCTTCAAACTCCGTGTGTCCAGGCATTTTGGCTCAAATGTCTCTTGATTTTGGCCATGTCACTATTTCAACTCTGGGGGAGGCACTCGTTACAGGCAGTTCTGCCTTTTGTCTCCCTCACTCACATAGAAAGAACAAAACAATTAGGTGTTGATTGTTTCCTGGCGAGCTATGGGGAGCCTAAAGTGTAAGAGGAAACATCATATATAAATTAATATATAAATAAACCCTTTCCCCTTAAACTTATCTCTGACTTGATTTGTACATTGGGTCAGTGAACGTAATATTCTCTCTCTCTCTCTCTCGTACCAATTATCATCTTAAAATTTTAATGTAATCACTTCAGAAATAAACATAGAATTATTAGTCTTCAATTATTTATGGGTTATTATAATTTATGTTAAATTATACATTCGAACAGTTATTAACAAGATATATATTTATTTGTAAGTTAATTTTTGGGTTGGTGATATTACGAATACGATCTAAAGAAAATGGGGTAATGTTCAGGAACCTGGTAAATGATTGCAATGTGACCAAGTGTCATATAATAAAAAATAAATACTTCAGAAATATTATAGAACGATAAGATGAATATATATAATGTTCATCAACTAACAGATATCTACAGTAGGTGTGCTTATTAAAGGAGGATGGGCGTATATATATATATATATATATATATATATATATATATATCGATATACCTCTATCAAGCTTAAAAAAATACCCCCGAAGATCCTCTTTCAAGATATCTGGCCGGAGACTGGTTCCTCTTAAATTCCATTATTCTCTCACTCGACATATGTCGGGCCCCACGGCTTGAGGCTTATAATACTTCGCCCTTGGCGTTTAACTTTAGAGCCTCTTCTACAGGAGTAGATGGAAAATTTACTTGTCTGTGTTTTGGGGTCTTTGCTTTGCTATTTTTGTCTCACATGCATACTGTATACTGTAGCGTGATCTATTCATTCCCTGACCATAACGGAGTTCAATCTCCAACTTTATCTCAGGGTGCCTCACTGCTGTTTCCCTTCTACAGGCGTGATGAAAATTGAGATCAGGTATTTCTATGTGATTAACCCATGGACGGCGAGCGTCCTCATATGAGTCCGTACTGGGCGACGACGAGCGTCCTCATATGAGCCAAGGCCTAAAATAAAACTTTTAAAAGGCCCTAGTAGAACTTAAAACAAGTGAAATGCTGAGTAAGTGAGATAATTCCCCTTTATACCTGCTATCACTCCTCCACATTTGTCAAAATTCCCTCCTTCCCCCCCCCCCCTCCTTCAATTATCACCTATTTGTTATCATATTCCCATATTTATGGGTGTATTTATGATGCCAATATCTCCAAACCGGTTCTAGCATGTGGTCATGTGACTAGCGAGTGTGTGGTCCATCAGAGAGTGGGAGGGAGTGAGTCAGTCTGGTTTCAGGCATCGAGAAGGGAGAGTCTGGCTCGCCTCAGCTCCACACTTCATGAATGACCGGTCGGCGATTTTCACCATCCAAACACTATTCCCACTAGTTTTACTGTTGTTACATTTTATTATCTTCATATTAAACTTAAAATAGGCGTATACGAATAAGTAATAACGATATTAATGGTAAAATTACGATTTTAGTCAGGAATTAATCCAAATACCTTCACCCACCGCGGCGTTTGCGCTTCTTAGGTTAATGAATCACACATACAGTATAATATACATACAGATACTTTCAATTAATATTTGGATGCAATATGTCGGCCATGGTGCCTTACCACAGGCCCCCTTCTACAGGAGTGACGGAAATTGAAAATGTTTATAGTCTGGAGATATAGTACTCATTTGTACTAGAACATCTACATAATCTCATCTAATTCGTAGACATAATGGTCAGAGTCCTATTTTCAAATTTTTTCCAGGGTGCCCAGCTGTTGCTTCCCTTCTGCAGGAGTGACAGCAAATGTGATCCGGTGGTAATGAAATACATTACGTACAATGGCACTTTATTATAATTACCTCCGCCAACGAAGTTGGAGGAGGTTATGTTTTTGCCCCCATTTGTTTGTACGTTTGTCTGTTTGTTTATTTGATTGAATGTAAACAACAAGATAAGCTTACTAAAAAGCT
Organism: Paralithodes platypus; assembly: GCA_032716605.1. Classification (NCBI taxonomy): domain Eukaryota; kingdom Metazoa; phylum Arthropoda; class Malacostraca; order Decapoda; family Lithodidae; genus Paralithodes; species Paralithodes platypus. The sequence goes on from CM064502.1 coordinate 8,512,085, forward strand.
ATGAACAGATTGTCATGAAAGTTGGAGGCCAGATAGGATATGCACCATGGAAGAAGTCGTTTAATTGTGAAGGTGATTGGTACAGCGTATACCTTCGCCTCCGTAGACGGCTCACAAAGTTATGAACCAATGTTCACAAAACTTGGTGGGCAGATAGGATATGCACCAAGGGAGAAGCAATTAAATTGAGGAGGCAATCGGTAGAGTGCATACATATGACAGCTTAGGAGGAGCTATGGTACGCGCTTTCCATAGTGCCCTTCATTGTTACCTCCGCCAACGAAGTTGGACGGAAGCTATGTTTTTGCCTCCATTTGTCTGATCGTCTGTAAAAAAAAAAAGGTATCTCAAAAGTTAGAACCGATGACCACGACATTTGGTGAGCAGATAAAATATGCTCCAAGTAGGAAGTGATTAAATATTGGAGACGATCAATAGAGCGCATATCTGCACCAGCGTAAGCGGCTCGAAAAGATATGATCTGATTTTCACGAAATTTGGTGTATATTATTGAACCAAATTTAATGATCTTCCACGTGTATATACTCTAATTTATCCTCTATGCCGTAACGGAGCCTATTTTGTTTACATTTCATCCTGAGTGTCGCGACACACGCCTCGGATTTCACATGGACCTATAGTCCAGCTTGGACCTGTTGTTAGGGCGACGCTTATAGAAAACTGCTATTTTTCAGTTATTACTGAATCAAATTTAATTATTTTTTACATGCATATACTCTCATTTATCCTATAGGCCTTAAAGGAGTCCTGTTTTATTATTTCGGCCTGGGCGCCCCACAAACCGCCACCTTCTGCAGTAGTGGTTGCATTGAGGCAGTTGGACATTATTCAAAATAAAGCTATTAGATTAATCAATAACCCTGCAATCACACAGGACCTTCCTACATTATCCATACGAAGAAACGTTGCATCCCTTGCATTATTCTACAGATATTTTCACAGCAATTGTTCCGAGGAACTTGCTTCTATTGTGCCGCCTCTCCACATCTTTCCCCGTAGAACTAGGGCAGCTGAGAGCGCCCATGAATTTACACTTTCTTCCTCCACAATGCAGAACTTCTGCATATCAGAATTCATTTATCCCCAGAGCTACTACTCTTTGGAATTCACTTCCCTCGAATTGCTTTCCACAAACTTACAATCTACAAATGTTTAAATCCAGTTGTTACAAACATTTTATGAATGGAGGATGTCTTTAGGCACATGGACCTTTTTGTTTTATCTGTGTTTTTCCTTCCTCCGTTCATTGTCTCTTAAAAAAAAAAAAAAAAAAAAAATGCGACGCTTACTAATAGCTGTTTTTCGGTTAGTACTAAACCAAATTTAATGACCTAACACATGCATATAAATTATGTATCCTCTAGGCCATAATGCAGCCCTTTTTTTTTTTTATTTAGCCCTGGGTGCCCCTTTACTCGCCACCTTCTGCAGTAGTGCGTCGCTTATAAAAAATTGCTATTTCTCGGTTATTTCGGAGCCAAATTTAATGAACTTACACACGCATATACTCAGATATATCCTCTAGGCCGTAATGGAGTCCTTTTCTAAAAGTTTGTTCTGGGCGCCACCGCTAATCGTCGCCTTCTGCAGTTGTGGTGAAACATTAAGTGGCCACCTTTTTGGAAATTGATAAGGCATATTTCCTAGAACTCCATATGCATATAGACTCTTGCTTATCATCTCTGCAAAGCAGAGTGGTATCATGCACACAGATCCCGCCCCTGTATACTGTGCACCACCAGCCAGCCTGTCTGTCGTCGTCGTCGTCCGTCATCGTCGTCGTCGTCCGTCTGTCTGTCTGTCCGGAAAGTCCTCCTAGACCGTTCAATGGATTTTCACCAAATTGTACAGGTATATTTATTTGGTCAATGTGTAGGTCAGTCAAAAAGAAATTTTCCATTTAACTTGAAGGTTAAGGTCAAGGGTCAAGGTTAAAAATAAGATCAATATTTCATATTTTTTAATATTTACTCAATCTTCTTTATTTTCACTGTAAAACTTACTGGTAACGTTGATATCTTATTGACCAAATTTCAGAAAAAATATTCAAAAGGGTAAGGTCAAAGGCCAAGGTCAAAAGTTGAAATAAGATTTTTACTGGTATTTCTTATACTAACTGTTAGATTTTCACTAGGTTTACCATGTATATTCGGAATACCTAGGCCAAGGTCATATAAGAAACTATGCAATTCCATATGCAAGGTCAAGGTCACAGGTCAAGGTCAAATATAAGGTCAATATGCTGTTTTCTTTACTTCTCATGCAAACTTCACAAAATTTGGTGAGATAGTTAAACTTTAAATGAAAAGGAAAATAATACATTTGGACACCCATATCATAAAGGTCAAGATAATGATCAAAGGTCAAGGTCAACTATTATATTAACCCTTCTTTGGCGGGGCGCATCATATGTCGAGTGAAAGAAATTTGGACTATGTGGTGGCTCACATCATAAGTCGTGTGGCAATTTCAGCACGTAATGTTGCTGAGAGAGAGAGACAAGTGGTGGCAGGAGAGTAGCGAGCGTATGACTGCTCCAGACCACCGCGGTGGACCAACTGACATGAATCCTACCCTCCTCCACCCTCTCACACTCGCTACATAGTGAATTGTATGGGGAAAGTACCGAATTACATGGTTTTTGCACTCGTGTTGCGCGGTTGTTGCAAGAAAACTAGCGGTCATACAAGGAACGTTGTGGTGTCATTGGAAAGCTCTGTTTATGCCCTTTCAGGGATAGATACTTGTTTTATGCTCTGGGTCTTATTTAGGCATGAAAATGATCACGTAAACAGCCCTATTTTGGGTAAAAACACCCCGCTGGCTACATATTATTTACCGCCTAGGCTGCTCTTTAGGTGTTAATATATATAAAACTAACTGATGGGTTTTAATAAAATTAGGCATGCTTATTTGGTTTTCCTAGGCAATGTTAATGACAAAAAAATGTACTCTTACATAAACGTCAAGGTCACAGGTCAAGGTCAAAGGTCAACTTTTACTATTTATTTTTAGTTTTTACTCAAATGTCTTCATTTCCACTATACAAGTTACTGGTAACCTTGATATCGCATTGCCCAAGTTTTAAATAAATATTCTAAAGGGTAAGATCAAAGGTCAAAGGTCACATTATATTTTTTACTAGTAATTCTTATGCTAACTTTTAGATTCTCACCATGCTTACCATGTATATTCGGAATACCTAGGCCAAAGTAATACAAAAACTATACAATTTTATATGAAAGGTCAAGGTCACAGGTCAAGGTCAAATAAAAGGTCAATATGCTACTTTCTTTAATCTTCATGCAAACTTCACACAATTTGGTGAGATAGTTGTACTTTAAATTAAAAGAAAACTAATAAATTTCGAGACATCGTAACGGTAAAGATAAAGGTCAAGGTCAACTATTCTATTAGAATATAATATTATATGCAACTAACTGATGGGTTTTAATGAAATTAGGCATGCTTATTTGATTTTTATGGGCAAAGGCAATGCAAGCAAAAATGTACTCTTACATATAAAGTAGGTCAAGGTCAAAGGTCAACTTTTATTATTAATTGCAAAAGATTACTCATATTTTGGAAAACTAGCTGTGTTAGTTGCAGATTACATAAATAACATATATATCAAATTTCACATAAATATTGTAATAGTTAAAGTCAAAGGTCAAGGTCAAAACAAGAGTGTTTGTCATTTTCCCTAAACTCCTCCTAGACTGTTTAATGTATTGTCACCAAATTGTACAGGCAAATGCAGTTGGTCAATGCGACGACCATCCAAATATATGTATTTTATTCTAAGTCAAAGGTCAAAGGTCAAGGTCAGAGTATATTATCAATAATTGTAAACTATAAGTTTTTATAAGAATTTCACCATATTCATAATGCTAGTTAATACGAACATTGGTGTTTAGTTAACTAAATCCTCGATAAGAATGTCTAAGATTGAAGGTCAAGGTCAAAGGTCAAGTTAAAGGTCAAAATAAGATTTTTACTAGTATTTCCAATTAAATTATTATGTTCTATCCAACAACCAACTCTACTACTAAAATCCTAAATGTAAGATTCTCAATAGGCATATCATATATATTCAGAATGCCTAGGCCAAGGTAATACAAGAATAAACAAAATTCCATTTGAAAGGTCAAGGTCACAGGTCAAGGTCAAATATAAGATCAATATTCTAATTTCTTTACTATGCATGTAAACTTCACAAAATTCGTTGAGACAGTTGTGCTTTTATTGAACATTAAAATGTTAAATTTTCAGACATCATGAAGGTCGAAGGTCAAGGTCAGCTATTCATATAATACCTCTGGAACTAGTTTATGATTCTAAATGAAGTTTGGCACGCTTATTTGATTTTCCAGGGTTATATCAATGTCAATGCAAGCAAAAAATATAATCCTACATAAAGGTCAAGGTGACAGAGGTCAAAGTCAAAAGTCAACCTTCATAAAAAATACTGAAATTTTGATAAGCTTACTGTTAGTTGCATTTTATATAAATAAGATATATATCAATTTCATATAAATATTCTAATACCTAAGGTCAAAGGTCAAGGTCAAAGATCAAAAGAAGAGTGTTAATCATGTGTCCCAACTTTTCCTAGACTGTTTAACCCTTTCTGTACTGGCGACATCTTGTGTTTATCATAGTCTAGCTACAATTAGACGATTTTGTGGAACTGGGGAGACTCCAGGATTTTTCCTAACTCAGCTTAAATTTCTAATGTTTCTGTTTTTGTTCTATAATGCTTCTTTCAACATAGGAGAATAGCATAGGAAGGAACAAAGAAACATATCGCATCCATAACCCCCCGGGCCGGGGGTTTGACCTCGACCCCCGATTTTATTTTATTTTTTCCAGCCACCCAAAATTTGTTTTGGTGTCTGTAGTCTAAAGGGCTGCTGTAAGCAATAGAAATGATCATATGAGGGCATAAACACCCATAGGATATCCCTAGGGCCCCCTTCGGTGGGCCCCAAAATCATGGTTTTTGGCAAAATTTCACTTATAAATAATAATACAAAATACTTTAGTCCCCCAAATAATCAAGTTTTCTTTGCGAGCGGGTGGCACTACACGGGACGAACCTATAATAGGGGTAACTGAAGGAAAATGTCTCGCGGGCTCTGACTGGAAAAAGTTTTCGTTGCGAGTAAATTTCAATCTCTATTCATGAATAGTGCATGTTTATTCACCTTATATGATGGTGAGTCAGCCATTTACTGTCCGATTGTCTCCAATTTCTCCACATAATTAGAACAAGTTAGTATACATACCAACTCCCTCGGAAGCTTTTTGAGTTTGGGAAATATTTTCCATACTCAAATGATTTATTTAGGATAGGAAATTGGCCCAATTATTTATATTGATAATTTACCTGCGGTTTTCAACATTATCACGTATCAACTTGGCAATATGCTTCCGAGGAGTTGTAGACAGTCTATATAAGGTACCTCATACACAATATAAAACAATTTTGCAAAGTGGTTTTTGGATCACCAGAAATTTAGTAAAAAAAAACTAAAAATGCGCTCACGCGTGGACGCGCGGACATAGAACGATGAAAATATCAGCGAGTCAAAGTCACCGTTATACCATTAGCATATATATGGCAAAAGGCCAGCAATGAGTCTCTTATAGAAGTTGAGTAAAGAATAAATCCTGAAGTCTCCCCTTTTAAGAAGGATCTAAGGTAGAAAAAGGGTTAATTAGCATAGTTGAAAGCCTGCTAATTAAGCTGAATAAAATCGTCATGAAAAGGACAGAACTGGTACTGAACGGGTTAATGTATCGTCACCAAATTTTGCAGGCAAATTTGGTTGGTCAATTCGACGATTGTCGCACCCCGTCGGGGGCGAGTTGTTTTCGGGGCGAATCCTACAGTATTCTTGGTGATATTATTTGTGATGATGGTGATAGTAGTAGTGATGATGGCGATAGTACTGATGATGACAGTAGCAGAGATGGTAGTAACAGCAGGGATGATGGTGATAGCAATGATGATGGTGATAATAGTAGTGATGGTGGTGATGCTTGTAGTGATAATGATGACAGTAGTGATGATGATGGTAGTAACGATGGTGACAGTAGTAGTGATAATGATGACTACTAAAGTCTATTCGCTGTAAGTAGAGGAGAAATCATGACCTCTATCCTCTGTAACTCATAATGGGCTAAAGCAAATTGGCTGTAAATTTCCACATCTATTCCTTGACTGACTCTTCCCAAATGGTAGAAATATTAGCTTGATTACTCTAGGCGTTCTTTAGATACAGAGGTAAGAGATCATGATTTCTCGCCTACTTACAGCGAGTAGGCTATAGTAGTAGTGATGATGGTGACTAGTAGTGATGATGGTGATAGTACTAGTAGTAGTGATGATGGGTATAGTAGTAGTGATGATGGGTATAGTAGTAGTGATGATGGTGATAGTACTAGTATTGATGATGGGTATAGTAGTATTGATGATGGTGACAGTAGTAATGATGATTGTAAGATGATGGTGACAGTAGTAGTGATGATGGTGATAGTTGTAGTAATGATGATGATAATGACAATGGTGATGGTGACTGCTTTAGTGATGGTAGTGACAGTTGAAGTGATGATGGTGACAGTTGTAGTGATGATAGCAATAGTGATGATGGTGATAGTAATAGTTATAATAGTAGTGATAATGTGGTGTCCCAACCCAGGCACCCTTCTACAAGAGTGACGGAAAGTGAAAACAATATTTTGTTGGGGGTACTTCTCAGTTTATACTTGAAAATATATGTACATAATATCATCTATTTCTTAGACATGATGGTTGGAGTCCTATTTTCAAATTTTGCCCAGGGCGCGCCAGTGTTGGTTCTCTTCTGCAGGAGTGACAAAAAATTTGATTCGGTATTAATGAAATACATTACGTGCAACTGCACAATATTATAATTACCTTCGCCAACGTAGTTGGGGGAGGTTATGTTTTTGCCTCCGTTTGTTTGTCTGTTTGTTTATTTGTTTGCCTGTAAACAAGACATGGCCTGTCAAAAAGTTAATAACAGATTGTCAGGAAAGTTAGAGACCAGATATGATATGTACCAAGGAAGAAGTAATCTAATTGAGGAGGTATTTGGTAGAGCGCATACCTTCGACAGCGTAGATGGCTCACAAAATTATTATGAACTGATGTTCATGAAACTTGGTGGGCAGATAGGATATGCAGCAAGGGAGAAGCAATTTTAATTAGGAGGCAATTGGTAAAGCGCATTCCTCTGCCAGTGTAGGCGGTGGTTATCGCTTTCCAGAGTGCCCTTCTAGTTACCTCCGCCAACAAACTTGGACGGAGGTTTTGGCCTCAGTTTGTCTGGTTGTCTGTAAATAAGATATCTCAAAGAGTTATAAACCGATGACCATGACATTTGGTGAGCAGATAGGATATGCTCCAAGTAAGAAGGTACTAAATATTGGAGGTAGTCAATAAAGCGCACACCTCCGCCAGCGTAGGCGGCTCTCAAAGTTATGAACCAATGTTAATGAAAATTGTTGGTTATTATTAAACCAAATGTAATTATCTGCCACATCTACATACTCTAATCTATCCTCTAGGTCATAACGGAGCTTTTTTGTGTTTTTTTTTTTTTTTTTTATCTTGTGCCTCGCGCTTTGGAGTTAACACGGTCGCACGGACCTATATTCCGATTGGATATGTTGTGTTTACTTTTCCACTAAAATGCATGTGAAGATAATATGATATTATATTATATTCACATTATTATAAGATATATTCTACCTTGAACGACTTTCTCTTTCTAGTTGTATATAATCAGTATGCAGAGCAGCTTCAAAACAGAGTAGATGCATCTCTGTAATGGGTGATGTGTGCTACATAACTCAACCTTTTAACTCAGAGTATCTTCCTGGCATAGATAGAAAGTGTTTGAGATACTAAATTAATGTTCATTGTAACATCTAATTCATACTCCCTAATTCTAACTCCAACTCACAAACATACACACACTTTCTCACTCACTTTCACTCTCATTCCTTCTTTCATTCTCTCTCTCTCTCTCTCTCTCTCTCTCTCTCTCTCTCTCTCTCCCGTGTTCTTTTTCTCCGTATCCATCATCCAAGCTGTCCACTTCATCCATTGTCTTCTTCTTTCCGTTCCATTAATTGTGTCCGCCCTCTCTCACCCCCAGCAACCGGCCACCGGATCTATTATAGTATCTTTTGTTTAGGGAGTCGAGGTATGTCGCTTTTATGTGCCCCCCTTCTCCCTCATGTTTAGTCCCATTAGTTATGAGATTTTAAGACATTCGCCCAATTAGTTTGGCGATTTTAAGACCTTTCGCCCCATTTCTTTGTGAATAAAAAGACCTTTCGTGCTATTTAGTTGTTGATTTTTACCTGGCGAGCGATAACAAGCCTGCAAATTTGCACGATTTGGCCTTTGGCCGGGACATTTATGTACCGAAAAATTTACATTTTTATTTTGAAGGGAGATCTTGAGTGTATTGTTTTAAGTTTGATGGAGTCTAGGGAGAAAATTACAATCCTCCCCTTAAGGGGTTAGGGTTTAGTTATTCGTTTATATATTTATGTATTTAGTATTGTTTTAGTTTCCTCCCTATACCTCCATCAAGCTTAAGGTCGTTGCACACTGACATGAATAACCCTCCAGGCGAGTTCCCGACTCGAAATTTCAGCCTGTTACGGCAAATCGGCAACATAATCGTGGATATCGGGAATTAGACGTGGGTGACTCTCACGGTCCAAGCGACGTATCGGGGGTCGATACGAGATTTTAAGCTGTTCAAAAGTGTTGGGGAATCCCCTGGCAACTGTAGAAAGTCGTCTGAGTCTGGTCTCCATCACGAACTCGTCGCATCATAATCGTGTGGTCCGTATCAAAGACGTATGGCCCGTATCAACGTCGTCTGGTGCGTAAGCCTGCCGTGCGGACCGTATCTCTTCCATGCCGAAAATTGGCAACGGTGGAACGCGCGTCTAGCCTCAATCCGGTTGCACATCTCACGGAGTCGATACGCGTCTTCTGAGTTGTATCGCAGTCTTTTGGGTCGTATCTTTTCCATGGACTAGTCGTGTACCCTTCGCACGACTTTTCCTATCTTCTTTGGAGCATTCGTTTCTCCGCTGTATCGGCATCGCTAGAGTCTTATCAAGTCGTGCGGAAGAGATACGGTAGAGTTACAACTCTAACGATGCCAGCCATTGTCACCGCAATCTCTAGTAAATTCAGCAAGACACAGGATTTGTATGTGTCGTGGGTGTTCGCGCCAGTCTTGAAGGGGCTGTCGTGTCAGTATGCAACGAACTTTAACACATTATCCTCAAGATCCCCCTTCGTTTAGGCTAGGGTTTTTTTTTTACTCCTACCTCGGACGTGTAACACTCTCTATTTCTCTCTCATACACACACACACACTATCTCTCTCTCTCTCACACACACACACTCACACACTCTAACTCTCTCTCTCTCTCAATGCACCCACGTACCTGGACTTAAGCAGTGATGGCAATAATATATGTTAAGCATGATTTACGTGTTTAATATAGTGCGCCATATATTACCAGGTGTCTCGCCATGCCTCTACCTTTGATGCTGGCTATAATTAGAGTATTTAGTTTAACCCTTTCACTACCGTCGACATCCTTTTTACATCAATCTTGATAATAATAATCGATTTTATTCAGTTTAGGAAGGATCCTTAGCAATTATAATGTTTCGAACTATCTTAATCAACCCTTTAAACTACCATATATCCTTCCTAAGCTTCATTAAATCGTCTAAATATAGTTAAATAAAATATAGCAGACATCGCTGGTACAAGAAGAGATAATTAAGAAAGAACTATGTCACTATACTGTAGGAGGGTTTATTGAGTCGTATTTATTCATTTGAGGCGTATAAGTAGATTACAAATTATAGAATATCATCTAATGGTAACCAGAACATGATGAAAATTACGTATTGGTGGTGAAGGGGTTAACCCATCAACCCCCAACTAGGTTTTATATATTTATTTATTGTCACACTCTGTTCACGGCGGCGTATCCTTGTTAACAACTTAAACGCAAACAGGTCTTTTGTAACATATATTTCAATTATATATATCCGATCTCTTATAAATAAATCTGCTCAATTTATCTTAAAATATGTAAAACCAAATCAGGAAAATTAAACTGCATTTGTATTATTTCGCTCGATCGACAGACACTATTAATATCGTAAATGCTATGGCACAAATTAACATCCTGAGAGAGAGAGAGAGAGAGAGAGAGAGAGAGAGAGAGAGAGAGAGAGAGAGAGAGAGAGAGAGAGAGAGAGAGAGAGAGAGAGAGAGAGAGGAGAGAGAAGGGAGAGAGAGAGAGAGAGAGAGAGAGAGAGAGAGAGAGAGAGAGAGAGAGAGAGAGAGAGAGAGAGAGAGAGAGAGAGAGAGAGAGAGAGAGAGGAGAGAGAGAGAGAGAGAGAGAGAGAGAGAGAGAGAGAGAGAGAGAGAGAGAGAGAGAGAGAGAGAGAGAGAGAGAGAGAGAGATAATAGTCACCAATCGAGCATGGTAGTACCCAGGGGAGGCCACATAAGCATAGGAAAAATTGTTGCTGGAAATCCATTTTAATTTGTCTGGCTTCCCTCAGTGTTTTTGTTTGTGCCTCACCCACACAGAGAGTAATCCAGCTAACTCTCGCAAACACCTATTCCTCTTCCTCTTCATTTCACTACACTTAACAAGCACACCACACTTCTTACCAATACACCTAAATTACTTAACTGGGGATAGAGTGTTGGTTTATTGGTAGAATTTATTTATGTATTTATTATTAATATTTGTGTTTTAGTTTCCTCCCTAGACCTCCATCAAGCAGAACACAACATCTCCAAGATTCCCTTTCTAGATAAATTTGTACATGTTTTCGGTAGGCCGGTTCCTCCTAAATTACAGCCTCATTATCGCTCGCCAAGAAAAAATCGACACCTTTTTACTTTGTTTTCTATGTGGATTAGGAAGACAAAAGGCAAAACTGCCTGTGACGAGTGCCTCCCCTGAGTTGAAAGAGTGACAGGGCCAAAATCAAGAAATGTTCGAGCCAAAATACCTGGACACACGGAGTTTGAACAATTTAATTAATTGGATGAGGAAAAGATGGATTCAGGGAGAGAGATCCAGAGCTCAGCTGTTGAATAGAAGAAAGATTGGGAATATTGTTTCACTCTTGAGTTGGAGAGTTGCACAAAGTAGGGTGAGATTGTGTTGCAAGACGGGTGCTACGTGTTCTACGTAGAGGAGGTGGTATACACTGAGAGAGCTCTAACGAACACTGATTATTTTAATAGTGGTAGAAAGCAAGAGAGATTCAACATTGCTGCGAAGAGAGAGAGAGACTGCAGAAAGTTGGTGAGAGGACGTGAGTGAATGAGAGGAAAGGCTTTCTTTTCTACTTTGTCAAGAAGTTCTGTGTGAGAGGAACCTCTCCACACATGGGAACAATACTCAATACATGGACGCACTGTGCCCCTGTATTGAGCAAGAAACTGTGCAGGGGTAAAGAACTCCCGGAGGTGGGTGCACGAAAGGTCTTAATATCGACAAATAAATGGAGCAAAACGTCTTAAAATAGTCATACTAATAGACCGAACATTTTAAAATCTGAAAGCGATTGGAACTATACATGAGGGAGAAGGGGGGCCAAAAAACGCCAACCATCGCTCCTTAATGTGTTCGTCTTTCCTTCATCTATACTGTCCTGTTCCTTTTATTTTTCCGTTGAATACTCTATACCATAATCTCTTCATACTCCATGATCTTCCTACCGTCAAATTGTTCCCCCTTCTTCAGAATCAGCTGTTGTCCCTCCTTCCAATAGTGGGCATCATTTCCTTTACAGCGGCCCCTCCACTTTTATAATGGTCCAGCCTGTATTGTTTCGGATTTCCATTTTCGATTTCGTTGGGGTTCGCTGAGTCGGCGTTTCTTACCCCTATTATTTTCTTTCTCATTCGTGTTTTACCAATCATCTCTCTTTCTCTCTCTCTCTTAAGCCTACTATTCTTGATTGCACCTCACAGTATTTTCGTGTTCATGTTCCCCCAATCCTCTTTCAATATTAGTCATCATCATCACCTTATACTCCATTCCACTAGAGTGACTAGGGGTTGCCTTAAAGGGAGATGTATCGCTTTTCTGATCCCCCTTCTTCCTCATCTTTAGTCCCATTAGTTTTCAGATTTTAAGACGCTCGGCCATTAGTTTAGCGATTTTAAGACCTTTCTTCTAATTGTTTTGTCAATATTAAGACCGTTCGTACTATTTAGGTGTCGATTTGTTTTCTAGTGAACGATATTTAGCCTGTAATTTTGGAAGAATCAGCCTTCGGCCGGAACAATTTTCTACCGAAAAATGTACAAATTAATCTAGAAGGGGGATCTAATGGATGTTTTTTTAAAGTTTGATGGAGGTTAATAGGGAGGAAACTAAAATAATACAATAAATATATTCAATAGTCGACAAAACAAAAATAAGCCCATCTTCCCTTTACTTGCCTATGACAGAAATGTCCTCAGGTAATACATTATCCAGACATGCTCCCTCTACCAGTACAACAACAATGATCCTTCAATTACGTTCACTTCAATATACTGTATTTGTTCCATGCTCTTCTACCATGCCATTGGTGGTTTCCACTACCAATTGACCACCTGCGAGTTTCAGGCTATAAGGAAGTTGGAGCCGTAGATATCGATATTAAACATAAATTCAATAATTATGTAGGATTTTTGATGGATAGAAAGTATTGTTAATTGGATTATATTTATCTATAAATTAATGGATTCCATCCGTATTATATCAGGTACTTTTGCTAAATATCGATGCCTACAGATACAACTTCCTTAAGGGGAGTTAAGGGGAGAATTTTAGTTTGTTCCCTATACCTCCATCAAGCTTAAAATTACACCCCTTAGATCATTGTGTAAATTTTTCGGTAGACAAATATCCCGACCGAAGGCCGGTTCCTCTTACATGCTTGCTTGCATTAATTTCTTTGGGAGGTGTTGGGTGTTGGAGTTAAATTAATACAAATATATTATCATATGGTTCAGGGATATTTCGTAGTTAGGTCGGTCTATATGATCTGTGCCCCTGCATCCCTTTCTTTCACTTGACCATAGGCTATTCATAAAATAATGCAGTTGGGTGTAATACATGCTTAGATTAATGTCCAGGATTCGATAAATGGATATTAATCGTAGTCATATGCTATACTTATAACTGCCTTGATGGTGTAATGGTTAGTGTTTAAAATATGTATGTGGTAACCCAGGTTCGAATCCCGGTGGATCACATTCCTGCTTTCTTTAATTTATTTGGGAGGTGTTGGATGTTGGAGTGAAATCAATAACAATAGATTACAGACACGCTGTCGCTCGCCAGGAACAAATGTCTTTGTTAATATCAAGACCTTTCGTGCCATCTAGATGTCGATTTTTTCCTGGCGAGCGATAGCGAGCCTACAAGCTTAGGAGAAACCGGCATTTGGCCGGGATATTTTTCTACCGAATAATGTACACATTTATCTTGAAAGGGGCCTAGGGAGTGTTTTTTTAAGCTTGGTAGAAGTAACAAAACAAAAAATACAAACACAATGAAACAAACAAACAATAAATAATGTATTATATAGGTCAACAAATAACCACTACCATCTTAACTCCGAAGCTGGTGTCAAAGTTGCCGTCTCCTTTTGATGGGGCCCCTTCTCCCTATGTTTAGCACCATTAGTTATTCAGCTTTTAAGACGTTCGGCCCATTAGTTTGGCAATTGTAATACTTGTCACCCAATTTCGTTAACAATATGAAGACCTTTCGTCCCATTTAGGTGTCGATTATTTATTGGCGAGCGATAAGGAGCCTGTAATGTATGAGGAACCAGCCTTCATAATGTAATGATATACGGGTAGGGTATCAACATAATATAATGAAATTAAAACTAGTAACATAAATGCTTCACAACACTCCTACTACATAACCGTGATATACTATGAGTCGGACGGTGGAAGGAAGGGAGGAAAGGTGAGGTGGAAGGGAGGAGGTGGAGTGAGGGAGGGGAATTGGGGAGGTGGAAGGGAGGGAATAAAGGTGGGGTGGAAGGGAGAAGACGGAGAGAGGGAAGGGGGATGGGGAGGTGGAAGGGAGGGAGAATAGGGTGGGGTGGAAGGTAGAAGGTGGAGTGAGGGAGGGAAGTTGGGGAGGTGAAACGGAGGAAGGAAAGGTGGGATGGAAGGATAGGAGGAGTGAGGGAGGAGGGTTGGGGAGGTGGATGGGAGGGAGGAAAGGTGGGGTGGAGTGAGAGAGGGGGGTTGAAGAGTTGGAAGGGAAGGAGGAAAGGTGGGGTGGAAGGTATGAGGTGGAGTGAGGGAGCGGAGCTGGCGAGGTGAAAGGGAGGGAGGAAAGGTGAGATGGAAGGGAGGAGGCGGAGAGATATAGGGGGGTTGGGGAGGTGCAACAGAGGAAATGTGGGATGGAAGGGATAAGGTGGAGTGAGGGAGGGTGGTTGGGGAGGTGGAAGGGATGAAAGGTGGGGTGGAAGGGAGATGGTGGAATGAGGGAGGTGGAAGGGAGGGAGTAAAGGTAGGGTGGAAGGTAGAAGGTGGAGTGAGGGAGGGGGGTTGGGGAGGTGGAGGGGAGGAAGGAAAGGTGGGGGTGGGAGGGAGGAGGTGGGGAGAGGGCGGTGGGTTAAGGAGGTGGAAGGGAGGAAGGAAAGTGAGGTGGAAGGTAGGACGTGGAGTGAGAGAGCAGGGTTGCGGAGGTGGGTGCGGTGATGCCAAAATACGATGCTACTGGGATTTCCAGGAACAGAATATGTGCGGTAAACTGTAAAACATTGTCGAGAGAGGTCAACATTTGGCATAGAGATAATAACAGATTATTTCGTGATTTTCTACAAGCATTCACATCTGGCTTTCTGTCATGAAACACAACACTTTAAATCATTACTGCATCCACGCACACCTATCCGGGTTTACTCCAATCTCGTCTGTGTTTCTTCTGTGTTTTTGTGAGTAATGAACTGAATGAAGGAAGAGTAATCCGACCCCAAGAACCAGTTCAAATTTAGTGGCAATTTACCATTACGCATGGATTATATATATATGCGACTTGCCTTGAAATGTACATTACTAAAACAAATTCATGTAAGTGCAAAAGAACTGTAAAATGACTGTGGTCCTTCCCATGTCTCTGATTGTAACCAGATCTATGACAAGTGGTTATTGAAATGGTTGCATGTATTTAACAACTATTTTTGGGTGACCAGGCCGATAACCATAAAACAATGTACAGGTTAAGAAAAAAGACTAAACATGAAGTACAATATATGTCAGTATTAAAAAGCAAAAATATTTTGGGTGAGCAATAATCCGATATAAGACCGATATCAGGGACCTACTCTTTTCCCCTCATAAACTCTTGTTGATGCCATTTGAGTATCTTATCAAGACGATTTAATTGTCTTATAATATCCAGAATAACATGATACTTCAGATGTTAACCCCTTCTGTACCGGCGCCGTCCTTTTAACTTTGCTATGGACACTATTAGACGATTATATTCAGTTTAAAAAGAGCCACCAGCAATTAACAGGCTTTGAACAATCTCACTTAACCCTGTTTACTACCACAGATCCTTAAATTGCACAAAATCGTCTACAGACAGCTATCATAATTATTAGTTTATATTCTGTACGTCGCCAGTACAAAAGGAGTTAAGTGGGAATACACAGATATAATTTTATGTTTATTCATTAATGTGTCCTGTATGTATAATGTCTTTATCTAGTCTTCGTATAATCGATGGCATATTATCTTTAAATTAATATATTTTCTTACCTTCCCCTTCTCTAGATTCAGCTGTTTCTGTTCTGTCCAATATTCACCACCACTTCCATTGGACTGGACTCACCACTTTTAGAACTCTCTCTCTCTCTCGATTGATCGATTTTGTTCCTGGCGAGTGATAGCGAGCCTGTAATATAGGAGGAATCGGCCTTCGGCCAGGATATTTTGCTACCTAAATATGTACAAATTAATCTCGAAGGGGGTCTTTGGGATAGTGTTGTTTTAAGTTTGATAAAGGTCTAGGGATTAAACTAAATCAAATATACTGGTAATAATAATAAATATAATATACATAAATAAATAACGCCCCCTTAATGGTGTTGCACTACCAACTATAATACTGTCTTACAAGATAAAATAAGTCTGGTGGTTATATTCCAGAGTGAGAGCCATAGAGGTACTGTATTGATGGCTTGTCTAACTCAAACCAAGGCGACCAGTACTTTTCTCCTGGCTAACCCTTTCTGTACCGGTGACCTCCTTATCATTATATTCTGACAACTATTATACTGTATTATTCAGCTTAGGAAGGACGTCTCCCAATATAATGGTTACAGACTATCTCAAGTCATCCTTTCAGCTACCATAAATCCTCCCTAAGACCCCATAAAATCGTCCAAATGTTGCTAGTATAAAATTATGAAGACGTGGCCGGTACAGAAGTGACTAGCCTAGGAGGAGTGTAAACGTCCTGGTCACCTGGACTCGTTTCCCATGACTACTGTTAGATCAGATATTAAAACAAATAGCGCAAATGAAAGTGTGTGGGTAGAGATTAGCGGGGAAGGTGAGACAATTATTTTGGGAACCATATATATGGCACCCTGTCTTTGTCGAAATTTAGGCAAATTATTATGGGAAGAAATAAGTAAGGCATCTCAGAATAATAATGTTTTCATTTTAGTCGACTTTAATCTTCCAGGTATAGACTGGGTTAATCAAACTAACAATAACGAATCCGAAGATTTTCTTGAAGTAGTACTAGACAACTTTCTCTTTCAATTTGTAAATTCGCCAACTAGAGGATATAATATTCTTGACCTACTTCTTAGCAACAGAGAACATTGGATAACAAATTAAATGTGGGCGACCAGCTAGGGAACAGTGACCATAAATCAATATATTTATCTATAGAATAAATCATAAACCAAAGGAAAATAAGGTTCTTATCCCTGACTTTAGAAAACACAATTTTGGGGGATTAAAACGATCACTCAGAATTAAAGGGGAGGCAGGAGATTTAGGTCAAGTAAGCCGATTAGTTCCAGCAGAACCGAGAGGTCAGGGCCAGGTGGGTCACACAGCTGAGATAGTTAGACAACCAACTGAAAATTTAAATAGTGTGTATAATCAGTTCATCTCTGCCTTACAGAGCGAACAAGATATATATATACCAAAAAATAAAATTTAGATCACATACAAACCAACCAAAATGGATGACAAATAAATTAGTAGATCTTATAGGTAGAAAGAGAGGTGTATACAGAAAAATACAGAAAGGCGAAATCCACCTTATAGGATATCACCATAACTTGTCGAGGCAGGTAAAGAAGGAAATTAGAAAGGAAAAAAGAAACTACGAAATCAAGGTAGCAAATGAATCCAAAAACAACCCTAAAGCATTTTATCAATTGTATAAATCTAAGGTAAAGGATACAGTAGGGACCCTTAAGAATGTGATAGGTGAGATTACAGATGATGAGTTAGAAATGTGCAATACTCTAAATAGTAATTTCCTTTCTGTTTTTACAAACGAAAATTTAGATCAAGTTCCAGTAGTCAACCAAGTTTTTAACGGTAGTATAGACGAAATATTAAGCATAGTTCAGGTCACCAGTGACGAAGTAATTAAGGAAATAGATAGACTAAAACCCCAGAAATCTCCAGGTCCAGATGAGGTGTATGCTAGGGTATTAAAAGAATGCAAGGACGAATTAAGCCTGCACTCACTAGAGAGACGAAGATGTAGGGGAGACATGATAGAGGTATTGTGACGCTCCTGCATAGTAGCCACGTGCGGGCAGGCGCGCGCGTCGGCTGCCCAGCCATTTAGAAACCGGCTGGCGGCAGCCGGCTGGCCGGCTTTTCCTTAGTATATATCCTACGACAATGTAACTAATGTCTGGGATATTCTTATGTTGTTTCACAGCTTGAAGCTGCCCTTATTCTTAACCAACACATCTTAGTATATTTTATTCTCGATAGTTGATTGTTTCATTATAATATATAAGATGTAAGTCTAGTGAGAGTGGGAGGAGACGAGAGAGAGAGAGAGCGAGCGAGGGAGGTGAGTGTTGCTTTTCCTCCTCCTCCCTCCCGGAGGAGTTGGTCGCCGCGTGGTCTTTCTCTCGGTTTTGATTGGCTGGTGGTTCCTGGCGCCTTCTGCAGGCCTGCTGCCGGGTGACGTAGCGGCCTGTGATTGGCTGACCACCGTGCCTTTGTGGGATCCTGGAGGGGTCCAGAGGAGCTATTCTCCTCAGAGCTCACCTCACTGTCGTACCCTTCGGACCCCCTTGATATCTATCCCTCTCAACCCCACTTAGAAACTTTCTCTCTTACTTTGTATACCTTCTTTCCACTACTTCACCAGTCTATTTAATTACCCCATCCCCTTGATAGACCTTATATCTATTATTGTATTAACGACGAGCTCTCAGATAACTAGATAGGATTTTGGGCCTTATGCAGAGATATAATTGTTAATGAGACCTAGGAAGCTTTTTTGTTGTCTCATATTTGGTGGTTTCATGCTTGCTAGTGTGTTCTTGTGGCAGGTGAGCAGGGGCTAGACCGGAGGGGGGGCTTTTTGCGATTCTTTAAGTAAAGTCTGCTGGTGCAAGTCCTGGGGACCTGCACGACTTTACTAGGATACCCGTGGGAGTCTGGGGGCATTTTCTTGTCTGTGTGCCTGTGTGTCTAGTGTTGTGTTGTGTGAGGGCCCTTGCCTAGTCCATTCAGCACTGTGCTAGCACGTCTTGCGTTTGTTTTAGGGTCGCCAGGAGAGAGTCAGATACTTGGGATCTGAGTCTCTCAAGAGAGCACCCTTTCAATTAGAGTAACTTGGCGCACAGACTTGGGAACGTCCCTAGGCTAGAACAGGTGGCTCAGCCCGAGTATCCGAAGCCTATATCCTTCCGGCTAGACCTCTGCCACCTGGCAGATTAACAGCTAGCGGTTTATTATATCTGTATGCTTGTTATTGGGCCACAGTTTACCGTCTTTGTGAGTCAGGGTGTGGCTTAGAGACTCTGTCCGAGCAGGCTTGCCTGACTAAGAGTGAGAAGCACACCTGTATGTGGTTATGTTGCGAGTTGCTGCCTTTATTTAATTATACCTATGCCATTATACACTGTATGGCCTATCACTAGTATTTATTCCTGCTTATGAGATAAGAGTTCTCTAAATCCGTAACTTACTTTTTTTGCTAAGCATCAGATCCTACAGAAGCCGCATGCAGTTTAGAAACCTGCATCTTGCCTACCTGTACGATGTTTTGAGGACTGTTTGCTTTCACCTTCTTTCACGCAGGGGTGATTAGTTGTATTAATTAACGTAACGTTAAATGTACTTTCTTCTAGTTTGTTATTAAATTGTTTCTGCAATTTAATTCCGTTATCTATCTTTTCCTTGAAGCTTTAAGTCAACTTAATTGTGTGATCTTTTATATAGCCTGCTTGACTATCAGCAGTCTATAGTGCGTGCACCCTGTAACCGAGTCATAGGATACCTTGTTGTCCAGGCAGGACTCTTGACGGTTTAGGGTGGTTTGTTGCCTGGGTTTATAGATAAGGGTGGGATCTAGCGTTTTCCGTTGTTGCTTGTTGCCGCATACCTAGTCCAATAGAAAGAGCCCAGTGTTTATATATCCCAGGACGTAACAAATGGCGACCTTGCATAGGATTTACTGAACAGAGGAATATAGTGGTCATTTGTTTTGAGATTCCTTATGATTAAAGGAATAGAGTGGACATCGAGTTTTTTTTGGAGCAACCAATATAACACATTAAAGACTTCAAATAACATTAGTATATACATACTTGCATAGGAGATAAGGCACATTCTATAACCGTGATAATTACTGCAGTGCACAAACATGTCTAATACATCAGAACACAGTGGTGGGTCAGGTCACGATACAGGCTCGGAGGGAGAAAGACCTGTGGAGTGGCTAGTCGATAGCGAGGAGGGTGCTAGAAGATTTTTAGAGGTGCCCCTTACCGCTGCCAGGGTGTTGAAGCTGAATAAGTATGGCTTAAAGTGTGTGGCAGGTCTTCAGGGTCACCAGGGTTTAAGTGGCATGAGGAAAGATCAGCTGAGGACTTTGATATTGGGTTTAGAAGGGAGAGACCTGGGTGGAGAGGCGACTGGGGGCCCCGGTCCCCAGCCCCCCCTCCACTCTACCCCCATATCAAACGTCAGGGTGCCTGAATTTAGTACATAACCCCCAAGTTGATGGTCAATGGCAGCGTGGAATTCAATCACAGGGACCCTCCCCATTAAATGCATCTTCCCCTCCTCAAGGGTTGACTCCAGATTTGTTGTTTCGGCTTGAGATGGCCAAGGTTGAGGCTGCTAGAGCTCAGGTTGAGGCCGCCGAAAGACAGGTTAGTGTGCAGGCTGAGGTTGCTAGAGCTCAGGTTGAGGCTACCGAAAGACAGGCTAGTGTGCAGGCTGAGGCTGCAGAGAGAACAGCTATACGAGAGGCTGAACTGCAGGCAGAGTCTACTAGGTATCGGGCTGACAGGGAGCTGGAGAGATCTCGAGTGGAGGTAACAGGGCGAAATATTGGGGGAGGTAATAGACATCGGGACCAATCATTGTCGCACCTGCTTAAACTAGTTCCTGTGTTCATGAATCATGTGTAACTGAGTTTTTTATGCGATTTGAGAAGAAGTGTCAGGAACACCAGTGGCCTCAGGAAAAGTGGGCAGCATTAGTTTCATCAAGACTCCTAGGAAAGGGGCTAAAAGCGTATGATGCACTACCTTTAGAGTCCTGTGTAGTTTATGATGAGCTAAAGAAGGCTGTGCTACGGGCCTATGAGTTACAACCAGAAACTTACCGCTTGAAGTTTCGGGGTGTTACTAAGGGCAAGGATAGTACCTTCCTAGAACACGCCCGGGACTTGTCTGATGCACTACGACATTGGCTGCGTTCTGAGAGGGCAGCTACTTTTGAGGAGTTGAGTGAGCTGGTTCTCTTGGAGCAGTTCTTTAAGTGCACAGGCGGGGACTTAACATTAAATATAAAGGAAAAAAATCCTAGAACTCTCCAGGAGGCAGCAGAAATGGCTGACCGCCGACTGTCATTAATTCGAGGGTGCGAAGCAGCAGCTAGGAGTGAGTCGGGTGCAAAGGATCGTACCCCTCCCCCTCCCAAGAATTTTGATACACATAAATACACAAAACCATGTAGCACTGACAATAAAACTGAACATAAACCAAATACCGTCCCGTATAAGAAGTCTAATGGTACCTCCCACTCCCAAGGGAAACCAAAGAGTAAAGAGTGCTTTGCATGTCACAAGGAGGGTCACTTTGCAAATGCTTGTCCGAACAAGCCACCAAACAAGGTTGTGTCATTGGCCCGCAGCATAGGGGTGTCGCCTATATCTTCTGAGTTTGCCAAGGGTAGTTCGTCAGAGGTTGGGACACAGCCTGTGTTCAAGAGTCCGGAAGGCTCGAACCCTGTCCGCGACGTCTTTGGGGGTCATAGAGGGCATGGTTTTGTGAGGTGGGCTGGCGAAAGGCGAGGAGTTAAGCTATTGCGTGATACTGGGGCTTCTCAGACCTTGTTAAAGAACTTTACTGGTAGGCCGATTAACGCTGCTCGGGTGGTGGTAGTTCAGGGGATCAATGCTACGAAGTCCTACCCGCTGGTGCGGATGGAGCTGGAGGTGGGTGGTGTGGCGAAGGAACTGGATGTCGGAATTGTAGAGAACTTGCCTGTTGGGGGCGTCGACCTCCTCCTCTGCAACGACTTTGCGGTGCCTGCTTCTAAGGTTTCACCCTTGGTCGTTGCCGAGAAGGCGGCCGACGTTAGTAGGGAGGAACAGGAGTGGGTTGAGAAGTGTAGCGTACAAACCATGGCGTGTGTTGTGACGCGTTCTCAGACATCCGGAGCCTTGCAGCCACCTCCTCAGTCTATCAAACCGCGGAGGAAAGGTCACAAGAAAACGGGAAGTGTTGGTCAATTGGAGAGTTTTGAGCCGGCAGTGTTTCTTGGTGACTCATTATTGGCACCTATGTTAGAGTCTGGAGAGGCCCCGGGGCCTGTCACCGCTAGTGCAGGTGCAGGGCAGGAAGAGACTCTGCGACAGCATCGTTATGCGCAGCGTGAGGAAAGGATGGCTCAGCGGGACATTGGAGGTGGAAATAAATTATTTAAAATGAACTTGGATAATCTGGCACCTGCCGATATATGTTCCTTACAGCTGGAAGATCCTGAAGTCAGGGCGTGTGGTATTGGTGCTATCGAACTGGAGAGCGAGGGGGATGCGCAGCCTGGTGATTTTTTCTTGTCCGAGGGGATCTTGTATCGGAGACATCAGGATCCCAAGAAAAAGTGGGATGGCGGGTCAGGATTAGTGGACCAGTTAGTAGTACCGAGGGTGTGCCGTGAGAGCTTATTGAGATTAGCTCATGATGTGCCTTTGGCAGGGCACCTGGGGGCACGTAAGATGGAGGCAGCTCTCAGCAAGCTTTTCTGGTGGCCTGGGTTAAAGGCGAGTGTCGTGTCATGGGTGTCACAGTGTCACACTTGTCAAGTTGTTGGGAAACCCAATCAGGTCATCCCGAGAGCCCCGTTACAACCCATCCCTGTCATTGGGCCGCCCTTCAGCAAGGTAGTTATCGATATGGTTGGCCCATTGCCCCCCACTAGTGGCGGCAATAAATTTTTACTAACTGTAATGGATGTAGCAACACGGTATCCAGATGCTTACCCCATGCGCAACGGGATGGCTAAGACTGTTATCAAAAACCTACTTGTCTATTTCTCTCGTTATGGCTACCCTCAGGAGATCCAGTCTGATCAGGGATCCAATTTTACTTCTGCTCTGTTTAAGCAGACCATGCAGCAACATGGGATAGTGTCTGTGGTGTCATCTGCCTACCATCCCGAGAGTCGGGGAGTTTTGGAAAGGTGGCACTCGACTCTCAAGAGTATGTTGCGGTGTTATTGCATGGAGAATGGGAAGGACTAGGATCTAGGTCTCCTATACGTTTTATTTGCTGCGAGAGAAGTACCTGGGGAGAGCTTGGGATTTAGCCCGAACGAGTTGGTTTTTGGACACAGGGTCAGGGGGCCCCTCCACATAGTCAAGGAGATCTGGGAGGGAGTCACAAAGCCATGCTCGCTTCTAAAGTATGTAGTTGAAAGCCGTGAGAGAATGCTAAAGAGCTTGGAGGTAGCAGGTCGGAACCTTAAGAGTTCACAAGCTCAGATGAAGGACAGATACGACCAGAAGGTGAAGCCGAGGGAGTTTGAAGTAGATCAGGAAGTACTGATACTACTGCTTCTGGTGGGACACCCCTTGTCTGCCAAGTATTCTGGTCCGTATCGGGTTGTAAGGAAGGTTTCTGATCTCGACTATTTAGTAGTTACTCCTGATCGTAAGAAAACGAACAAACTTTGCCACGTGAATTTGATGAAAGAGTATGTGAGGCGCCCCTCCGAGCCTCTCACTGTCCCGGTGTTGATCTGCAGCGATCGTGGTGGAGAAGGAGGAAGGGACAGTCAATCTGCGGGGGAGGATAATTGGGACTGTCATGTTTCCGCGGACCAGTGGGCGGGGAATTCTAGATAAGTGGCTCACGAGTTGATATTGCACCTGCCTGAGCAACAGCGTGTAGCTGTGCAGCACTTGTTTGATTCAAACCCAGCTGTTTTCGCGGAGCATCCTGGCCTCACTACTCAAGCGGTGCACGATGTCGATGTTGGGGACCACCCGCCCTTTAAATCAGTGCCATACCGTGTTCCCCCTATTAAATTACCAGCACTTAGGGAAGAGCTGGATTATATGCTGAAACGTGGGCTGATTTCTGAGGGTGCAATAAGGTGGACTTCCCCCGTCACACTGCAGCCCAAACCAGATGGCAAGGTGCGGTTTTGTATAGATTTCCGCAGGTTGAATGGTTTAACCCCCATAAATGCCTACCCTCTCCCTCGCGTGGACGACAGTGTGGATAAGATAGGAAAGGCCAAGTTCCTCACTAAGATAGACCTTGTTAAGGGTTATTGGCAAGTGCCCTTGTCTGAGCGAGCGCGAGAGGTGTGTGGGTTTGTGGTGGACGGTGCCACATATCGTTGCCATGTTATGCCATACGGGCTGAAAAATGCCCCTGCAACGTTTCAGAAATTAATGAACGACATTGTAGCCGACATTCCCAACTGTACGGTGTACCTAGATGATGTCATAATATACGACGATGATTTTAACAGTCACTGTGCTCACATCGGACAGCTTTTTAATAAACTGAATGAAGCAGGTTTGGTGGTAAACCTGGGTAAGTGCGATTTTGTCAAAGCCACAGTTTTGTACCTGGGGTTCGAGGTGGGGATGGGTCAGGTGTGCCCTCCACAGACAAAGATCAAAGCCATCGATCAGTTTCCCCAGCCTACGACTAAGAAACAAATCATGCGGTTTCTAGGTAAGATAGGCTATTATCGTCGCTTCATCAAAGGCTATTCGACTGTACTTGTACAGGACTGTACAGGCCACCTGTCTATCACCTACCACACCTTCCCACTCTGAACCTGTTTTGGTGACTAAATGGCATTACGATAGGGCAGACTGGGAGGGTCTTCATTGATATTCCCTGGACCTCTTTCTTTTCTAATGATGCACTCACCTTGAGCACATACAAGATTTGTAAAAATTGGAATGGAAACTTTTATTCCTCATCAAAGTACAGTAAAAGATCTAATTCACCTAAATGGTTTGACCATTGTGCTAGAGTAACTGAACAAAAAGCAATAGCCTACAATGCTACACAAGATCACACATGAAGCCTTTAATTACTTTAGAAACATCAGAAATCATGCCAAAACTGTATTAAACCTAACTAAATCAAACTTTCTCCATAAGCAGGCAAATAAACTTCTAAATAATCCAAATGATAACAAAATATTTTGGTCTACTCTTAACTCATTCAATCCACTTCACTACTGCTTCATCCATTCCACCATTAAAATCTCCGACTGGCAATCTTGTAAGTGACCCACGAGGTAAAGCTACCTTCTTGCAGATATTTTCTCCACCAACTCAACCTTAGATGAAATAAATCAAGATGTCCCTGTACTAATTTTAATTCACCTGAAATTCCCTCACTTAAGATCCACACCAGACATGTCAAAACTATTTTGCAGAATCTCTCAGTAGATAAGGCTCCTGGTCCAGATGAAATTCCTCCAATAGTACTTAAGAATTGCTCCTTGGTGCTCGCTCCTGTATTGGCAAAATTTTTCCGTCTGTGTACTCATACCTCATGCTTCCCAGTACCCTGGAAAGAAGCAAACATCCATCCAGTTCCTAAAAAAGTGCCTCTTCAGATCCATCAAACTACAGACCAATAGCTATAACTTCCACTCTTGGCAAAGTTTTTGAAATTATATTAAATAATCACATAATTAAGCATCTGGAGAATAATAAATTAATCAGTGATAGGCAATATTTGTTTAGACGATGTCGATCAACTGCAGACATTCTTTGCCTTCTTACGCATCAAATCAACCAAGCTACAGACCAACATGGTGAAACACATACAATAGCACTGGATATATCAAAGGCATTTGATAGAGTCTGGCATCAATCCTTATTGTCGAAGATGTCACACTACGGCCTTGCATCATTAGTTCCACTAATTTCTTCTTATCTTCATAACAGAAAAAATACGTGTAATGGTAGATGGCCTTTATTCTCAATTTCACTCAATAAATGCTGGTGTTCCCAGGGATCAGTTTTGGCCCCAACTCTGTTCTCATTCATATCAATGATCTCATATCTACCACTCATAATCCAATACATTCCTACGCAGATGACTCAACACTCCACAGTTCCTTCACATTTACCAATTCTTTCACCCAACCCGATCTTATAAATTCAAAAACACTGCAATTTCTCTGAACCAGGACCTTCTAGAATTAATGATGGGACAAGAGAATCTAGTTTCCTTTAATGCACAGAAAACCAAGTACATTCAATTTTCTAACCGACAGAATCTCACTGACTCCCATATATTTGTTTAATGATGTATATATTCCTACTTCCCGTAGTATTGACATTCTCGGTGTAACATTAACTACTAACTTGAGTTGGACACATTATGTTAGCAGCATTGCTAAGAATGCCTCTAAAAAACTGGGACTCCTGTACAGAGTTCGAGAATTCTTCACTGACGAGCAGTTGGCCGTAATATATAAAAGTCATGTGCGCTCTCAGATGGATTACTGTTCACCTGTGGGGTGGAAGTGGAGTGGTTGCATTGAGGCAGTTGGACAAAATTCAAAATGAAGCTATTAGATTAATCAATAACCCTGCAATCACACAGGACCTTCCTACATTAGCCATACGAAGAAACGTTGCATCCCTTGCATTATTCTACAGATATTTTCACAGCAATTGTTCCGAGGAACTTGCTTCGATTGTGCCGCCTCCACATCTTTCCCCGTAGAACTAGGGCAGCTGAGAGCGCCCATGAATTTACACTTTCTTCTCCACAATGCAGAACTTCTGCTTATCAGAATTCATTTATCCCCAGAGCTACTACTCTTTGGAATTCACTTCCCTCGAATTGCTTTCCACAAACTTACAATCAACAAATGTTTAAATCCAGTTGTTACAAACATTTTATGAATGGAGGATGCCTTTAGGCACATGGACCTTTTTGTTTTATCTGTGTTTTTCCTTCCTCCGTTCATTGTCTCCTTAAAAACAAAAAAAAAAAAAAAAAAAACTTGCACCTTTAACTGACTTATTATCTAAGGACAAGAAGTTCCGGTGGTCTCCTGAGTGTGCAGAGGCGTTTTCCTTGGTGAAACACCTGTTATGTACCCACCCCATACTCAGGGCCCCGGACTTCAGCAGACCTTTTCAGCTGGCGACTGATGCCAGTGGCGTAGGGGCTGGGGCTGTCTTGTTATAGACAGATGATGAAGGTATTGAACATCCAGTGAGTTTTTACAGTAAAAAATTCAATAGTGCACAAAGGAATTACTCTGTAATTGAAAAAGAACTCCTGGCGATAGTGCTGGCGCTCAGGCACTTCGATGTATATGTTCCTGCTTTCGGACCAGTCGTAGTGGTTTATACCGATCATCACCCTCTGAAATTCTTGAATCAGTTTCATAACCGGAATATGAGGCTGACCAGGTGGTCACTCATGCTTCAGGAGTATAATTTGGACATACGCCATATTGCCGGTTCTGATAACGTGATCGCGGATTGTCTATCAAGGGTGGATGATGTTGGTTAGACTGCTACAGGATTGAGGGTTGAGTGTGGAGGAAAATAGGCTGTCACTGTAGTTCAGCCGAAAAAAAAACAAAAAAACAAAAAACCTTATAAAAACTGTATTTTTATAACGTGTAGAATTTTGTATAAGATGTAGCAGTATCTAAGTTGAATGTTTCCGCTTATTGTCGCTAAGTTAGTTGAACTTGCTCGGTGGAGTGCAACAGTCTTTATTTTTGTTTATATATAGTGCCTTGTGTCGCAACAGTGTGTGGTACTATGAGAAGCTTTCTGTTAGATATGAAGAACTTAGTCAAGTGTCTTATATCTTGGGGGAGGTGTGACGCTCCTGCATAGTAGCCACGTGCGGGCAGGCGCGCGTCGGCTGCCCAGCCATTTAGAAACCGGCTGGCGGCAGCCGGCTGGCCGGCTTTTCCTTAGTATATATCCTACGACAATGTAACTAATGTCTGGGATATTCTTATGTTGTTTCACAGCTTGACGCTGCCCTTATTCTTAACCAACACATCTTAGTATATTTTATTCTCGATAGTTGATTGTTTCATTATAATATATAAGATGTAAGTCTAGTGAGAGTGGGAGGAGAGAGAGAGAGAGAGCGAGCGAGCAGGGTGGGGGAGGTGAGTGTTGCTTTTCCTCCCTCCTCCCTCCCGGAGGAGTTGGTCGCCGCGTGGTCTTTTCTCTCGGTTTTGATTGGCTGGTGGTTCCTGCTTCTGCAGGCCTGCTGCCGGGTGACGTAGCGGCCTGTGATTGGCTGACCACCGTGCCTTTGTGTGGGATCCTGGAGGGGTCCAGTGGAGCTATTCTCCTCAGAGCTCACCTCACTGTCGTACCCTTCGGACCCCCTTGATATCTATCCCTCTCAACCCCACTTAGAAACTTTCTCTCTTACTTTGTATACCTTCTTTCCACTACTTCACCAGTCTATTTAATTACCCCATCCCCTTGATAGACCTTATATCTATCATTGTATTAACGACGAGCTCTCAGATAACTAGATAGGATTTTGGGCCTTATGCAGAGATATAATTGTTAATGAGACCTAGGAAGCTTTTTTGTTGTCTCATATTTGGTGGTTTCATGCTTGCTAGTGTGTTCTTGTGGCAGGTGAGCAGGGGCTAGACCGGAGGGGGGGCTTTTTGCGATTCTTTAAGTAAAGTCTGCTGGTGCAAGTCCTGTGGACCTGCACGACTTTACTAGGATACCCGTGGGAGTCTGGGGGCATTTTCTTGTCTGTGTGTCTAGTGTTGTGTTGTGTGAGGGCCCTTGCCTAGTCCATTCAGCACTGCGCTAGCACGTCTTGCGTTTGTTTTAGGGTCGCCAGGAGAGAGTCAGATACTTGGGATCTGAGTCTCTCAAGAGAGCACCCTTTCAATTAGAGTAACTTGGCGCACAGACTTGGGAACGTCCCTAGGCTAGAGCAGGTGGCTCAGCCCGAGTATCCGAAGCCTATATCCTTCCGGCTAGACCTCTGCCACCTGGCAGATTAACAGCTAGCGGTTTATTATATCTGTATGCTTGTTATTGGGCCACAGTTTACCGTCTTTGTGAGCATTGTGAGTCAGGGTGTGGCTTAGAGACTCTGTCCGAGCAGGCTTGCCTGACTAAGAGTGAGAAGCACACCTGTATGTGGTTATGTTGCGAGTTGCTGCCTTTATTTAATTATACCTATGCCATTATACACTGTATGGCCTATCACTAGTATTTATTCCTGCTTATGAGATAAGAGTTTTCTAAATCCGTAACTTACTTTCTTTGCTAAGCATCAGATCCTACAGTAGCCGCATGCAGTTTATAAACCTGCATCTTGCCTACCTGTACGATGTTTTGAGGACTGTTTGCTTTCACCTTCTTTCACGCAGGGGTGATTAGTTGTATTAATTAACGTAACGTTAAATGTACTTTCTTCTAGTTTGTTATTAAATTGTTTCTGCAATTTAATTCCGTTATCTATCTTTTCCTTGAAGCTTTAAGTCAACTTAATTGTGTGATCTTTTATATAGCCTGCTTGACTATCAGCAGTCTATAGTGCGTGCACCCTGTAACCGAGTCATAGGATACCTTGTTGTCCAGGCAGGACTCTTGACGGTTTAGGGTGGTTTGTTGCCTGGGTTTATAGATAAGGGTGGGATCTAGCGTTTTCCGTTGTTGCTTGTTGCCGCATACCTAGTCCAATAGAAAGAGCCCAGTGTTTATATATCCCAGGACGTAACAGTATTTAAATGGATAAAAGGTTTAAATAAGGGTGATATAGATGAGGTATTAAAGCTAAAGAACGGCGACATAACCCGCTCATATGGTTTCAAGTTAGATAAGTTTAGATTTTTGAAAGATATAGGAAAGCACTGGTTTGGAAATAGAGTTGTTAACATGTGGAATGCACTGCCCAAAACAGTAATTAGCTCAGAAACAGTTGAAAGCTTTAAGCATAAGTTGGATTCCCATATGGGTGATATGGGCTGTGTGTGAATGGGAGCTGTTTCATGTGGGCCGCATGGCCATATGCAGTTTCCCGCGATCTAATGACCTTATGTTGTTATGTAATTGGGGTTGGGTGTGACAGGGATCTGCCTTGTGTGGGCCGATCGGCTTTTTGCAGACTCCCATTTTCTTATGTTCTTATAAGACTATAGAGTATCTCAATTCATCCTTTTAGCCACCGTATAGCTTTCCTAAGCTTCCTAAAATCGTCTAAATGTAGCTGAAAACAAGACGTCGCCGGCACAGAAAGGGTTGATAATGCAAGGATATAGTTGCTCATAGACACATGTTTTAAACAGTATTTATGCTGCTTTTAATAACAAAGTTGGAAGGTCTTTACCCTAGACTTTTTCATGAAGTGGCTTAACTGTGAAAACTTGTGAACTGTGAGGCAAAACTTACCTTAACGTTCCCTAGAGATTCCTTCATTAGCTTCTGATTAACCCTTTCAAGATCCGATTATGCGTTCCTCTTCTGTTTTTTGGCTATTATTAGACGATTTTATTCAGATCAGGAAGGGTATAATATTATGAACGTCAGAGGGTTATTTGAGATAGTTTTTACCCTTCTAATTCCCACAGTTCCTTCCTAATCTGTATAATATCGTCTAATGATAGCCAGAATAAACGGTCAAAATGCAACATTATTTTCAAAGAGTTAACACACTTATTTTTTAATTAGGTTTGTCATGTTTTTGTAATACACTAGTTTTAGTATATTTTGTTCCCATACGCCCTTTTTAAAGAACGTGTCCTTCTCTTTGCCTGTCCTGTAATGCAGATGTATTTATATTTGTTTACATATTATTATGAAATAGAACCTCGCATATATTTTATCAATTTCCTAGTTCTATTAATCTCGTATCACATATTTTGTTTCTAATTTGTCTATGCATGCCTGGATTATATTGTTCAATCTTTCTGAGTATATCAATTTCCTTCTGACGTCCTTTTATGTCTCTCCCCAGTAGCATTTTCTTGATATCTTATTTGTTATTACATCCGATTCCTTTTTTTTTAAATGTTCTATTAAGCTTTTTTTTTCCGACACTTAGCAGCCTCCTCTCCCACTGTTTGTGTATCCTTATTTACAGTTTAGCTATCTTCAGTTAATGTTAGTATGCTTAGATTGATATGCAGGATTCGAAGTTGCATAATAAATCGTAGGCAGTGTCCACCATCCTTTAACTGTCTTCGTAGTGCGATGCATAAGGTGTTCATTTTCGGTGTGAGCATCCTGGGTTCGAATCCACGGACTGCCACATGTGTTTGTAAATTTCATAAATTGATTTTAGGAGTATAGTTGGTTGTTGGAAGGAACATAATAATTACATATGTATTTATCAATGTTTTAGTTTCTTCCCTAGACCTCTACCAAGCTTTAAAAAGCACACCACCAAAAGGTAAATTTGTAAATTTTTCGATAGAAGAATGTCCTGGCCAAAGGCCGATTCCTCTTAAATTACAGGCTCGCTATCGATCGCCAGGAAAACAATCGAACCTAAATAACAGAAACAGTCTAAATATTGACAAAGGAATGGGGCAAAAGGTCTAAAAATCGCCAACTTAATAGGCCGAACGTCATAAAATCTGAAAACTAATGGCTGTAGGTATTTGACAGTCGAACGCCTGTTCACGTACTCCGAGGCCTCGCATGTTTGATGGTGTTCCAATAGAGGGCCCCTACTTGTTAGCAGATTCGACGGCATGGTTGGAATGAGTCGTTTGCGTGAAGTGTGCTAATAAAAGGTTAGGTGAGCGGTATGAGTCGAAGATTCGGTTGTGTGAAGCGTGTTAATGAAAGGTTAAGTGAGCGCTTGCCTCACTGCCCGCGTAGCATTCTCTTTGTCTGTGTGTTGCTGTACACATCTCCCAGGTAAGCTTTGTGCCTGTTAAGTATGGTGCTTTTGTGTTCATGATAGTCGTGAAATAGTAACTTTTCACATAGATAATTGTGGTATAGCAAGTATGGTGCTATTGTGTTGATCGACGTGAAATAGTTACTTGTCACTTAAAATATTATGGCTACAACAATTGTAAATTAACCAGTTATGTGAATCTAAGCGTCTGTTTTTATCACAGTCTTGTGTGTGTGAGGGAAGTTGGCAGTTACTGGTTTGCCTACTCGAGTTCCCGGCACGAGTTCGGCCTGTGTACATAATTATATTAGGGCCGTGCCTATCTGTATCCAGAGCTGTGGTTAAGAACGCAAGTGATTGTGATGTCCTATGCTAGCGTGTGGGGCGAGAGCGGTTGTGTGTGAGCTTGTCAGTACAGTCGCTCACCAAGGTTATTGCACTCAACCAGTTGTGGATTCCCTGGAGACAGCTGGTGTGTTCTATTACCGGTTGAAGTGCCCTGGAGACAGCTGGTGTGGTCCATTACCAGTTGAGGTGCCCTGGAGACAGCTGGTGTGTTCCATTACCAGTTGAGGTGTTCTGGATTCAGCTGGTGTGTTCTGGTACCAGTTGAGATGCGCTGGAGACAGCTGGTGGGTTGTGTTGCCGGTTGTGGTGCCCTGGAGGCAGCCAGTTTGTCCTGTTGACCGCTGGTTGTCCTGGAGTCGGCTAGCATGTCCTTGAAACTGGTTGATAATCGACGCTATATTGATTTACCTGTGTCAGATTAAAAGTGCTTAATGTAGTGTGCTTGGATATGTGACTGATATTAGTTTTAGTTCACAGGTATAATAAATGATTGAGCTTCACTTCATGAATGACTGTGTGTTAGTGGTGTGAATGGTAAGACTAATTCCCCTTTCCCACTGATGCGATTTCATACGATTTTCATCGCCGAAACCAAGAAATGGGCACATTCGTAACATGTCGCAACAATATCTTGAACCCTCGCATGATGATCGTTTGACTCGCAATGCCTCGCAAGGGCCCTCGCGGGGCATCGCAAATGTTCGGATTGTTCAAAATTTGGGAAGAGGACTGGCGAGGGGTACGAACCCTCGCAAGCATGGTTAAACATTGCCGAGGGATAGGCGAGCCCCTCGGAGATCCTCGGCGACATCGGCGAGACATCGAGGCTTGTATCCATACGGCCCCATTCAGCCAACTGTTTTATGATGTTTATCCCCATCCAAGTATCGATATATTTCTGGTGAGCGATAGCGAGCCAGCATTGTATTGAGAAATCCGGTTTCGCCGGAGACACTTTTCTATCGAAAAATTTACAAATTTAGCTTGCTCTCGAAACAAAAAAATATATATGTTGGCTCGCTACCACTCACCAGGAAAATATTGAAACCTGGATGGGGGTAAACATCTTAAAACAGTAGGCTGAATGGGGCCGAACGGATACAAGGCAAAGAGAGAGGGAGAGAAAGAGAAAACAAGAAAAGCGAGGTGGGCTCAATTAGGCCGTAATTCGTAAACATACGGCAAGGACATTGCCAATCTCCGAATTAAGGGGAGATGGGTCGTTTTTCTGGTCCCCTTTCTTCCTCATGGTTAACCCCATTAGTTTTCATATTGTATGACGTGCGGCCCATTAGTTTGGCGATTTTAAGAAATTTTACCCCATTTCGTTGTCAATATTAAGACTTTTCGTGTCATTTAGGCGTCGAGTTTTTCATGGCTAGCGATAGGGAGCCTGTACTTTTTGAGGAACCGGCCTTCGCCCAGGATATTTTTCTATCGAAAAATGTACAAATTGAACTTGAAGGAGGGTGTTGAGGGGTGCTTTATATGCTTGATGGAGGTCTAGGGATGAAACTAAATAAATTATAAACAAATATATAAATGAGCAAATATTATGCCCATCCCCCCTTAAAGGGAGACGGACCGTTTGTTTGGTCATTCATGCCTTTATTTCTTAGTTTCCTCACTAGACCTCCATCAAACTTAAAACAAAAAACTCTAGACCCCCCTTCAAGATAAATTTGTACATTTTGGACGAGATGGGTTGGGTATCAAGGGGGATCTGCTTGGTGTGGGCCAATCGGCGCTCTGCAGACCCCGTAATCTTGTGTTGATCTCTGACCGTTTTGGTGAGGTCAGTCCTCAAGGCATTAGTGAGTTGGGTCTATAATGCGGCCTTGTAATGGGGGTTGGGTGTGACAGGGATCTGCCTTGTGTGGGCCGATCGGCTTTCTGCAGACTCCCGTTTTCTTATGTTCTTATGTTTGTGCCATGATATAATTATGCAAAATGTTTTCGGATAATCTCGCCGAGGTAAACGCCGAACCATCGCTTAATTCGCCGAAGACGTCGCAGAACATACGCCGAGGATTCGTTCATCCTTCGCATTATTTTGCAATATCTTATTCAAATGTGGCAGTTCTCGCTGAGGTCATCGGCGAACCATCGCTCAATTTGCCGATGACTTCGCATAATGTCGCCGATTACGTCGTATCCATCGGCCACATCGTCGCCGAGTGTAAACTTGTCAACGGTTTTTAACGGTCAAAATCGTATATGTCGCACAAATTTGTTGCGAAATGACAAAACTACATCCTCGGCTAGGAAAATCGTATAAATTTGCATCAGTGGGAAAGGGGCATGATGTAAATATCTTCAGGTGATTGGGTGTTGTTAGATATTTATGTATTCGCACTAAATATATATAATACACTTGTAAACTGAACTACTTATGTTTCTTTGAATTGGCCCTCTAGAGAGATTATATAAAAGAACTCGGGTAAATTAGATCAATTGCCCTGACAGTGCTGCAGTGTGATGGATATCTCGGGCTTATTTTGTTGTATGGTATTTCTTTTTAACTCTCTGGATTATATATAATTCCTGAACTCGAGTAGGTAGAGAACTTCAATGTAAGTCCTATGTTTCATTATCTGTCTCATTGCTTTGTTAGCACGCGGTGTGAGAATGTTGTCAGTGTCAGTGAGGCAAGGTATGACTCTGGGAGTGATAGAAGTGTGAATTTGTTATTTTCGGATTTTCTAGTATTTTCTAGGTATGGACTTGTCCGAAATAATGAAACAGGCACAGGCCTGTAAGCTGAAATCAGACGAAATAATTACTTTAATTAACATTCAAAGAGCGGGTGGTGGAGTATATTTGACTGCCGCCCAGCGTTTTTTTTTTACCGTAAACGAGCTTGTTTCCGTGCTCGTTTTCATGCATAAAAAAGAGCCAGACCATAATACAAGTATGTATCCCTGAAAGGGCGTTAATTCAGCTTTCCAATGACACCAGAACCATCCTTTTACGATCACTGGTTGTCTTGCAACGATCGTGCAACCGAAGGGCAAAATTGGTAAAATACGGTCATTTTCTTACATTATTACGTGTGAAACGAGTGAGAGAGGGTGGAGTACAAAGGAGTACATCTCAGTAGCTCCACGGCCACCATGGCGAGCGGTCATGAGGTAACCTACGCTCCTCCCACCGCTCCGCTCTCTCTCAGAGCACATTACAAGCTCAAAATTGCACTCGACAATAGCCGTGACCCGCCACATAGGCCACATTTATTTCACTCGACAATAGCCGGGCGCCGCCAGTTAAGGGTAAGGATGTCAATGATAGAGAAAAGGAGCGTGCGGATAGAAAAGAGAGAGCTGCTGCACGTGAAGTGGAGAGAGAAAGACTCGCTCGTGAGGAAAGAGAGAAGGAGCGTGCACACGAATTAGCATTTGCCCTTCGGTTGAACGATCGTTGCTACGCCCCATATTCTGCTTTCTCTGAGAGTGTTGAGGACATTGACTCATATTCTGAGATTCGAGAAGGTAGAAAAGTTTCAACTCTGGGGGAGGCACTCGCTACAGGTAGTTCTGCCTTTTTTCTCCCTCACTCACATAGAAAAACAAAGAACAAAAAGTTGGAAGGATAGAAACCGAAGGAGGGTAGTTTGGAAATGAGGGAGATGTGCTAAACTCTATCGAAGGCCTTTGATATGTCTAGTGCAACAGAAAAAGCCTCACCGAAGTCCCGAAAGGAGGATGACCAAGTGTTAGTAAGATATAAGAACATAAGAACATAAGAAAATGGGAGTCTGCAGAAAGCCGATTGGCCTAAGCAAGGCAGATCCCTGTCCCACACAACCCCAATTACAAAGCCCAATTATAGGCTCAACACTCTAATACCCTGAGGATCATCTTACCAAAACGGTTAGAGATTAACGCAGGATTACGGGGGTCTGCAGAACGCTGATTGGCCCAACCCTGCTGCCCCTTCACACCCAACCCTTCTCGTCCATATGCTTATCCAATTTTATCTTAAAGCTCCCTATCGTTTTTAATCCCACTATAGCATTTGGTAGTCCATTCCACCCATCTACAACTCTGTTACCAAACCAATATTTGCCTATATCTTTTCTGAAACGAAATTTATCTAATTTGAAACCATTGGTACGAGTTCTTTCGCTATCACTGAGCTTTAGTACATTTGTCATGTCCCCTTT
Source organism: Paralithodes platypus (assembly GCA_032716605.1). Taxonomy (NCBI): domain Eukaryota; kingdom Metazoa; phylum Arthropoda; class Malacostraca; order Decapoda; family Lithodidae; genus Paralithodes; species Paralithodes platypus. Next base: position 8,548,326 of record CM064502.1, read on the forward strand.
GTTAATCCCACTAACCCACTTGAACACCTCTATCATATCCCCTCTAACTCTGCGTCTCTCTAACGAATGTAAGCCTAATTTCTTCAACCTTTCTTTATACGGAAGATTTCTAATATTATGGATAATTTTTGTCATTCTACGTTGTACTCTCTCCAATGAATCTATGTCCATTCTGTAATAAGGACACCAAAATTGAACAGCATAATCCATATGGGGTCTCACTAATGACAAGTAAAGTTTTAAGATAACATCAGCAGTTCTGTTACTCACACTCCTTGAGATGAACCCGAGAATCATGTTTGCCTTGTTTCTAACGCTTATACACTGTTGTCTAGGCTTCAAATCATTGCTAACAAACACACCTAGATCTTTCTCACAATTCGAGTTTTCTAATTCCACATTAGCTAGTTTATATTTAACATTTGTATGCATCTTCCCTATCTTTAATACCTTGCATTTGTCAATGTTAAACTTCATCTGCCAATTTACTGACCATTCGTGTAAGGTATCTAGATCCCTTTGGAGGCACTCTATATCTCTATCTGAATCAATTGTTCTCCCCATTTTGGTATCGTCTGCAAATTTACTTATCCTACTAGTTATACCTAAATCTAGGTCATTTATGTATATAACAAACAACAGAGGACCTAATACAGATCCCTGGGGGACACCACTTTTGACTGCTCCCCATTCTGACTTCGTACCATTTATGCTGACTCTCTGCTTCCTACCAATTAGCCATGACCTAATCCATCCCAACAACGCCCCACCTATTCCATGCGCCTCAACCTTTCTCATCAATCTCTCATGGGGGACTCTGTCGAAAGCTTTACTGAAATCTAAATATATTATATCATATGACTTAGTCATTATCTACTGCTTCATATACCTCTGAGAAAAAACTAAGCAAATTAGTAAGGCAAGAACGTCCCTGAGTGAATCCATGCTGAGAAGAATTTATTAAATTAAATGTATCTAAGTGGTTTCTAATTTTACTAGCAATAATTGACTCTAGTAGCTTTCCTATGATTGATGTAAGACTAATGGGACGGTAATTGGATGCTATTGATTTGTCACCTTTTTTGAAGATCGGAACTACGTTTGCAAGCTTCCAAGCTTCTGGAACTATACCTGTCTCCAATGACTTGTTAAATCAAAATGTTAATGGGTAACTTAACTCATCCCTACATTCTTTTAATACTCTAGCATATACCTCATCAGGACCAGGCGATTTATGAGGTTTCAGTCTGTCAATTTCCTTAAGCACATCATTTCTACTTATAGTAACCGTACTTAACCTATTTTCTATACTATCGCTATATACCTTACGGACTTCTGGAAACTGTGCCAAATTTTCATTAGTGAAAACGGAAAGAAATTGACCATTTAATGTACTGCACATTTCTAAATCATTTTCTGGCATTTCTCCTATCGAAGTTTTAAGGGGACCAATTACATCTCTAACCTTGGATTTATATAGTTGGTAAAAAGCTTTAGGATTATTTTGTGAGTCATTGGCAACCTTAATTTCATAATTTCTTTTTTCTTTCCTAATATCCTTTTTTACCTGTCTTGATAGATTCTGATAGTAAGCAAGTAGGTGAATTTCGCCTTTTCTAATTTTTCTATATATTCCTCTCTTTTGTCCTAGAAGATCTAATAGTCTATTATTCATCCATTTGGGTTGGTTCTGTGTTGATCTAAATTTTATTTTGGTGATGTATTTATTTTGTGCATTGAATACTGATTTGATAAAATTATCGTATGTATCTACCAAGGTTGACGTCTCTTCCTGACTTACGATGACAGGTGCCTGAGAAGGGGTACACTCATTTGGACACCTGGATCGACTTAATTTTTTGACCATAGGGTCCGCTAATAGGGCTCTTCTTAACCCACCATAATTGGCTTTTCTAAAGTCAGGTATTAATGTTGTATTCTCTCTGGTATTACCTTTCCATTGTATATTAAAATACACAGAATTGTGGTCACTATTTCCTAGGTGGTCCCCTATCTCTACATTATTTACCATATGTTCATTGTTACTGAAAACTAAATCGAGAATATTATTACCTCTAGTCGGCGTATCTATGAATTGAAATAAAAAACTATCTTGTACTACCTCTATAAACTCCTCAGAATCAGAGTCTCCTATTTGATGCTGCCCATCTATATTCGGAAAATTAAAATCCCCCATAATGCACACATTGCTAAACCTTGATGCCATTTTAATTTCCTCCCATAATGACGTTCCGTCATTTCTACTCATATTTGGCGGTCTATACATAACTCCAATAACTATGGTCTCACTACCTTCGTTAACCTCTACCCAAACACTTTCATTATCGTTATTTAGTCTAATACCTGATTTAATACAGCTTTTTAATGTACTCCTGACAAACACTGCTATACCGCCACCCCTCTTACTTGTTCGGTCATATTTAAACAAACTATATCCTGGTATATCAAATTCTGCTAAAAAATGCCTGGTTTCTGTATTAATCCACGTTTCAGTTAGCGCTATTATGTCTATATTTTCTTTGCTAACAAGGGCTCTAAGTTCGTTCATTTTGTTACATAGACTCCTACAGTTTGTGTAATATACTCTCAATTTACTTCTTTTCTTTATACCTAATTTACCTTTGTTTTTAGCGACATTTCCATCTTCCGTTGCACCATCACTACTATCATTTGCATTATAGTCATCATTTTTAGCATGAGACTGAATATCCTTATCGCTTTCGCCTGACGCTAAAATTGTTCCATTTAACCTCTCATTTACACTCTCAATATTTCTGTTCAAAACCCCACAACCACCCTATCTAAAGAACTAGCTAATGTAGAAACCCCTAACCGTGAAAGATGAACCCCATCCCTTGCGTACATCCCATCTCTCCCATAGAAACTATCCCAGTTATCAATGAATGGTATTGCTTTTTCTTTGCAATATTTCTCCAAACGGCAATTGACACCAATCGCCCTGGATGTCCATTCCTTGGGAACTCCTCTTCTGGGTAGGATACAATGTACTACAGGGATCCCTCCCTTCATCCTAACTTTATCTAACACATCCCGATACTGCTGCAGCAGTTCCTCACTTCTACCCTTACCAACATCGTTACTCCCGGCACTGAGACAGATAATGGGGTTATCTCCACTATCTTCCAAGATGTGGTCCATCTTCTCTAAAACCCTCCCAACTCCATGGCCAGGCAGACACACAACCTTCCTAAGTTTAGTGCGGGTAGCCCTAACTAAATGTCTTACCATGGAGTCGCCCACAATCGACACAGACTTACCTTCTCGGGACACAGACTTACCTTTTCCTCGGGAGGATCCAGCAGCTGCAGTTGGAGAACCCCGGTGGTGGCAGAAGCTCCCTTGGTGGTGGTGGTGGTGGGGGTAGTGGTGGTGGTAGGTAGCACAGCGTCAGAGGTTGGAGCTGAGTCGGCGGCAGGCACTTCGGTTATCCCTCCCTTATCCTGACTATCTTTTCCCTCACATTCGTCTCGCAAAGGAGAGAATGTATTTGTCACACTCATACCTATTCTACTATCCTGCTTCTTGAGTGTGACTTTCCCACCCGTATTTTTAACAACCTGCCATGAATACAATTTTTCATCAACTTCCTCCCTTTTCCCCTTACTTGACTTTATTTCCTCTTGGCTAAGCTTGAAAGCTAGATTTTCGTCTTTAATCAAATCCACTTCCCTCTGAAGTTTAACATTAACCTCCCTTAGAGCCAAGACTTCTTCCTTCACCACAACCATCTCCTCTCTTACCTGGAGAATAAGATGATGCAGATCAGTTAGAGACTCGCACTCCATACCTGCCATGATCCCAATAAGCTTAGCGAGGAACAAGAAACTAAGTACAGAAAAACAAAAACAAGTAAACTAACAGCTAACAACTGAGCTATAACACTTTTATATAACACGAGTGCACTGCCCCCAAACACAGGTAGGTGTAATGGTCACTAAAGGTCACACATGAAAGCAGATCACCAGTAGAGCGATCTTTAAGGAAGCCATACTGGCGATCTGAGAGTAGATGATGGGAAGATAAATGCTTAAGACATTTTGAAGTAAGATAAGTTTAAAATACTTTAGAGATGCAAGAAATGAGAGCAATTGGACAATAGTTGGAGGGTCGACAGCGGTCATCCTTCTTCGGGATAGATTGAATGCGAACAAACTTCCAGCAAGAAGGGGAGATGTTAAAAGAGAGACGGAGACAAAAGAGTTTGCCAAGGCAGGGAGTCAGCACAGAATCACAGTTTTTATTGCTTCAAACTCCGTGTGTCCAGGCATTTTGGCTCGAACGTCCCTTGATTTTGGCCCTGTCACTCTTTCAACTATGGGGGAGGCACTCGCTATAGGCAGTTATGCCTTTTGCCTCCCTCAATCACAGAAAAAAAACAAAAAACAAAAACAACAGGAGGAACACTGTCCGGTCCTTACGCCTTCTTAATATTTAGCCCAGAGATGGTGGAAAGTACGTCCTTGGAAGAGATTACGATGTTAGGCAAAAGCAAAAGAGATGGGGATGAAGAGGGAGGAATAGAACCGGAATCATCCAAATTGGAGTTTTTAGCGAAAGTGTTAGCGAAGAGTTCAGCTTTGTCAGAGGAAGATGTGACGGTAGTGTCGTCATAGTGGAAAATAAGTGGGAAAGACGAAGAAGAAACATTGTTGGAGAGGTTGTTGGCTAGATGCCAGAAGGCTTGGGAAGAGTTAGAGTTGGATACTTCAGTGCACTTATTATTGATAAAAGAATGTTTGGCGAGACGAAGAACAGATTTGGCTTAATTCCGGGCAGCAACATAGGAACTATGCGATTCTTGAGTTTTAAGGCGACGGTACTGTTTGAATGCTTCTGCCTTATTGCGGACAGCAGTAGAGCAAGCGTCAGTAAACCAAGATTTTTTTGCATTAGACTAAGAAAAAGAAAATGGAATGTATGCTTCCATGCCCGAGAGCCTCCCAGTCGGCAGTACCAAAGTGCCACAAGTGCCGCCGGCTGGGAGGAGAGAGATAGGAGAGGTGACAGAGATAAGTTTATGGTCGGAGGAGCCCAAAGGAGAGAAAACATTTATAGTATAAGCAGAAGGGTTAGAGGTTAGAAATAAGTCAAGAATGTTGGGCCGATCTCCGAAGCGATCCTGGATACGGGTCGATTGCTGAACCGACTGCTCTAGGTAATTTTGGATAGAAAAGACGTAGGCTTGTTCATCAGGTTGGTCAGTAGAATGAGAGGAGAGCCATTGGCGGTGGTGAACATTGAAATATCCTAGGATGGATATTTCTGCGAAAGGAGAGATGGATAGAATGTGTTCCACTTTAAAAGTTAGATAGTCAAAGAATTTTTGATAGTCGGTAAAATTAGGGGAGAGATAAACAGCAAAACATATTTAGCTTGAGAGTGACAAAAAAGCTTTAGCCAGAGTGTTGAGAATTCGGAAGAGTCAAAGTTGGGAACACAAGAGAAAGCAAGATTGTTGCGCACATATACGCAAAATCCACCTTTAACTTGAAGCTGAGGATAGAGATTGTAGGAGGATACAAAGAAGGGCTTGCTGTCAGTAGTCCCAGACAACTGAGTTTCGGTGAGAAAGAGATGATCAGGGTTGGCAGAGGAGAGGTGGTGTGCCTTTGTCTCTAATTTCCTTTCCGGCCATTTCATAGCTGAAGTTGTGGACGGCCATCGTTCACTTCCTCAACTTATCAACTCCGGTGTTCCTCAGGGTACTGTCCTATCTCCAATTATCTTCCTATTATTCATTAATGACCTTCTCAACTACACCTCCAGCCCCATTCATTCATATCCTGACGACTCTAAATTACACTATTCAACTAGCCTTCCAGAACATCACTCACAGCAGGAACTCCAAAACTCACGTAAGGAGGTCTTAAAGCACCTATCTTCTGATTTCTCTACTACCTCTAATTGGGGCAGAGAAAATCTTGTTACATTCAATGCTTCCAAAACTCAATTTCTCCATCTTTCTACTCATCGCCCCCTTCCAGAAAACTATGACTTACTCTTAAACAACATACAAATTACCCCTTCATCTTATCTTAATATTCTCGGTGTCTCGTTTTCTTTTGACATCACTTGGAAAGATCTTTGTTCCACTCTTGCTAAAACAGCTTCCCAGAAGCTGGGTGTGCTCAACCGCCTCCAGGGGTTCATTACCCATGTACAGATTCTTACTCTGTACAGGGACACAGTGCGTCCATGTGTCGAGTATTGTTCACACATGTAGGGAGGATCCTCTCACACAGAACTTTTAGACAAAATAGAAAAGAAAGCCTTCTGTCTCATTAACTCACGTCCACTCACCAATTTTCTGCTATCTCTCTCTCTTTGCTGCAATGCTGCATCTCTCTCGCTATTCTGCCGCTATTACAATAATTAGTGTTCCTCAGAGTTCTCCGAGTATATACCACCCCTTCTTCATTGAGTATGTAACACCCGTCTTGCAACACAATCCCACCCTCCTACTCTGTGCAACTCTCCAACCCAAGTGTGAAATGTTATTCTCAATCTTTCTTCTATTCAACAGCTCAACTCTGGAACTCTCTCCTAGAATCAGTCTTTCTATCTTCCTGACTTAAATTGCATCAAACTCTGTGTGTCCAGGCATTTTGGCTCGAACGTCCCATGATTTTGGCCCCTGTCACTTTTTCAACTTTGGGGGAGGCACTCGCTACAGGCAGTTCTGCCTTTTGTTTTTTTCACTCACATAGAAAGAAAATGAACCCTGAGTTTGAACTATGAATTAATATACACTGTACTATAGGATTAACTCTTGTTTGTTAATATATACATACATAAAATGGTCTTAAATTCAACACAATTATTGTTGCAATGTCTCCATATCGTGTCATTTCCACTCCCTAAACGATACTAGGCCGCCACTCCATTCAATGTTTGTATTACTGTATATTATATTTGTTGTTTACACTTGCCTGTATCACAAATTAATTATTAACTCTCTTCATGAGCCCATTTTGTACTACAGGAGGATCTTTCGTTCCTAAGAATATCCGTACATATAATGATATTACGCTTAACACATTTATTCCTGCAATATTTCCATACCGTGTAATTTCCCATCCCTAGACAACACAAAGCCGACTCTCCCTTCAATTGTTTCTTATTACAGCCTGCCCTGCCTCTATCACACAATGCATGTATTTATAATTTTCTTCATAAGACCATTCTCAATTTCCTTTGTATTTATTATCATCATTATTTGTTTTTATCCTTATCCATCCATAATAATCAACTCCTTTGGTACTGAATGTCTTCGCAGGATCATGGGCTATCGCTGGCATGATTGTGTCTCAAACCAGCGACTACTCTGTGAAACTGATTCCAAAATTATTAGTTGCCTGGTCCGTGAACGCCAACTTCGCCTATATGGGCATGTGGTTCGCCTCCCTGAAGCAGACCCTGTACACCAGGTGGGCTCTACAGAAGACTACCCTAAGTTGAGTATGCCTAGGGGAAGATAACGTAACTCATGGCTAATGCTATTCGGCCATTCCATTCGCTAGGGTACTTAATCTGGGCCGAGTAGAACAAACACCCTTAAGTTAAACTGGAGAAATAGATTCCTGGAAGGAGAAAAAAACTGGATGGTTGAGAGCGGTCACCCTTCTTTGGGACAGGTTGAATGAGAGCAAACTTCCAGCAGAGAGACAGAGACAAAAGAATTTACCTAGGCAAGGAATCAGCACGGACGCACAGTTTTTGAGTACAACAGGAGGAGCAACGTCCGTACTGTACGTCTTCTTAGTATTTAGCCCAGAGAGGGTAGAAAGTACATTTTTAGAAGAGATTAGGATAATAGGCATAAGTAGGAGAGAGGGGGGTGGAGAGGGAGGAATAGCACTGGAATCTTCCAAGGTGTAGGTTCTAGCGAAGCTTTGAGTGAAGAGTTCAGCTTTGTCAGAGGAAGAAGTGATGATTGTGCCATCAGAGTGGAAAATGGGAGGGAAAGACGAGAAAGATATATTGTTGGAGAGGTTTTTGGCTAGATGCCAGAAAGCTTGGGAAGAAGTAGATTTGGATAGTTCAGTGCATTTGTTACTGATGATAGAATGCTTGGCAAGTCGAAGAACAAATTTGACTTGATTCTGGGCAGAAATATAGGAAGAATGAGATTCTTGAGTTTTAAGGCGTTGGTACCGTTTGAATGCTTCCTCCTTGTTGCGGACAGCAGTAGAACAAGCGTGAGTAAACCAAGAAATTTTTCATTAATCTAAGAGAAAGAAAATGGAATGTATGCTTCCATGTCCGAGAGGATTACCTCGGTAATGCGTTCAGCATTCTCCGAGGGTCCCCGGCCACGAAAGCAAAATCCATTCAATGGGAAATCAACGAAGTACTGCCGAAGAGCCTCCCAGTCGGCAGCGCCAAAGTGGCACAAGCGCCACCGGTTGGGGGGATCGGGTGGCTGTATTGGAGAGATAGGACAGGTGACAGATAAATTTATGGTCAGAGGAGCCCAAAGAAGAAGGGTTAGAAGTTAGAAACAAGTCAAGAATGTTAGGCCGATTTGACTGAACTGGAGGTGACCAGGAGGATCCCCTAGAATGAAGTCGGAGTGTGAATGCGGTTACACACTGTACTTGCATATGTCCAATTAATTGATTACCAATTCCGTAGCTTATATATTTCTTAAAACATCTCTCCAGTTATTATCGCCTGTGTTTCTTGTTTCTTAAACTTACATCTTTCCTTTCCTATCCTTTTAGTTTATCTGCCTTCCTCCTTCCAACCGAGCACCTTTAAGTGTGACTCTGGTGAGGTGTGGTGGAGGGAGGCCGGGTTACCACCATTATTTTCTGTCTCCAGGCATGACAGTCTATATTGGTCTTGGTTCCTGGCTCAACACACCAACGCCAAAGAAGGAGTAAAGGAAGGGTGGTGAGAGGTACATAGAGACACAGAGCACACATACCTCAAGGTCCTTACTAGGCAGTCTGGCCTTACAAACTATATATGGTATATATATATATATATATATATATATATATATATATATATATATATATATACAGTACATACATATATATACATATACAGTTTATACACATATATATATATACTGTACATACATACATATGTGTACATACATACATATATACACACATACATGCATATATACAGTATATATACATATACAATTATACATCCATATACATACACATATACAGTACACATATACATAGACATACATATACACATACACACACATAATGTATATACATTATACATATATATATATATATATATATATATATATATATATATATATTTTTTTTTTTTTTTTTTTTTCATATCACCCCAGCCCTCTGTAGATAGAGGTCAAGCCTTCCCTTGAAAGCGTTTATTGTGTCGCTCTCCACCACTCTCGCTGGTAGTTTATTTCACTCTGTCGCCACACTGTAGGTGAAGCAACTCTTTGTGACATCTAGGTTTGCCTTTTGGTTTTTAATTTAATTCCATTTCCGCGAGTTTGAGTATTATTGTTTAATGTGAATAGTGCATTTACATCGACTATGTCAAAACCTTTTAGTATCTTAAAGCACTCAATAAGCTGACCCCTCAACCTCCTCTTTATTAATGAGAACTCTTATATCTTGTTTAAATCAGATTGCAACGCATTTCTATATTCTTCGTTCAGGACTGTATTTCCTGTTTTTGTATCATCGGCGAAATTGGAAATGATGTTGTTTACCCCTACATCAATATCGTTAATGTAAATGAGAAACAGGACCGGTCCAAGGACTGAACCCTGTGGAACTCCACTAGTGACAGGCTCCCACTCGGATTCCACTCCATTTATCACCACTCTCTGTCTTCTGTCTGTAAGCCAATTTTGTATCCAAGAATGAATTTCACCTTTGATACCTATCCTCTCCAGTTTAGCCAATAGTTTTCGGTGTGGCACCTTGTCGAAAGCTTTTTGAAAGTCCAAGAAGATTATATCTAGTGATTTCGTCATGTCGTTATATGTGAATAGTTTGTTATAAAATTCAATCAAATTTGTTAGGCATGCCTTATTTGATCTAAAGCCGTGATGACTATTTTTTATTAGGTTGTTTGATTCGAGGTAATATACTATCTTATCTCTAATGATTTTTTCCACGATTTTTCCTACAATTGAAGTTAGACTAATTGGTCTGTAATTACTTGCTTTGGCCTTGCTACCCTTCTTGTATATTGGCGTAATGTTCGCATCTTTCCAATCACTCGGTACAACACCCTGTAGTAATGATTAGTTAAATAGTTGTGTCAGGGGTTTTGCTATTTCGTCATTAACATTCTTAATTATTTTCGGGTGAAGCATGTCGGGTCCCGGGGTCTTATTTACATTTAAATTACTCAATTTGCTTTGTATTTCGCTAACACTGATGGTGAAATCTCCTATCACATGAGTTGAGGTGTTATTTTCAGGGGTATGATAGATAACTTCTGTGAAAACTGAACCAAAATATTTGTTGAGCATATTTGCCGTGTTTGTGTCACCTGTTATCGTCTGGCCATCTTCTATTAGCGGTCCGATTCCGCTTTTGATCTGTTTATTTTTATTTACGTAACTGTAGAATTTTTTGGGGTTTGTGGCACTCTCTCTGGCAATATTAATTTCGGAATTTTGTTTGTTCGCCCTAATTGTTTTTTTCACTTCCCTTCTACTATTTTTGTACAAGTTTTTAATTACTTCAGTGTTTGTTATTTTTTACAAGTTTGTGAAGTTGATTCCTTTTCGTTATTGCCTTGCCAATGTCTCTACTGTACCAAGGGGGCATACTTGATTTCGTATTACGTTTTGGTTTCATGGGTACAAATTGTTTATGCGCTTCTGTAATTGTAGATTTAAAATGTCCCCATAATTCATTTACTTTGTTTATCTTTATGAGGTTTGAGTGTATGTTTGATAGCGAGTCCTTAAGTCCGTCATAATTTGCGTTTTTAAAGTCCGAAATCATTCCTGTTGTTTTTAGTGGAATATTTGCTTATAACGTTGATTCTTAAGATTTTATGATCGGACGTTGCCAGATGTTCACCTACATCCAGGTTTGATAATAGATTTTCTTGGGTAGTGATTACGAGGTCTAATATATTCCCGTCTCGCGTCGGCTGTTTTACGTGTTGAGTCAACAAATTGTCCTGGATGAAGCTTGTCATTAGGCGTGACTCAGCATTTTTTCCGGTCAGAGTATTCCAGTCAATGAGAGGGAGGTTATAGTCACCTAGTAAAACTGTTTCGTCAGAATTAAGAGTTTTCTCTAGTATTTCATAAAAAATTGTAACATCGGCAACAATTAGTCTCGGTAGGTGGTTTTCGGGGAGAGTCACCTCAACTGGGTTTAAGTCTGTTGCAACGTACATTGCAAACCCCCCCTCTTTGTTTTCCATTGTTACGGTCTTTATGAAAAAAAAAAATTATATGGCTCAATGTGATATTCATGGAGTAGATCTTTATTTTTAAGGTTCAGATGTGTTTCTGTTATACAAATAACGTCAACTTTCTCATTTAATAATAGACATTTGAGTTCGTCTATTTTGTTTCTTATTGAGCAGGCATTTATGGATATTATTTTTATATCATTTCTCTCAGCATGCGCTGGATTTGTTTTTCTTATTGGTAAGGATGGGTTTTGGGTTGTGACTTGAAGCCGCGGCTGGTTGTCAAATTCATTCAATTGGTTGGGTTGGTTTGGGTGGGGTTGTTTAAGTTTTTTAGTGGTTCAGATGGGTGAATTTTCGCAACTTGTGGACCATTGGGGGTTGACGGTTTCATGTAAATGGTTGTGATGGACTTGGAAGGGTTGGGCGGGGTTATTTATTTGTCTTAACTGTGCGGGTGGGCTAGGATGCGTGAGTTTTAAACCAAAGGGGGTATTTATTTCATTAGTTTGATTGGGTGGGGTTGTGGGAGGGCTTTTCCGGGGGTAGCGATGTCAATACTCAGAGGAGTCTATTAGCATAGTTATCTCTCGGTCCTGACTGGTGTTGTTTTCATGGGCAATGTAGGTTGCGTGATTTAGGGTGTCACTCATGTGCTGAATGCCATTTTCTGATAAATGAATGCCATCTCCGCTATACAGAGAGAGAGAGAGAATTTGTGTACAAATAGGACAACTTGCCACAAAGTATTAGCATATTAACGAGCCATATAATTAATTATGTTTAATAGCTTGGATTATAGTGACTTGGTAAGATATATCATGATGGTATGTATCTCAAATATTTTGGACACATTTTCAAATATAGCATATGTTCCACCTGAAACAACTTCTTTTGGAGGTAGTAAATAATGTTCAACAGAACAGTATAATGGGGATTAGTTAGATATTCTGTGCCCCCTTCTCCCTCATGTTTAGCCCCAGTAGTCCCAAATGTAAAGGTCGTTCGTTCCATTACTTTGGCGATTTTAAGACCTTTCACCCCATTTCTTTGTCAATATTAAGGCCTTTCGTGCAATTTAGGTGTCGGTTTTATCATTGCGAGCGAAAGCAAGCCTGTAGTTTTTGGAAGAATCGGCCTTCGGCTGGGACATTTTTCTAACAACAAATGTACACATTTTTCTTGAAGTGGGGTCTTGGGGGTGTTTTTTAAAGATTGACGGAGGTCTAGCGAGGAAACTAAAACATATACTGTATAAATAAATTAATAAATAGACCAAGACATAGACTATGCACCCTTAAGAGATAATCTCAGACCTCTAGAGGTGATTGCCATATGAATGGTAATATATGTTAATGAATCCTTAGCATAAATTAAATTACCAATTTAAAAGTTGCTCAAGGATATTAGGAGAATTGATAAAATACGAATAGTTTATATATACATTGTTCGTTGTCTTTATGATTTGAAGCCTAATATCTTTAATGTCGTTAACAATATTTGGTTTATATTTATATGAATACATGTGGACTGTTATATGATGAAATGATGAATACAACAATGTACGTGTACAAATACAGTTTGCAGAACATTTATCTAAAATGTCATATACATTCTATCGGTCTATTGCCAGATGTCTTGATCACCGAGGGGATGGAAATGAATTAATCGCTATTGTCATCTGCCAACTGGTGCCCGTATTCAACTCTCACTCATATGTCTCTCAGCTCCGTCCTTCCACCTTACTCTCGGTCTGCATCTCCCTCGCTGCCCTTCCACCTCATGTTCATAAACTCTTATAGTCATTCTTTCTCTCACTATACACTCCACTTAAACGAACCACCTTAATGGGGAGAGTTTATTGTTTTGCATTTATATATATATATATTCATTATTGTTTTACTTTGCTCCATGGACCTCCATCAAGCTTAAAATATCATCCCCAAGATTCCCCTTCTAGATAAATGTGTACATTTTTTACCTAGAAAATATCCCGGCAGCAGGCCGGTTCCTTCTAAATTACAGGCTTGCTATCGCTCCCCAGGAAATAATCAACACCTATGTGGCAAGAAAAGTCTTAATATTGACAAAGAAATGGGTCGAAAAGTCGTAAAATTGCCAATACTGATGCGCCGAACATCATGCAATCTGAAAACTTATGGGGCTAGTCCTGAGGGAGAAGGGGAGCCTGAAAAATCAACCATCTCCCCTTATAACATACTCCCGAGGGATTAGGAAGTGGGCAGGAGACTTGTGGAGACCTTGCCTTCACGGCCAGGGAAAGTTTTTGAGAGAACTTCCTCTGCCGGCGCGTGGGATCGAACCCCCGACACCAGAGCTAGCGCTCCCAATACAGTATACTAAGCGCGCTCGGCCACAATGACCATTTGTGTGCGAGTGTGTGTGAGAGAGAGAGAGAGAGAGAGAGGTTGTGGGTGGATGATGATGCAGTTTTTAACATGTTGGGAAAATTGGATCACTTTTGGGTTACAGAGTTAGACAGAATTGGGGTGGAAGTGTGTTTAAAGGCGGGTTTACACACACATAATACACAATATTATAACCTGGTGTTTGCTGTTGTCAAAAGATATATTTCTCCTCATCAAATTATTTATTAGAGCTCACATTACTTAACTATTGAACACTTATTGAAGTTTGTAATATTCATATACTGTAAATTCCATGATGGTGACCACCCAACTCAGTTCCTAAGTATCCTCTCCTGGGGTAATAAAGTACACGGAACACCAGTTGTGCTGTAGTGTGTGTGGCACTGCTTTGTGATATATTAGAGCTATATTGGGTTGTCCGGATTATGAGCGCCTTGTGTTGACTGCGGAGGGGAAGTTCTGAAGTAAGTTTCGAAGGGAGGAGAGAGAGAGAGATTAGGAGACAATCATAATTTTTTCTCCATTCCTTTCTTATTGAGTTAGTGTGAATGTATGGCGTCCTTGATTCGCCGGGTACGGCGCCGAGACTCTTAAGAGGTATTACTGGGTATAGGCGACAGGACTCTTAAGATCCAAGGCCTAAAAAAAAAAACTTTAAAAAAAAACCCAGTGGCACTCAAACAAAGGAATATGTGATCAAGTGAGATAATTCCCCTCCATACCTCCTATCAATACTCCCGGCCCTTCCCTCCCCCCTTTAATTATCTCCTATTATTCCTCTTATTCCCATTTTTATCGGTTTATTTTCCGCACCAATATCCCCCACCCAGTTTCAAGGTCGTGTGGGACGCATATAGAGATCGTGGCAAGAGAGAGACTTCACAAACAAGACATCAGTGTCGATCGATAAGTGAGAGAGGGAGTGTGTGTGCCGCGCTCGCTCTCCTCTCGTAAATGAACCGGTCGGTAATACATCGTCTTTTTCACCCCCCAAATACTGTTCCCACTTCTTTTATTGCTGTTACATGTTATTATATTCATATTAAACGTAAATTAGGCGCATATGAATAAGCAATAACGATATTTCTCGGATAATGACGATTTCCGTCAGGATTGTATCAAAATATTTTCGCCTGGCGGGCACTTTCAAATACCATAGATCCTATGTTTAAAGGTTGAGGAACCCGGCCAGTGGTCTTCAGGGATATATATATATATAGGGGGGGAAAGGAGTAGAAGCTGCCTATAAACTGCTGTTTGCGGATGATACAGTTCTGATGAGCGATAATGAATGGAACAGTGTGCGAAAAAATGGAATTTGAAGATAAATGCGGGGAAGAGCAAGGTTATGGTCTTCGAAAGGGGTGAAGTCACAGAGTTTGAGGTGAAGTTGAACGGTCAGGCTATGGAGATCGTCAGCTCTTTTAAGTATCTGGGCAGTGTGTTGAGTAAAGATGGGACTATGGATGAAGAAGTGCGGGAGAGGGTGCAACAGGGGAAGAGGGTTGTAGGAACGTTGAAAGCAGTAACAAGAAATAGGGTGGTCAGTATGGAAGTGAAGAAGTCCTTGCATGACAGTGTGGTAGTCCCGACACTAACTTACGGAAGCGAAGCATGGACGTTCGGGAAGAGACTCAAACTAAGAGTGAGAGAGGTGGAAATGGGTTACTTGAGAAGTGCGTGCGGAGTTACATGAAGGGATAGACAGACGAATGAAGAAGGAAGAAGGAGGTGTGGTGTGGAGGTAGATGTGCTGGAATGTGTGAAAAGGAACAACTTTAAATGGTTCAGCCATATGGAACGTATGGAAAGCGAGAGAATGATCAAGAGGGTGTACGAGAGCGAGGTGGAAGGACAGAGAGGGAGAGGTGCACCGAAGGAGAGATGGGAGGATGGAGTGAGGAAGTATATGGATGAAGGCGGTGCTGGTTGGGACGAGGGGCGTCGACTGATTGGGGACAGAGGTGCATGGGGGTGGTTCGTTCGTGGCCACCCCTTCGGGGATCACGGCGTCAGGCAATAGATAGATAGATATATATATGTATATTGATTGTTTTCTTTTGTATGTAACTGTTGAATAAGATACTACACTCTAAATTCAATTATACTGTTTTACTTACATATAATACAATTTGTATTATTAGTATACGTGACAATAAAGTCACCTTAGCTTATCTTACTTAATTGTTGTTATCTCTCCATTTGGGCGCTCGGTATTTAGGTGTTATTTATCGTGGCCTTTGTTTTTCAGCTCCTTATCTTCCTGACTCGTTTATTCCGCCCACCGACCTACCTCCGTGCCAGTCTGCTCTCTCCTACTATGGCCATTTTAAGATTTTGTTTACCCCTGTCTCACTCATGTTTAGCCCCAATAATTTTGAGATATTAGGACGTTTGCCCATTGAATTTTGGTGATTCTAAGACCTTTCGCCCCATTGCTTTGTGCCAAAATCATAGTACGTGTCATTTGTTTTTCCTGGCGAGCGATAGAAAGCCTGTAATATAGGAGGAACCGGCCTTCGGCCAGGACATTTCTTTACCGAAAAATGTAAAAATGTATCTGCAACAGGGGTCTTGGGAGCGTTTTTATTTTATTTGATTTTCCTAAGCTTGATAGAGGTCTAGGGAGCAAGCTTTAAAAAACCGCTTAAGAGTGCTGAGTACCTCTTGTATTTATACTGTAAGATATGGCACCATAATACGCAACCGTTCTTATTTGTAATGGATAAACTTAGGGTTGGCAATAATATCAAGTCATGCATATTATTATACCCTGTTCCAAATAGGTAGGCCAGAAATCGTGAACCCTAACCTCTGTAACTCAAAAACAGGACAGAGCAAATTGGTTGTACAGTTCCACAGCTATTTCTTGGCTGACCCTGCCCAAATGGTAGAACTAATAGCTGGATTACCCTAGTCGTTTGTGAGTGATAGATGTTGTTGTTGTTCCCCAGACTGCCTGGCCGAACAGCCCCAAGGTCCCGAGCAAGGCCAAGGCCATAGAGCGCCCCCACAAAACCCTCCCTGCTTACCACTAACAAAGCCCGGGTGACTGAAGCCACTCTAAGGCAGGGAGCTGAGGAGGGCGCGGAAACGCCCGGGAAACCAAAGCCCCACCCAAGGCCCTGTGCCCATCAGCAATTATGAAGGGAAAGTTGAGTGGCAAGGGAAAAATGTGACGCTTTGGCTCCCAATCTGCCAACTTTTAGGTTGGCAGTAGGGAGGTCGATCCACGGAAAAGACGCCGTCACTTGAGATCTAGAAGATATATAAGTAAAAGGAACAGTCAGAGTAAGCTATGGGTATGGCAGAGATTGCTCAGCTCTCACTCTGATAGACCAGCCCATCACCACTGATTGATGTTGTTCAAGAGTGTTGACCTACATATTTTGAACAGGGTATAGCTCTGACTCCTGACATGTAGGGTTCCGGGATAGGTTTGTAGTCTAACCCTGATCAGTACCAGTGTTTCTATCGTCACCTTACGTTGTTTGACATTGTTTGTTGTTTCCTGCATTTTGCATAATTATTCTGTATTCTCTCTATACCGAAAACATGTCAGTATATTCACCAATACATGACTAACTTTCATCGAGTGTTGACAATATTGAATTAAGTATGTTTTCATAATAGGACGCCGTCTAGTCGACCTTTCACCACACATATAGTATATTTGTGCATGGTGTAATCCATCACCTCCTGGTTTGTCAGACATACAGTATGAGTACGGAGGGTTCCATATAGTTTCCCATAGTTTCCTTCTCGTTGTCCACACCATGGGGTTCTTTATTTGTTTATTTGTATTGATGTATATTTGCTCATAAAGGAAACAAGAACAAACAAGACAACAACCAATTACTTGTCCTGCCCCTGCCATTCAACTGCCATACAATAATTAGATCCTGCACCAAGTAACCTTTCGCTGACTACTGAATACAAATACCATTATATTATAATAGAGTCAGGCAAGAGTATTTGGTCAGTCCTTCCTTATGTTTTCCAAGACTAGTGACAGTAGGAATATGATGCAATAACCACAACTAAGCCTAAGCACACACACACACACACACACACACACAATAACCGTATTTCACACTGCTTAAGGAACTATGATATATAAATGAAAACCATCTAAATATATCTACAATAAAATAAGAAAGACGTCGCCGGTACAGAAGGGGCTTTGTATATTATCTAGAATCGAGTCTCTAACCTAATAATGGTTCCTTGTTAATGCCGAACATTCGGTCAGACCAGATGGGCATATATATATATATATATATATATATATATATATATATATCTGTATATATATATATATATATATATATATATATATATATATATATATATACTGAGTATATATCACAAATACACGTGAGCCACTAAATGTTTCTAATCTCTCAGTGGGGTTCGTACCGCCGACCGTCAGGACGACAGCCGACTGCCGTGGTGTAGTTGATTAAAGCGTCGGCTATTGTCCTGACGGTTGGCGGTTCGAACCCCACTGGGGGATTAAATATATATATATATATACATATACATATATATATATATATATAGTATATATATATATATATATATATATACAGTATATATATACAGTATATATATATATATATATATATACCGGTATATATATACAGTATATATACAGTATATATATATATATACAGTATATATATATATATATTATAGAAGCAATACTCTCTTGTTGCGGGAATCTGAGTCGGATGATAAAAATCAACACCAGCGCTGGTACAAACATCTTTATTTTGGTAACGTTTCGGTTTAAGCATAAACCATCTTCAGGCCTGAACTGAAATGAAATGAAAGCCGAGTATGATGGCAGAGTAATTTTCTAATGTAAATATTCTTATTAATAACTAAATTTAACAAATCTAGAATAAAACTTAAAATTAATAGTTATAACAATAATAACCTAATACATATTAGAACTAGTAAAGTGAAAGAATAAAATGAGAGACGAAGAAATATTATGTGAGCAATAAAAGGAGGGGGGGGGGGGGGGCGGGCCAAGTTAATAACAAGTGTTTTCATCTATATACGAACTAACCTTTACACATTAGAAACAGGGTAGAGGAGTGGAAGAGTCGTGCACACCCAGGCTGGGTTTTTTATACATAGTATAATATACATAACATTATTCAACATAGGCTACACACATTAATTAATATAACACACTTGGGAGAGAAACAAGTTGATATATTTTTTGAAGACGGTCTTACATATTGCATATATAAATGTAAATGTGTAAATACCGTTAATTATATAAATTAACGTTAAGGAAAATGGGTAAAATTTAATTCCTTATCACACATCTATATTCTAAGTTCGAATCGATATCAAAAATACCTTTTCCGTAACAATCCCATCAAGATCAACTAAATGGCTGACATTACAGGTGTTTTCCTGAAAAGTTCCCAGCACCACTCCCACTGATGATTTGTAAACAGAGACACCGATATTGCTCTCACTGATATTGGAAGTGGCAAGAGACGAAGAAGGCAGGCAGGAGGGGTAATCCAAGAAAAGAAAGAGCGACCGAGAACAAATATATAGATAAAAAAAACTTAGGTGATTAAAATAAGAGGGGTGATGGAGACATGATATTATATTATGTCACGAAACTTTTAGTATATTAGTAAAGGGACAATCCTAATGTTCCGTGGCATTTTCACGGGGACAAAGGTTTGAAAGTTAGCTTGGGTAACCCTCTTAAAATGTCCGCATTTTCTTTGTAGGGGTCAAAATAGGGTAACACGTGGGTCAATGGGGGTTAAATTAAAAAAATGCCTTAATTTTAATAAACTACATATCAAATTACTCGTTATGTCATCTTGAATCCAAAAATATATACTCTGACATCTCTGACCTTTCGTTTGGTCACTATGACTGGAAATGTGGAAAGGTCATCGCACTTTTGGTCAAAGGCATAATTTACTAACACTTTTAAGATTGCCCAATTTTAATGAATTTTGTGTCTAATCGGTGAAAGAGCATCTGGAAGAATTAAAAAAATGCTCTTTACCCACACAAGAACAGTTGATTTCGTGAACAGAGTAAGGAACTCACTACATGCACTGGCAAACCTCGAAGACTCTTCCAAAGGCCACAAAGAGGATATTACATGACGAGCAAGGGGTACAGGATCTCGACAAATGCATGAGTGAATTCGAGTGCGACCCTTTTGAAGAAACGAGGCCAACATTGAGATCTCTTTAGTCAGGTATGGTGGCGTCCAATCAACTTGTTCATGATTTTGACACTACACACAAGGATGGTGTGTCTCTAGTTCAGTCATTTTTCAAAAAGAGGACTTTGATGACACAGTCCACAGTAATTCACGTCATAGCTTTTGCAAGCCAACCATTTCCATGGATGCATAGCAAACAAACGTAGCAAAGACTGATGCAATGGAAAATCAAGCTATGCAACAAGTAATCTCTCTGGATCAGAAATATGAGGATAAATTTATGCTAAGTGATGTGATGCAATACCGAATCACTGATGAATATCTTCCATTATTCAATGTTAATGGAATAATGCGGAAGGGGATGAAATCGAAGCTAGTTGACAAACTCAAAATTGATGAAGTAAACTCACTTGATAGCTACATTGCTGTAGTAAACATGGGCTTCATTTGGCATCTCAGCACTCCATCATGTGAGGAGAGGGAGAAGCAAGATGGAAAACTATTTACATGAGGTGATTTTTTTTTTTTTTTTTTTTTATGTCAACAAAGCATTTAACCTTGTGTTAGCTCGTCATCCAAAGGCTTCTAAGATCCTTTTTGTGAATGATTGGTATGACCTGGATGTAAGTATAAAAAACACTGAACATAAACGGCACACAGGATTGTCTTTCATTGGTGAAACCAGAAATGTTTTCATGAAAAGAGACAATGAACTGCCAACTTCGAAGCACTTCAACATGTTCGAGAACCCAGGAAAGAGCTTAATAAACTCTGTGAGAGATCGCTGTTGGGATTTGAAAAAAATGATCTGGAGATGGAAGAGTTCCTATGCCAACACATGGAAGCAGACACGATTCTTCTGTACATATCTTCGCAACTCAGAAAGTCTGGAGTTGAAGATGCTGGTCATGGTCTTAGCGGCCTTTGTAGCCCAGTAGATCGAAGGAAAATTGTGCATAAAAAGGAAGACTGCCATATATGATTGCATATACAGTATATACTGGCACAGATGCGATCTGTAGTTGCTATGGCCATGGAAAGCAGTCTATCTTCGACACTGCTATGAAGTCTGAAGAAGCTCGCAAGTTGCTCCAAGGACTTGGGAAAAGACTCCCAGTAACAGCAGATATGCAAGCTAACATGGAAATGTTCACGATTAGGTACATATACAAGGACAAGACTAGCAAGACACTAGCTGAGGCTCGAGCGAAGAAATGGGAAGCTATGAAGAAGAAATTTACCTTGAGAATACCGCCTGATAGCAACTTCCATAATATGAAGGTGACCAGAGCCAACTACCAAGTATTCATCCAGATGCCCTACCATCACCCCTACAACATGGTTGGTGTATGAGAGAGGGAAAATGTGCAGTTGTGTACCTCTATGCTACACACAGCCTGCTCTGCCTTAATGTCTTAGCAACTTTACTATAATAGCAGCAGGCAGCACTCAAGAATCTGACACCGATTTGAATACTATAGTCCATCCATTATAGGAAGGCCAGAAATCGTGACCTCTATCCTTTGTGACTCAAAAAGGGCTGGAGCCAATTGGATATAAATGTCCACACCTCTTCCCTGGCTAACCCTTCCGAAATGGTAGAAATATTAGCTCGATTACTCCAGTCGTTTCTGAGTTATAGAGGTTATTGGTCAAAATGTTTGGCCTACCTATAATTAATAGACTATAGTAACTGTGATGACGAGTTTGACTAATGAATCTGACAATGAGTAGAGCTCATGAACTGTGAATTATATCATACTATAGGAATCCCTGTATCAATGTTCGTCTTATATTATAGAAACCTGTGCAATTATGTTGTTTGACCTATATTGGGGATTTTTCTGGTTCAAAATTGTAATTTTGGCCAACATTTTGTAATTTTAGGGTTAACCTTTAAACGGCGAACCTATGGTATTTGAAATTGCCCGCCAGGCTAAGATATTTTGATACAATCCTGACAAAAATTGTCATTATCCGATAAATATCGTTATTACTTATTCATATGCGCCTATTTTACGTTTAATATGAAGATAGTAACATGTAACAGCAATAAAACAAGTGGGAACAGTATTTGAGGGGTGAAAAAGACAATGTATTACCAACCGGTTCATTCATGAGAGTAGAGCCTGCACGGCACACACACACCCTCTCTCACCTCTCGATCGACACTGATGTCTTGTTTGTGAAGTCTCTCTCTTGCCACGATCTCTATATGCGTGGCCTTGAAGCCGGGTGGGGGATATTGGTGCGGAAAATAAACCGATAAACAAAGGGATAAAGAGGAAAAATAGGTAATAATTGAAGGGGGGCAGTAGGGGGGGGTGGCGTTGATCACATGTGGAGGAGTGATAGGAGGCATGGAGGGGAATTATCTCACTTAATTACATATTCCTTTGTTTTGAGTGCCACTGGGGTCTTTTAAAAGTGTTTTTGTTTAGGCCTTGCATCTTAAGAATCCAGTCGCCTTCGCCCAGTAAAACCTCTTGAAAGAATCTTGGCGCCATTCCCGGGTTAAGACTGCCACTTTGGTTATAAAAAGTTTTTCCAGTTGAATTTGTCATCCCAAACAACTTAGGATTAAACACAAAATTCATTTAAATCGGACAATCTTAACTGTGTTTGTAAATTTGGCTTGTAACCAAAAGTACGACAACCTTTCTACATTTGCGGTCATAGAGACCTAACGAAAGGTGAAAGATAGGTCAAACTATATATTATTTGATTCTGTATGACATGATGAGTAATTTGATATGCAATTAATTAAGATTGTGGCATTTTTAAAATTTTACCAGCACTGACCCCAGTTTCACCCCATTTTGACTCCTACAATATATTGCTGACATTATAAAGAGGGTTAACCAAGCTAAATTTGTTCAGTATACCTCAGGCAACTCAAAACCACTTTCAAACCTTGGACCCCCTTGAAAGTGTCATGGGACATTAGGATTGCTCCTCTGCTATATGCACAGTTATAACAAAATTGTGTACTTTTCATTTTTTGATGATTCATACACAGCCATCGGATTGTAATTTGCATTTGCTTTGTCTTATAATAAATGTATATGTATATATATATATAATAATCGATGGATACATTTATCATCGACGTTTGACGAACTGATTGAATCTACTTACTATGACAATATGTTGAACACTTACTTAGCTAACTGTATTAAGTATTCTGATAATTATATTCCTAAATGTTCACTCTTTTATGTCAGATGTCTACGATTTTCTTCTTTCATAATTCATTCTGATTTTAGCTACAATGCATTTCTGAGAGGAGAAAGAGCCGTGGAAAATGAACGTCATTATAATACAGTTGGTATATTTATCATTCGGAGTTATTAGTGAATATATTAATGAAGTTATTATGGAATTGTTATTCACTTATATTAATCTAGTAGTATCACATCAATAATGTATGAGGAGCAAATAAAGAAACAAAAGAAGATGAAAAGAAGAGAGACCATGTAGAGAGAGGGTATGCAGACGCCATGGCAGAGAACGAATGAAGACAGTAATGTGAGTGCCACTTCTCTCGTGTTCATAACAAGCCTTGACTTAGGAAGTGCCATAACAGAGGATTACCATTCGTTCTGTGCTATCGTATGGTTTGGACGTACACAGAAAGTGACATTCAGAACTTTACATATAACATATTTACTTTACAATAACATTGCTTACCTTAATACGTAAAATTCCCTAAAGCATTTAACTAAACTGGACACACACTTACGTCAAGACAAGACATATGACGATACAAAGATAATATTATATGCGAAGACTAGGATGGGGCATATATATATATGTATATATATATATATTAAGAATATCTCATAAATACAGTTAAGCTACTAAATCAATTTATACTCTCAGCCGGGTTAGATTTATTTGCTATGTATACCATATATGCCTGACTAGGTTTACGGAACTCTCTAGCAGTTTACAGGGCACTGTATTAGTCCTTCGTGATTAAAGGTTAGCAATGTTAAGGAAAGCTTCAAGTGAGAGTGGTTGCTGATCACTAATATAAAGACTCCTGGAAGAGGGATACAAACGTTACATCATGGAAGGAGTTTACATAGTGTGCATTGTATACAAATATATAGAAATATACACACTATGTCATAGTACTTCTAAACCGAGGTAAAAACAATGTCTACATAGTAATAAGGAAATTAAGAAACATATATAATTTATCCTTCATGTTCTATAACAAAATATACACGAAATGTAAAGTGATAAGAAACTCTATAATCGAGAACGTGAACGGCTGAGCTGCGAACCATTATACCCTATTCCAAGCAAGTGGGCCCAAACTCTTTAACATTAAGGGGAACCTCTATACCCTATTCCAAGCAAGTGGGCCCAAACTCTTCAATATTAAGGCGAACCACTATACCCTATTCCAAGCAAGTGGGCCCAAACTCTTCAACATTAAGGGGAACCATTATACCCTATTCCAAGCAAGTGGGCCCAAACTCTTTAACATTAAGGGGAACCATTATACCCTATTCCAAGCAAGTGGGCCCAAACTCTTTAACATTAAGGGGAACCATTATACCCTATTCCAAGCAAGTGGGCTCAGACTCTTTAACATTAAGGGGAACCACTATACCCTATTCCAAGCAAGTGGGCCCAAACTCTTTAACATTAAGGGGAACCACTATACCCTATTCCAAGCAAGTGGGCCCAAACTCTTTAACATTAAGGGGAACCACTATACCCTACTCCAAGCAAGTGGGGCCCAAACTCTTTAACATTAAGGGGTATAGTGGCTGTGTATCTGGTCTATTAATGCATGTATTCATGTAATTTTTAGTTTCCTCGCTAGACCGTCCTCAAACTTAGAAAAACGCCTCCTAGACTCTCGCCAGAAAAAAATCGACTCCTAAATGGCACGATAGGTCTTAAAGGTGGTGGTGCACCTGTGACGTCATAGGAGTGTAAGTCCACCTTCCAGTCCATGATGAGGATACCGTCACTATTATGTCACTATTACGTCACAGGAGTATAAGTCCACCTTCCAGTCCATGATGAGGATACCGTCACTATTACGTCACTATTACGTCATAGGAGTGTAAGTCCACCTTCCAGTCCATGATGAGGATACCGTCACTATTATGTCACTATTACGTCACAGGAGTATAAGTCCACCTTCCAGTCCATGATGAGGATACCGTCACTATTATGTCACTATTACGTCACAGGAGTATAAGTCCACCTTCCAGTCCATGATGAGGATACCGTCACTATTATGTCACTATTACGTCACAGATCCGGTGTAGACGATCCATCAAATCCTTTATGCCAATGTAAATAATTATTTCGGTGCCATTGCATTTTGCAAGATAATTATGTGCAGGTTGGCGATTATTATTCCATGTTTATCTCAACCCATGCACCACCACCTTTAAAATTGACAACGAAATGGAGCGTATGTTGTTAAAATCGGCAAACTAGTGGGCCGAACGTCTTAACATTTCAAAACTAATGGGGCCAAACACGAGGGAGAAAGGGGTCAAGATCAACTACCCTTCTCCCCTTATCCTCTATAACTCACAATGTGAGAACTCCTAGAACTCCTAGGGGAGTTCCTGGAGTTACATACCTGTAATTATGAGGACTGTGGACCTCATTCCTATATTGGTATGACGCAGACTCGTCTTTCACGTCGGTTAACTCTTCACCTTCAGGCTGGAGCCATCAAAGACCACTATCTCACCCCACCACCCTCACCTCACACGCAACGAGTTAGAGAAACACACCACCATACTCGATAAAGAAAGTGACCCAAGGAGATTACCTATACTCGAAGCTTTATATATCCAAGCCTTACATCCCAACATCAACAACCAAACTCTGGACCTTCAGATCCTTCCTTCTGCCAAAAGGCACTACCCTACAGGACCTAACACCCCTCCTCGCCCCCCGGTGCCCTTGACGCAGCCCCCCGCGCTACCTCCTTCAGCTTCGTCTTCTGCAGGCGCCACACAACTTAGGCCACGCCCCTCGACACGCAGCCAATCAGCTTCGACCCCACCTATCGACCACCATCCCGCATCCAGTGCGCATGCGTGAGGCGGTTACCCCCTTTTTCTCTCCTAGTTTTCCCTTCCACCAATAGCAGACTTTTGCCCCCTGTTTTCCGCCTCCTCTGATCCTCCACCCTCTATATATACCCTTCCTGTTTACCTTTTATGTCATTCCTTCCTTACTTGATAATGCTGGTTGTCCAGTGAAACGCGTCGTATATCCTGTATCATCATGTACTTTAATGTAACCCTGTACCACCATGAATTTTGCTCATCTCCTTCATCTACTTCCTGTCACCCAGCGAAAACTCATCAGAGACCTGGAAACTTTGAATAATAAAATTTCCAACGCAGAAATTGCCATTTCTTTCAACCTCGTATGTATTAAAGAAAATATATATATATATATATATATATATATATATATATACAATCAGCCACAATAGAGACATATCTTGTGGCACATTGTGGAGTTCTTCTGCTAAAGCTAACACATACTGCATATGATAAATACTGGTTCTTTATTATTATATATTAGTATTCCTTTCCACTTCTTTCGCTTTGGCCGTAACGTTGTTTGGTCTTAAGGGGAGGCAGACCATTTTTCTGGGCTCCCTTCTCCCTCATATTTATCCCCATTAGTTTTGAGACTTTAAGACGTTCGGCCCATTAGTTTGGCGAATTTAACACCTTTCGCCCCATTTCTTTGTCAAATTT
Source organism: Paralithodes platypus (assembly GCA_032716605.1). Classification (NCBI taxonomy): domain Eukaryota; kingdom Metazoa; phylum Arthropoda; class Malacostraca; order Decapoda; family Lithodidae; genus Paralithodes; species Paralithodes platypus. Next base: position 8,575,115 of record CM064502.1, read on the forward strand.
ATGCCCTTTCGTGACATTTAGTTATAATTTTTTTCCTGGCGAGCGATAGCGAGCTAGTTATTAAAAGAGAAACCGGCCTTCCGCCGGAACATTTCTCTATCGAAAAATGTACAAATTTATCTTGAAGGGGGGTCTAGGGTTTTTTGTTTTAAGCTTGATGTAGGTCTAGTGAGGAAACTGAGAAATAAAGGAATGAATGACCAAACAAACGGTCTGTCTCCCCTCAAGGGGGGATAGGGCCTAGTTCACTTTTTGAGATTTATTTTCATGTATTCATTATCTTTCTATTTTCCTCCCTAGACCTCCATCAAACTTTAAAACAAAAAAATCATCCATTAGATCCCCCTTGTAGATTAATTTGTACATGTGTCGGTAGCAGAAAAATGTCCTGGCCGAAGGCCGGTTCTTCCAAAATTACAGGTTCACTATCGTTCGCCAGTAAAAAATTATCAACACTTAAATAGCACGAAAGGTCTATATATTGACAACTAAATGGGGCGAAAGGTCTTAAAATCGACAAACTAATGGGGCAAGCATCTTAAAATCTGACAACTAATGAGTTTAAAAATGGAGGAGATGGGGGACCAGAAAAACGGCTCATCTCCCCTTAAACAATACGAGTTTAATTTACTGAACTATATACAAATCATATAGTAAACAATATGAAGATAAACCGCAGATTAATTGTAATAACATTGATTAAACTAATCATATTTTAGCTTGAGTCTAGAAAGTTACCTTGCCTGAAGGTTAACGGGGATGTAGTCGCTTTTTCTGGACTTCATTCTCCCACATGTTAAGCATATTAGTTTTGAAATTATAAGACGTTCCTTCCTTACGTCTATCGATTTTAAGACCTGCCGTCCCATTTATTTGTCAATATTAAGACCTTTCGTGCCATTTAGTTGTCGATTTTTTCAGGGCGAGCGATAGTGAACCAGTAATTTTAGAAGTAACCTGCCTTCGACTGGAACGTTTTTCTACCAAAAATGTACACATTTATCTTGAAAGCGGGTCTAGGGAGTGCTATCTTATGCTTGACGGAGGTTTAGCGAGGAAGCTAAAAACAAAAAATACATTTATAAATACAGACACCCAAAAAACAAGCATTACCGCCTTAAGCGAAAAATTATATTCATCAATGATATCAACAAATTATATTCATCAATGATATCAACAAATTATATTCATCAATGATATCAACAAATTATATTCATCAATGATATCAACAAATTATATCCATCAATGATATCAACAAATTATATTCATCAATGATATCAACAAATTATATTCATCAATGATATCAACAAATTATATTCATCAATGATATCAACAAATTATATTCATCAATGATATCAACAATTATATTCATCAATGATATCAACAATTATATTCATCAATGATATCAACAAATTATATTCATCAATGATATCAACAAATTATATTCATCAATGATATCAACAAATTATATTCATCAATGATATCAACAAATTATATTCATCAATGATATCAACAAATTATATTCATCAATGATATCAACAAATTATATTCATCAATGATATCAACAATTATATTCATCAATGATATCAACAAATTATATTCATCAATGATATCAACAAATTATATTCATCAATGATATCAACAATTATATTCATCAATGATATCAACAATTATATTCATCAATGATATCAACAATTATATTCATCAATGATATCAACAAATCGCAGTGAATAACACATTCGTAAGATATGCAGGTTGATTAACCCCTTCTGTACCGGTGACGTCTTTGTGTTATTATTCCAGCTGCATTTTGATGATTTTATGAAGCTCAGGAAGGATATATGGTTGATATAAGACTTAATTGACCACTTGCGAGTTTCAGTCTATAAGGAAGTTGGAGTTGTAGACATCGATAGTTAATAGAAATACAATAATGATGTAGGTTTCTGATAACTAAAGTGTATGTTGAATTGGGTTTTATGTACTTGTGAATGTACTACAACCGTATTTTAGCTGGTAATTCTGCTAAATATCGATGTCTACAACTCCAACTTCCTTATAGAATGAAACTCGCAAGTGGTCAATTGAGGTAGTCTGTAATCTTTTAACGGGTAGGCATCCTTCCCAAGTTAAATACAATCGTCTAATAGTTGCCAGAATATGATGGAAAGGATGTCATCGGTACGGAACGGGTTAAGGGGATTTTGTTCGTTTTTCAGGCCCCCATTCTCCCTCATTAGTTTTAAGATTTTAAGGCGTTCACCCCATTAGTTTGGTGATTTTAAGACCGTTCGCCCCATTTCCTTGCCAATATTAAGACCTTTCGTACGATTTAGGTGTTGATGTTTTGCCTGGCGAGCTATAGCGACCCTGTTATAATAGGAGTAACCGGCCTTCGGCTGAGACACTTTTCCATCGAAAAATGTACAAACATATCTTGATAAGAGGTCTTGGGGATGTTTTTTAAAAGCTTGATGGAGGTCTAGGGAGGAAAATATAAAAGTAATAAAAATAAAAATTAATAAGCAAATACAAACTCCCCCCCCCCCCCCCTTTAGAACCTGGACTATTGGGAGAGAGAGGCAGAGGATAGATATACACAAACATCGGTAACAACAACATATTAAAAACAGCTGATCCATAACGAGGAGGAGGGGGAGTTCTGGCCCCCCTTCTACATCATGTTTAGCCCTATTGGTTTTCAGATGTTAAGACGTTCGGCCCATTAGTTTGGCGATGTTATCACCTTTCGGCCCATTTCGTTGTCAATTTTAAGACCTTTCGTGCCATTTATGTGTCGATTTGTTCATGGCGAGCGATAGCAAGCCTATAATTAGATGAGGAATCGGCCTTCGGCCAGGACATTTCTCTACCGATTTAAACAAAATATTCTCGTGAAAAGGGGTCTATTTTTTTTTTTTTTTTTTTAAGCATGATAGAGGTCCAGCGACGAAATTTAAAAATAGATCAATGAATAAATTAACCAACAAATTACCACTACTCCTATTAAATGATTGGTGATCTATAAATATCGGCGAAAGAAAGCACAATGAGAATACATAAGCCAAAGAGGGAACGAGAATACAACACAATCGAACAACAATGAAAAACTAAAAAGTGAAAACATACAGGCAGTTCGGGGAGAAGAGATTTAAGGAGAGAGGGGTAATTTTTCTGGTCCCCCTTCTTTCTCATGTTTTGTTCCAATAGTTTCCATATTTTATGACATCTGGCTCATTCGTTTGGCGATTTTAAAACCTTTTGCCCCATTTCTTTACCAATATTAAGACTTTTTGTATCATTTAGGTGTCGTTTTTTTCGTGGCGAGCATAAGCGAGCCTGTTATTTAAGAGGAACCGACCTTCAGCCGTGACATTTTGTTATCGAAAAATGTAAAAACAGATGAAAGAGAGTCTTGGGGGTGATTCTATTAAAGCTTGATGAAGTTCTATGTAGGAAACTAAACACGAAACAAATATAATAAAATTAATAGAAGATCAAATAAATACGCCATCCCCCCTTAATTAATTTAAGGACCTGCCGCTTTTTACTCCTGAGGGTGTCAGTGAATTTCGTCTGAGTTCAATGATATTTAGGACACTTATAGGAGACCTAAAGAAAGAGAGAGATTCCTGTAATCTTAATTCTCTAGGGCAATTATTTTTCGAGTTAGGTAAGAATTAGTGTGTAATTTGTATGACTTTTTAAAAATTAAAGGAAAATACAAATTTTGTTGTATGATTGTTTTGTTGCATTGAGGGTACTCACAATAGGTTGAATTTCAAATGAGCATTTCAATTTTTTCTATTTTTCATCTAATCGTGGAATGAGGGTGTTTACAATTAGATAACAAACTAGTTCATTTTAGCTGACACATGTCTCGGGGTGCTGTGTCTAAATGGGAAGGAAATAAACAAAAAAGGAAATGGTGGTTTGTAGGGAATTTTATGCCCTTAACATTGACACCAGAATCATTGCTGTAACATTTTTTTGTTAAGCTCTAGTAGAGCGTCAAAGCGCGCTAACTTACGCAAGGTGCTAAAGCCAAGAGAGAGCTGGCAACCGGGAAGGCCAGCTGCCTCCCTCTCCCTCTGCTCAGAGCCTACGGCCTCCCTCACCCTTGTGTGTGGATACGGGAGCTGTCACAAGGGTAGGGATAGCAGATACTGCCAGGGAAAATTTCTTAGAAGGTAATATGTATACCAAAAATGCATAGTTTGACTAGTTTTTTTTATACATGTATGAAAACCATAATGCATTTCTTGATTTCTGTGCTACGTCGTGACCCGCGAAAGTTTGAAATAAGTACAAAAATATAATATTTCCAGACTCAATATCGCCATAGGACTTTCACAGAGTACAAAGGGATGGGTGTTGATGCCATATAACAGGTTGCTAAAAGTTGCCTTTCTGAGCACACGAGTGTGAGGCCGAAATACCACGAGTGTTAACTCGGGCCAAAATGAGCCCGAGTGAGCAAATTTCCACGAGTCAGCACGAGGCACCACTAGTCACCACGGGTGCACTAGAGTCCACTAAGAGTTACAACGAGTCACCACGAGTACGACACGAGTCAGTACGAGTTACCAAGAATACGACACGAGTTACTGAGAGTACGACACGAGTCACTGAGAGTTGGAACGATTATGTTGAGAGTATGCCGGGAATGCCTCCCATTGTCAATCTATCTATTTATTGCCGGACTCCATACTCCCATTAATGAGGGTGGCCATTCACAGAAGGCCCCCAAGTGGACCTATAACATTAAGAGGGACAACCCATGCCAGTTTACTGAAGGACTTACAGGATTGCCACTCAATTTAGGACCCTTCCAACACCGAGGCCTTCTATGTATCTTTTTAACACTATTTTTCTACAGTGGTGTTTGGCTTGTCCATCAACAAACCTGCTTCACCCTTATGTAAGCACTACCGATTTGTATCAGGTTTACTCCTAGATAGGTTGCCGACCAAGGCTGATGAGTCCCATCCACCCAGATTTGTATAAGATTGTCTCCCCAAGATGGGTTGCCGACCAAGGCTAACGAGTCCCATCCACCCGGTATATACGCGGTGTCCCATGCCACACCTACAGTATTTGTATTTGGTCTCTATATCACCTGTGAATCATTTCTGATATGATAGAATTAAAGAAAACAAATTCCAACTACTCATAATCAGCAAAAAGTACATAAATGTCAATTAAATTTGTTTTTAATTCCCCCCCCCCCCCATCATTTTGATTAGACACACTTACAAAGTGAAAAAATAGCATTCACAAAAACAAAAATCAAATAAATGGCAATCTTCAGACACGATCTGGAGAAGATTAGGGAAACTATTTAGTTGACTTTGTATTTCTTTTTTATCTATGTGCTTGAGGATATTATATTTTTAATTCCATCGCATTAGAAATTATTCATAGATTACAAAAAGACAATGTGACATAGTTACGTTAATGAATAAGGGAGATAGATAGATGCATTAGATAGACAGATATACAGAGAGTTGTTAGGTCCAACCGATCGATAAAATGCAAACATAAATGAGACAGACTTAAGTTTCTGAAAAGACAACAAATAAATTTGTATTGACTCTCTTTTTCATTTTTTTTTTTTTTGTGTGCTGGAAGGATATTATATTTTTCAATTCCATCCTATTAGAAATGATTCATAGATTACACAAAGACCAAATAAGACATAGTTATATTTATGTATAAGATGCATTGGATAGATAAACAGACAGACAGACATTTTATACATAAATAACATATTGAAACCTGACTGTATAAATTATCTATAATGGTATATTTGTATATATACAGTATATATATACAGTCTTTGTATTAAGTTTTATTATTTATCATTGCATTATACAGGTATGTATTTTTATATTTATTCATGTTATTATATTGTCATTTCTCATTTTCTATGATTCTTGTATCATTTCTCGTTATATTTTAGTTAGGTTTGATCTTTGATTGTGTGAACTAAGCTTTACTCATATACTTCCATGATTTAGTTTGTCATTTCTTCCTCTGACTGCTGGTGATGACTTCTCAAATCTGCATCTTCCTCGAACTACTCCTGAACCTTTTCTTTTGTGATATCTCCTTGTTGGGCTGATGCAAGCAAATCAAGAATTTCAGCTGTTCTAAAACCTTCCCATTCATTGTTTTCAATCAGCTCATTGCCTTCCAACCTTTAACAAAGTTGAAATGTTCATGTGTTTCCATGCATCAGCCCAATTAAAAAGCATATCCCTGATTGAGTAACTCTTGAAAATAGCCAGAGTCTTGGTCCCACGAGTGGAGTGTCAACGTAGTCTGGCTCATCCATATCTTCCTTGACTATTGCTAAACACTTTTGCATGAAATGCCTCTTGTATAATCTCTCGCAGGCCTAATTTTTTCATTGATCCAATGGTTGTATGAGGGAAGTCGCATTGAGCAGTAATAAATAGGCTCAAATTTTCTCATTTGGCACTGTAAACTCTGTGACTGAAGGATAGCAAGGTGAATCGTCTATGAAAGTTATGACCCAGACGTTATTGATGTGAATATTGTATGTAACCTTTTGATGTGCAATGATCTGCTTACTCAATGTGCTGAACCAATCTATGGTAATACCAGAGGTGAACCACACTTTGGTGCGGTTGTAGTAGTCAATTGGTAACTCATTCATGATATCCTTAACCCAGCAAGTGCGGCAAGACTTATATAAGGCCTACCGGTGGGCTGCGGGAAGCCTTATATAATCCAAGGCCTGAAAAAAAACATTTAAATCAGTCCAGTATAATTTTTTATTTTTTTTTATTATTGCCCCTTGGCCATGCCAAATATCACTCCTCCACATCCCCCCCTTCCACCCTCCCCCCCCCCACCTTCAATTATCACCTATTCTCCCTTTTATTCGCTTATTCTTAGGTATATTTTCGTGCTAACAATAGCGAGTTGCTAGCAGGCTGTGCTCATATGTGTTACCAAGCGAGTGCAAGAGAGAGAGAGAGAGTATCGATCGACAGTCTCTCTCCAGACGTGGGGAGGAGTGGAGGAGCGGGAGGCTGGCTCACACTCGATGATTACAACGCCCGGCCTCTGTTGCCGATTTTGACCAGCCAAACGCTGTTTCCACTTGTTTTAATGCTGTAACAGGTTAATATCTTCATAATCAACGTAAAATAGGCGCATATGGATAAGTATTAATGATATTTAGGGTACGATGACGATTTGAGTGAAGAAAACAGCCTAAATACCTCTGCACAGGGAGGGGTGGCCACTACCCCACCTGCGCACTTAAGAGGTTAATAGCCGTTGGCTGTCTCAACTTTCCCACGACTGCAGGGCGGACACGGTGACGCTCGAAAATATTGGCACATACCATGACTGACACTCGTTCTTTGATAAATGTCTGGCCAGGTGCAATAGTGACAGTGTGAAGTACCTGGGAGTCTTCAGCATTATATAGTACAAATTCATGAAACTTCTCAATTATTAGGTTCTTAATAGGCATCATGAAAGGGTCAACCGCTGCATGGTCGGCAATTAGTGATGCACCAATAACTGTTGTGTTTGCAATACTGAAGCGGTGCAGCCATCCGTTAGTTCCCGTGAAACCTTCCACACACATATGCTGTGCAAGATGTATTGCTGCAGCTTGGAGATGTGTTCCTGTCACAGGGACCAACTGACCGCTGTTGAGTGTACCATTTCCAAAGTGCCTCTTTAACCTCCTTGTAGGTAAGTGTATAGTTCAAATACATTGATTCTTTTCTCTTCTTATCGCTCACATTCATTGCAACGCCCTTCACCTTTTCCTTGGCTTTCAGTAACTCATAGAAAGTACTCTTACTCAACTTGTACATCTTCAGCTGAACAATATTGTACAATATGTAGTAAAAAACATCACTGCCACTTCCTCTGGGCAGCAAATAGTTGATGGCAGTGGAGGCGACGGTAAGGTCTGCCTCATCACCATCACTAGTTGTTGTTTTCAGCTATGTTACCATTTTCTCTGGGCAGCAAAGAGTAGATGGCGAGGTAGACGGAGGAGACGGTGGTCAGGTCTGCCTCACCACTACCACTGTTGTTATCGGTTATGTTCCCAATTCCCGTGCTACCCTCCTTTACGCTCCTGACGTCGGCAGAAGTCTCGGACACGTTTTCCATACTCTATTGGTTAGGTAGGTGGCTAAAACCCTCACGCACTGAACAACGAAAAACTAGCGAGCGGGAAACGGCCACGACACTTGCCGTCCTAGAATGCTTTGTGGCGCCGAGAATGCTCGGCCCGGCCGTCCGGCTCTTTCTGATTTCTTTGGAGTAAAATGAATTGCCCTTCTGATTCGAAAGGATTCAAATGTCCAGGGTCCATTAACTGTATATTATAGTAGTTTAAATTATCTGTACTCTTAATAAGACAATTTTGTTTTATCCCGATCTGAGTTTCCTCCAATCATGTTTCAAAGCTCTTGCTAAAGGTCCTAGTGTAGTGTTCAGTTACTAGCAAGTACGGTATGTAACATAGCATGACAGGAAATTAAGAGAAAAAAACGATCCACATAAATTAACCCACTGGACCCCAAGGAATATAATAATAAATGACACCCCAGGCCCAGCCATTTTTGTTCCCTGAAAACTCACGCGCCTGCAAACGACAGCCGGTTGAGGCAGCGTGGCTGATGTACCATGCCTCCAGTTTTAGAGTGACCCTTATTTACACCACCCGAGGATCATGTGTGCCTCCATAGTTCATCAAATGGCAATACGTATAACAGAATGTCATTGTAAGTGAAGTTACATTGTGATAAGTGCATAAAGTTAAGTGTTATAAGTACCGATATTTGGCAAGCCTCGCGAGCGGCGTGGATGCCATGGTTACCTTCGGCCATCTTGCTCCCGGACAATACAAAAACGCGCGGACAAACGTACACACAGCCTGCCTCCACCGCAGACTCTCACACTCTGTGTGCCTCCACAATGCATAAATTAACAAGAACTATCACTAAAAGTCATTGAGAGTGTTGGTAGAGTGATATAAATTGTATAATTATGATCTATTAATTACAATACAAAGCCCCAGCCGGTCATCATAAAACACACACGAACACACGCTACCACCACCCAAAATAACTCTGGGCTAAGCTCCGTTGCTAGTATACTTTGACTTTGCCTGTTCCACTGTTACTGCAATATATTTTGATTACAATTATCGTATTGTGAGTATCACTGTTACTTATATTATGTGATAATTTATAGGCAGCTTGTAAGTGTTCAAGGGTTTGATAGTTCCTGAATCACTGTGTCAAACACAGAGCTACATCAGTCAGGGGAGGGGGAAGTTGAGAGACGAGTCTACGAAAACACACATACATGAGCATGCTAGTTTGCCACCACCACCGCCGCCACCACCACCACACTGGGCTAAGGCTTCATGTGGTTAGCTTACTTCTCTTTCACTCTTCCACTGTTACTGCATAATATTTTGGTTACGATTATCATATTGCTATCTTCCAGTATTGCAAGTGCCTCCTCAACACTTACACCCTGCGTGGGTGGCGGTGGGTGGAGGTGGGTTTGACAGAAATGGTGTAACACTTGCGAGTCACGAGGGTAGGTGTTAAACTGGCGTCCCATTCCCGCGCGTCCCCACACAAACTCGGCTGGACTTGGGGGGAATGCCAAGCATCGGTATTGTTCCGCTGTATCCTAAAGTAGTTTCCATACAAATCTGAACCCTCTAGGTGCCATAGGACAGGAGTAAATAAGGGCGAAAGTGAGGTCGCATATGCTGCAGTGCTGGGACTTTGCGTTACATACATAGGCGACGCATCATCCGCGGAGCTGGGGTCCAGTGGGTTAAGAAACCATGAAACTACTTTTAGGCAATCCTGTACAGAAAAAATAATTTAGTAAAAAGGGAAACTGCTAAAAGAAAATACAAAGGGAAAAATGTTGAAGATGATAAGATAGAGACCTACTACAGAGGAAATATACAAATTAAAATAAAAGTGTGATATTTGAAGGATGGCTAAGAAACGCGATATATATATTTTCAGGAGGATGTTGTGTTTGTGAGGAAATGTATCTCCAGAACCTCTCGCCAGTAAATTCAGTTGACTGTATATTGCACAGGACACTAGGGTACAATACAATCTAGGAAAGAGACACGCACATTTGTTTGAGGAAGCGATCATTTGGTCTTTCTCTAGGTTACCTCCACTTGAGGTTGTTAGTTCAAGTCCTACCTATCTATCTATCTAGCTAGCTATCTATCTATAATGTATATTCATCTATTTTTTTTTCTATGTGATTGAGGAAGGCAAAAGGCAGAATTGCCTATAGCGAGTGCCTCCCCCATAGTTGAAAGCGTGACAGGGCCAAAATCAAGGAATGATCGAGCAAAAATGCCTGGACACACGGAGTTTGAAGCAATTTAAGTCATAGGAAGAGGGAAAGACTGATTCTGGAAGAGAGTTCCTGAGCTCAGCTGTTGAGTAGAAGAAAGTTTGAGAGTAACGTTTCACTCTTGGGTTAGAGAGTTGCACAGAGTAGGGGTGGGATTGAGTTGCAAGACGGGTACCACGTGCCCTACGTAAAGGAGGTGTAGCACTGGGAAAGCTCTGAGGAACACTGATTATTATAGTAGCGATAGAATAGCGAGAGAGATTTACCCATCTAACCATCCACATCTCTCCCTCCCCTAACACATATACACGCAAACACATGCATACACACACGCATATACATATTTACTGTATATACATATACACATATACACACATACATACCAAATAATAACTATTTTTATACGAAATTAAAAGGGCCTATACCGGTAGGTGTAAACATATATTTCCGGTACTATACAGTATAAAAATACCAATTATTATAAATATATCCATTATATCATTATAAAATGATTAACTAAAAGTATAATGTGAGCTACTGCTAAAGCTTAATGAAAATACAAAATGTCAGACATTTCAAAGGCATCCTAATATCATTAGTGTTGGCAAAACAAATTGACATTTTATTTGTATGTGAAAAATTTTAAGGTATAATGTTTGTTTCTTACTGGCCCCCCTTCTCCCTCATCTTCAGCCCTATTGGTTCTAAGAGTGCAACACGTCCAGCCCATTAGCTTGGAGATCTTAAGACTTTTCGACTCATTGTGTGCCAGTTAGCTGTCATTTTTTTTACTGGCGAGCAATAGCGAGCCTGAAAAATTAGGAAAAACCGGTCTTCGGGTGGTAAATTGTTTCGACCAAAAATATATATATTTATCTAGAATTTATCTTGGGAATGTATTTTCTAAGGTTGATGGAGGAAACACGAAAATATTAATAATACATATCTCAACCAATAAATACACTCTCACTCTTTAATTCCAGGTGCAGTAGGGAGCCATATTTAACACTATTCCATATAGTTCTAGAGTGGGTGAATGATAGTAGTAATTGTACTTACTGTATGTCATATCATTTGTAAATGTCCCTCTAATCTTCAAGTTAAGTTTTTGTGAGATCAGGGGCGAAATTATATAAAAGTTATTATTATTATTTTAGTTGTGTGTGTGTGTGTGTGTGTGTATGGAGGAGACAAACGGTAAGCTGCTTGATTATAATAATAATACTATTAATTAATTAATAATAATAATAATATGAATATGAATATGAATATGAATAATACTTTATTGGTCATGTAAGATTACATGAAATGTGTGATGTGCATTTTTCTTACAAGGGTAAAGTAATAAATTAATATAGATATATCTCATTCTTACAATTTGGGGCTCATGATAATAATACATGCTTGAGAATATGGAAGTTAGTATACATAACAATCCCTATATACTTTACAAGCCACCGCGTAGTATACATAACAATCCCTATATACTTTACAAGCCACCGCGTAGTATACATAACAATCCCTATATACTTTACAAGCCACCGCGTAGTATACATAACAATCCCTATATACTTTACAAGCCACCGCGTAGTATACATAACAATCCCTATATACTTTACAAGCCACCGCGTAGTATACATAACAATCCCTATATACATTACAAGCCACCGCGTAGTATACATAACAATCCCTATATACTTTACAAGCCACCGCGTAGTATACATAACAATCCCTATATACTTTACAAGCCACCGCGTAGTATACATAACAATCCCTATATACTTTACAAGCCACCGCGTAGTATACATAACAATCCCTATATACTTTACAAGCCACCGCGTATACATAACAATCCCTATATACTTTACAAGCCACCGTAGTATACATAACAATCCCTATATACTTTACAAGCCACCGCGTAGTATACATAACAATCCCTATATACTTTACAAGCCACCGCGTAGTATACATAACAATCCCTATATACATTACAAGCCACCGCGTAGTATACATAACAATCCCTATATACTTTACAAGCCACCGCGTAGTATACATAACAATCCCTATACTTTACAAGCCACCGCATAGTATACATAACAATCCCTATATACTTTACAAGCCACCGCGTAGTATACATAACAATCCCTATATACTTTACAAGCCACCGCATAGTATACATAACAATCCCTATATACTTTACAAGCCACCGCGTAGTATACATAACAATCCCTATATACTTTACAAGCCACCACATAGTATACATAACAATCCCTATATACTTTACAAGCCACCGCGTAGTATACATAACAATCCCTATATACTTTACAAGCCACCGCGTAGTATACATAACAATCCCTATATACTTTACAAGCCACCGCGTAGTATACATAACAATCCCTATATACTTTACAAGCCACCGCGTAGTATACATAACAATCCCTATATACTTTACAAGCCACCGCGTAGTATACATAACAATCCCTATATACTTTACAAGCCACCGCGTAGTATACATAACAATCCCTATATACTTTACAAGCCACCGCGTAGTATACATAACAATCCCTATATACTTTACAAGCCACCGCGTAGTATACATAACAATCCCTATATACTTTACAAGCCACCGCGTAGTATACATAACAATCCCTATATACATTACAAGCCACCGCGTAGTATACATAACAATCCCTATATACTTTACAAGCCACCGCGTAGTATACATAACAATCCCTATATACTTTACAAGCCACCGCATAGTATACATAACAATCCCTATATACTTTACAAGCCACCGCGTAGTATACATAACAATCCCTATATACTTTACAAGCCACCGCATAGTATACATAACAATCCCTATATACTTTACAAGCCACCGCGTAGTATACATAACAATCCCTATATACTTTACAAGCCACCACATAGTATACATAACAATCCCTATATACTTTACAAGCCACCGCGTAGTATACATAACAATCCCTATATACTTTACAAGCCACCGCGTAGTATACATAACAATCCCTATATACTTTACAAGCAACCGCATAGTATACATAACAATCCCTATATACTTTACAAGCCACCGCATAGTATACATAACAATCCCTATATACTTTACAAGCCACCGCGTAGTATACATAACAATCCCTATATACATTACAAGCCACCGCGTAGTATACATAACAATCCCTATATACTTTACAAGCCACCGCGTAGTATACATAACAATCCCTATATACTTTACAAGCCACCGCGTAGTATACATAACAATCCCTATATACTTTACAAGCCACCGCGTAGTATACATAACAATCCCTATATACTTTTACAAGCCACCGCGTAGTATACATAACAATCCCTATATACTTTACAAGCCACCGCGTAGTATACATAACAATCCCTATATACATTACAAGCCACCGCGTAGTATACATAACAATCCCTATATACTTTACAAGCCACCGCGTAGTATACATAACAATCCCTATATACTTTACAAGCCACCGCATAGTATACATAACAATCCCTATATACTTTACAAGCCACCGCGTAGTATACATAACAATCCCTATATACTTTACAAGCCACCGCATAGTATACATAACAATCCCTATATACTTTACAAGCCACCGCGTAGTATACATAACAATCCCTATATACTTTACAAGCCACCACATAGTATACATAACAATCCCTATATACTTTACAAGCCACCGCGTAGTATACATAACAATCCCTATATACTTTACAAGCCACCGCGTAGTATACATAACAATCCCTATATACTTTACAAGCAACCGCATAGTATACATAACAATCCCTATATACTTTACAAGCCACCGCATAGTATACATAACAATCCCTATATACTTTACAAGCCACCGCGTAGTATACATAACAATCCCTATATACTTTACAAGCCACCGCGTAGTATACATAACAATCCCTATATAGTTTACAAGCCACCGCGTAGTATACATAACAATCCCTATATACTTTACAAGCCACCGCGTAGTATACATAACAATCCCTATATACTTTACAAGCCACCGCGTAGTATACATAACAATCCCTATATAGTTTACAAGCCACCGCGTAGTATACATAACAATCCCTATATACTTTACAAGCCACCGCGTAGTATACATAACAATCCCTATATACTTTACAAGCCACCGCGTAGTATACATAACAATCCCTATATACTTTACAAGCCACCGCGTAGTATACATAACAATCCCTATATACTTTACAAGCCACCGCATAGTCAATATGGAAGTTAGTATACATAACAATCCCTATATACTTTACAAGCCACCGCGTAGTATACATAACAATCCCTATATACTTTACAAGCCACCGCATAGTATACATAACAATCCCTATATACTTTACAAGCCACCGCGTAGTATACATAACAATCCCTATATACTTTACAAGCCACCGCGTAGTATACATAACAATCCCTATATACTTTACAAGCCACCGCGTAGTATACATAACAATCCCTATATACTTTACAAGCCACCGCGTAGTCAATACCTTGGTGTTGGTGGATGGATTTGTAATTAATTTATTATTTTTATGCTGTCTGGTAAAAATAATCTGGAATACCTTGCTGTTCTACAATTTGTTGATCTTAGCCGTTTTCCCGAGGGCAACATTTGGTAACTACTTGTAACGAGTGTCTCCCCCAAAGCCAGAGGAGTGACAGAGAGCCAATTTCAAGGGACGTTTTGGTCAAAATGCCTAGACACACGAAGTTTCAAGCAGTTTAAGTCATAGGATGAAGGAAGGATTGATCATTTACACAAACAATGGAGGACAAGGGGTTTGGGTGGGGGGCGGGGGTTAAAGGGAGGTGGGGGGGATCGAAACCTCCAGGAATCCTTCCTCTCTTAACTCCTTCTGTACCGGCAACGTCTTTTTCATCTTATTCTAGCTATACAGTACTTATCGAATGTATGCAGTTTATGAAGGCTAAGTGGTAGTAAATTAAGGGTTAAGTGAGAGTATTGTCAAGCCTGTTAATTGATGGAGATCCTATTTAAAGCTGAATAATATAGTTTAGTAGTAGCCAGAACAAAGCTAAAAGGACGGCACCGGTTCTGAACGGGTTAACCCATACAGTACCGGTGACGGCCTTTTCATTATATCTTGGTAAATATTACACGATTTAATTCAGCTTAGGAAGGATGTCTACCAATTAATTAATTCATTCATTATTTTGGCTACCATACAGTATATCCTTCCTAAGCCTCATAATATCATCTAAATGTAGCTGATATCAACTAATACAGACGGCACAGGTATTGAAGGAGTTAATCCGGGTGTGCTGTATGTCTTGGCTGGACTTGTTAGCAGGGTACGTGTGGATCTCGTATATCACGGGCAGAACTTCACGGCTTCAGAGTTGGAGCTCCGCTGGGATATGGTTACAAGGGTGTGGAGGTTTGTGTTTGGATGAGAGACAAAGTGTGTGTGTGAGTGAGAGTGAGAGAGGGGGAATGAGTGAGAGAGAGGGAGAATGCAACATCGTATCAACAAATATTTTTTGTCAATTTATATAATTATATGGGTGATTCGAAATGTCATATCAAAACTACAGCTGAATCATAATTTTTGTTCGATTAATACAGTGGTTTTCTTCAGATGAAGTCATGCAATCAGTACAAAGGAAATCAAGCAAGTCAATTACAATACAGTGTCCTGTTGCTACGTCATAATAAATACAAAAAGCACGATCATAAAATTAAATAATTGATACTGCCCATGCTGGTTACATATATTATCAACAAGCTAACACTTCATTTGGTTTGTAAAGGAATACATGCATTTAGAGTTCCATATGTGATATGGAAGACTCTACTACTACTATTACTACTACTACTACTACTAATAATAATAATAATAATAATAATAATGATAATGATAATAAAAAAAAAAAAAAAAAATACATAACAATTTAATTGCAACGGATCTGGGATTCGTAGATTAGCCTTTTAAGGGTGCAATTTATCATATATTAACTAACGGGGGGAACTAAACCTAGGACAGAGTACACAGTCATATGTATATCAGGTTCTATTGATAATTACAACTGAGAGTGAATCAAACACATAAATGAGACTAAGTATATAATTCTACTTAAAGTTCATAGGTGAATATCATATAATTATGAAAGAGGCAGGACACGTAAATGGAAGGGAGAGGGAGTAGGGAAAATGATTAAGTGTTTATCGGTGGGTGTTGTTAATGTTGTGATGGTAAATAGGAATTATCTATGTATTAAATATAGACGCGGAGAGGTCTAGAATATATTCAACACATCAATATCATCAAGATTCTATACCAAGGGATAGGGTGTGTAGTGTCATGTAAAATATTAAAGAAGGGATCTCATATTTAGAGAACATATAGCTGCAATTCACATTGGCTCTTCTATCTCGGAAGGATAGTCTTTCCCAGGTCTCGGACAAGATCTGGCTCCGACTTCTTTTCCGCTTCTCTCGTCTCTGCTTCTCTGGGGTCTTCTGAAGTTGTCGTCAGGTCGCCTTGTTTTCAGATTTCCTCTGCTGGGCTGGCGGTGGTCTCGGGGAAGGAGCCACTTTGACAGGCGTACAAATACGCACTGCCCCTTCTGAACTAGCAAGTATACTGGTGCAGTGCTCCGAGGTAGTAACACAGGTTCAGTATCCTGAGATATCGATACTGCTGCAGTAACCTGAGGTAGTGATACTGCTCCACTATCCTGAGGCAGCGATATTGGTAAAGTATCCTGAGGTGATGACACTACTGTACTCTCCATCTTCGAGGAGATTCAATAGTGCTGTAATAGCCAAGAAGGTCCATTATCCATCCCCTTGCTCAAATGAGGCAGTACCAACTAGGGATAGTGAATAAAACCTTCACGCTTGAGTGAGTGCAAACTCCCGACTGCTGGGTAGGAAGTCAAGACGCTCTCCACTATACAGTACCCGCCGGTTGGCTATAACAAAGTTTAGGTTCTTACATCTGAAAGAATTAAATCATCAAACAAGTAGTAGTTTTGGAAATATAAAATTGTTGTTGTCGTTGTTGTCTTTTAGTAATATTGTAGATATCACTTATAGTTTGTCAATGTATAACTTTAAAAAATCTTTGTATATACTGGTATTTAACGGCAAACTTGTTCTGTAGAACAGATGGGGGAATAAAGCAAGCAAGTATAAATGGAAAAACATCCGGTAACCAATACAATACTTTACTAAGTTACTATTCACTTACCAGACCCTGAACCCATTAGCTTCACTATACATGTTATAGAATATTCACACCAAAGTTGCTTATGAAGACTTTCTAGGTGTGCCTCGATAAAAAGGTACAAAGTTTATGTGCACTTTCCATTACATTATTCAATAGAGATATATTTCGATCTCGTGAATGATGCCGTCGCAAATACAAACAGAGTTTATCCTCGATTTGCTTAAGGTATCGAGAAACTGATTTATTTCCATCATATTTATTTCGCTCCTAAAATGTTTGCTATATCCATATATGATGTTAATTGTGAAAACCTGTCTATAATATGATACAGAGACAGAAGTTTCAAATGTTTTCCATTAAGAATTGATAAATCAAGTGCATAGAAAACAAGGGTAATAAACTTTCCTCTAGGTTATACAAAACAGAGGTTGAAGATAAATTTAACAAAGATGATAAAAAAATGAGATAAGGAATCTAGCAGAACGTTAAATGCTCTAGTAATACACCATTATCGGGAATATCCTCAAATTTGTCCCTAACATATCAAATACATCGGGTGAAGTTAAAGGTAAATTTCTGTTGCCTGACCACAATTTCGCGCTGGCGGATTCTCTGACGTCATCATCATACTGGATGGCACGAAATTTGCAAGACAGTCAACTATCAGACGCCGCCAGATATACAGTATATACTGTATATATTGAATATTTTTTTCTTTACTGACATAATGGTGTGGTTTGTGGAAGGAGGAAACTGAAGGTGAACGTCAATACAAGTAAAGTAATGGTGTGTAATAGGGGAGAGCATAGGGTGAATCTAGATGTGAGGCTGGATGGGGAAATATTGGAACAAGTAGAGTGTTTTAAATATCTAGGAGGAACAATAAGCAGGAGTGGAGGTATGGAAGTGGAGGTAAAACAGAGAGTGTGTGAAGGAAGGAAGGTTTTCGGAGCAATGGGAAGTATGTGGAAGACGAGAAATCTCGGAGTGAAAGTAAAAAGTGCACTGTATCAAGGAATTGTTGTGCCAACAGTGATGTATGGGGCTGAGACATGGGCTCTGAAGAAAAAGGAGAAAAGAGGGCTGGATGTGATGGAGATGAGCTGCTTGAGGAGTATGTGTGGAGTTACTCGTAGAGACAGATTGAGAAATGAAGAGATACGTAGGAGAGTGGGGCAGCAGGAACATTTGTCAGCCAGAGTGGACAGAAGGGTGCTGAGCTGGTATGGTCATGTTGAACGAATGGGAGATGAAAGGCTTACAAAGAGAATATGTGAGTCAGGTACAAGGGGAGATAGAAGGGCAGGAAGACCCCCATTGAGATGGAGAGACTGTGTAAGAAAGGCTTTGGATGATAGAGGAATGACTATAGATCAGGCAGGGGAAGTGGTGGTGGACAGGAGTGAATGGAGAATGCTTGTGAATAGTTGAGTGAACACGTGGTCATTTGGAGTAAGGGGTCGGGCGCAAGTTGGACTAGATAATAGTCCATCAGGCGCCTGGCCCGGGGAGACGATTAATATGAAGGGTGTGCCTGGAAGTGTGGTGGGAGGGCTTGTCGCTTTGGCTCCGCTGCATGTCTGCCTGCCGAGATCTGAACCTCTCCTGGTGGTCAGGGGCCGGGGGAGTGCTGGAGCGACCTTGGTAACCCTGGTCTCTGGGTCTTCTCCTGGGTGACTTGGATGTGTGAGAGTTTGTGTTTTTTATCTGTGTTTATTTTTTGTTTTATGTTGTTTTTGTGTTTTCCCTGTTCTTGCTCTGTCTTGAGTCGGCTACCCCCAAAATGGGGATTGGGCCTGAGCATATAGATAGATAGATAGATAGACATAATTTTACTTTATTATATACAAACCTGAGCATTCTTAATGTATATTGATGCATACAAAATATACATCTTACTAGGTATGCTGCTTATGTAGTTCATCTTTAATTAGTTGTCCTGGTCCTGGTGATACGTTAGTAATGTCTGCCAGATGTTGAAATATACAGGGTGGCGCAGAATTTGGTTACCCAGAGTAAGAGTCAACTTAAGCAGGGGTTTTCTGGACCACCTTTTTCATCATATTTAACCCCATTAGTCTTAAGATGTTGAAATATTCGCTCCATTACTTTGGCGATTGTATGACCTTTCGTGACATCTAGGTGTCAAAAGCTTATTGGGTTGTTGTTGTTGTTGTTCCCCAAGCTGCCTGGCCGAACAGCCCCAAGGTCCCGAGCAAGGCCAAGGCCATAACTGAGCGCCCCCACAGAACCCTCCCTGCCTACCACAATAAAGCCGGGGTGACCGAAGCCACTCCATGGCGGGGAGTTGAGGAGGGTGCGGAAACGCCCGGGATATCAAAGCCCCACCCAGGGCACTGTGCCCCTCAGCAATTATGAAGAGAAAGTTGAGGGGCAAAGGAATAATGTGACGCTTTGGCTTCCAATCTGCCAACCTCTAGGCTGGCAGATTGGGAGATCAATCCACGGAAGAGACGCCGTCACTTGAGATCTAGAAAATATATAAGTAAAAGGAACAGTCAGAGTGAGCGATTGGTATGGCAGAGATCGCTCAGTTCTCACTCTGATAGACCAGCCCATCACCAGCTTATTGGGTTGAAGTGTATTATAATCGCCAAACTAATGAGGTGAAACTTTATATAATATCCAAACTAATGAAGTAAAACAGGGAGGATCGACCTAGACCCACCCTGCAACAAATAAGTTTAAGATTTATGTTATCTTATTCATAGGTATGCCCGGCGTTGCCTGAGAGTAGGGTGCCTGTAATTATCATATAACGCCATTGTCAAAACATTGATGTGTCATTACAGCTTGACCTATCCATTTGAATTATATATTAGTGTATATATATATATATATATATATATATATATATATATATATATATCTATTGCTTGACGCTGTGAACCCCGAAGGTGTGGCCACGAACGAAACGCCCCCATGCACCTCTGTCCCTAGTCAGTCAACACCCCTCCTCCCAACCAGCACCGCCTTCATCCATATACTTCCTCACTCCATCCTTCCACCTCTCTTTCGGTTTACCTCTCCCTCTCTGTCCTTCCACCTTGCTCTCGTAAACCCTCTTAGTCATTCTCTCGCTTCCCATACGTTCCATATGGCCAAAGCATCTTAGGGTGTTCCTTTTCACATTTTCCAGCAAATCTAACTCCACACCACACGTCCTCCTTACTTCCTCATTCGTCTGTCTATCCCTCAATGTAACTCCACACACACTTCTTAAGTAATTCATTTCCACCCCTCTCACTCTTGGTCTGAGTCTCTCCACCAACGTCCATGCTTCACTTAGCTTCCACAAGTCAGTGTCGGGATTACCACACTGTCATGCAAGGACTTCTTCACTTCCCTACTGACCACCCTATTTCTTGTTACTGCTTTCATCATTCCTACAACCCTATTCCCCTGTTGCACCCTCTCCCGCACTTCTTCATCCATAGTCCCATATTTACTCAACACACTGCCCAGATACTTAAATGACCTGACAATATCCATAACCTGACCGTTCAACTTCACCTCACACTCTGTGGCTTCAACCCTTTCAAAGATCATAAACTTGCTCTTCCCCATATTTACCTTCAGATTCCGTTTTTCGCACACTGTTCCAAACATATTTACCAGACCCTGCAACTCCCATTCATTATCGCTTATCAGAACTGTATCTACAGCAAACAGCAGTACAGGTAGCTTCCACTTCGACGAAAGAGATTTTGCATCCCAGGAGCTGGACTGGACGACATTGTGGAAGCCTTCGAAGATACCACAAAGGATGCAAACGAAAATACCCTTTTTGTCATCCATGCTGGTTCAAATGACACCATGCGCACCAGATCCGAAGATTTGATGGAGAAATATCGCAAGATGATCCAGCACTACAAAAACAAGTCAAGGAATATCATCATCTCAGGCATTCTCCCCAAGATCGACGCACCTGACAAATTCTACGACAAGGCCTTCAGCACAAATAGCCGACTAAAATATTTGTGTCTGAAGGAAGAAGTTGAATTCATCAACCTCTGGGATAATGTCTATAACCAGCCTACTCTGTTCCGCAAGGATGGCACTCATCTAAACTCTATGGGTTCAGCACGCATGGGTCGTCTCCTACACGAAGCAGTCCGCAGCCATGGATCAAAAAACGCCATCCGAGAAGAAGCAGCAGTGACATAAATCATCCAACGCCAAGCAAAAAACAGAGGCAACCGAGGACCACCAGCGATAAGGACCGAAGACAGCGAGGACCGAGGACAGCCATGAACATACATGTAGATCCGACAAGAACCAACAATATTATTAAAGAGCGTTCCGTGAGTTCTAAAATAACAAATTTAAAGGTTTTCTATGCAAACGCTCGTAGCATACGCAATAAATTTTCAGATTTAGTGGAGCTAGTGTTTACAGAAAATTATGATGTGATTGGCATAACAGAATCTTGGTTCAATACAGAAGATAGAGACTTTTTAGCAGAGTATTCACTTCCCGGTTATGTAATGTTTGAGAAAAGCCGAATAAATCGAAATGGAGGTGGCCTTTTACTTTATATCAAAGAAAGTCTTAACCCTACCCTCTTGTCAAAACCTCAAATTGTGAACGTCGACACATCTTTTGTGCTAATAAAAATTAATAAAGGTACAAAAATAATACTTGCGTTAATATACAGACCTCCAGCTCAAGCAGTGCAAACTGACCGAGAAATTTACGAACAAATTGCAGATGTAAGTAACTCACAAGATACCGTAATTTTTGGCAACTTTAATTTACCTGTGACCAAGTGGGGCGATCCTCTTACTTCACACTCCGGACATGACTTGTATACGAACTTGCAAGAGAGTTCGCTTTATCAATTTGTTCGAACACCGACCCGTGGTAATAACGTTCTTGACATTGTACTTGCAACAAAAGAAGAATTAATAGAGAATTTGAATGTTGGTGATGAATTCAGTAACAGCGACCATCGTACGATAACTTTCACTTTAAACTTTACTAGTAACAAACCAAATAGTAGCTTCGAAAAAGTCCCTAATTTCAAAAAAGCAAACTTTCATAAACTTAGAGCTATGTTTAAAGAAACTGACTGGAGCTTTTTAATTAACAATAACAACATAAATACATCTTGGAAGTTATTCGAAACCACTTACCTAAAAGCAGTGCAAGACTGCATACCATCGAAAATACGACGTCCCGGCCATAATAATAAGCCCAAATGGTGAAATAAAGATATTTCAAACTGCCTGCTTGCTAAAAAAATTGCTAATGATAGATTAAAATCCTCACAAAATGACGAAGAACGGGTGAAATTTGTAGAGCTACGACGCAAAGCCAAAAAGTTAATTAAGCAAAGTAAAAAGACCCTAGAGTAACATATTGCGAATCAAAGTAAAACAAACCCGAAAGAATTCTATAGTTATATCAGAAAGAAAAAAGTAGTTACTTCAACTGTTGGACCGTTAGTCGATGAAAATGGATAATACACCAAAGACGAAGTACAAATGAGTAATGCCCTCAATTCCTTCTTTGCATCAGTTTTTACAACAGAAGACCTCAGTGATATCCCTACACCATCGCCGATTCAGATTGATAATTCAGATGTTCTAAGCAATATCACCGTTACAGAGAGAGAAATATTAAATTGTTTAGATAAACTCAAGGTAAACAAAACGCCTGGACCTGATACAATCTCGCCTAGAGTTCTAAAGGAAGCTAAGGATGAGCTCTCCAAACCACTCACATTACTATTCAATAAATCCTTGCAGTCTGGAACTATGCCTGATCAGTGGAAGATAGCCAACGTAACACCGATATTCAAAAAAGGCAGAAAATCCCTACCCAGTAACTATCGTCCAATTAGCTTAACCTTAGTTGTATGTACAATGCTAGAAACGGTCATAAGAGACAGACTCGTAAATCACTTAGAGGAAAATAACATACTTAAAGATACTCAACACGGCTTTCGTAAAAAACATTCCTGTTTAACAAACCTCTTAGACTTCTTCCACGATATCCTCAACCTCTACGATGAGAGTAAAGCTGTAGATATTATATACCTTGATTTTCAAAAGGTCTTTGACAAAGCTCCCCACAAACGTTTACTGCTAAAACTAAAAGCGCATGGAATACAAGACGGTGTGTTGAAATGGATAGAAAATTGGCTCAGCAACAGAAAGCAAAGAGTAGTCATAAACGGTAAGGCATCTAAATGGACCAATGTAAGTAGCGGGGTACCCCAGGGATCGGTACTAGAAACAATTATCTTTCTAATTTACATCAACGACATAGATGAGGGTCTCACCTGTACAATCTCAAAATTTGCTGACGATACAAAAATTGCAAATAGCGTACTCTCAAAAGAACAAGTTGACGATATGCAACACAATCTAGATAAATTGTCACATTGGGCACAAATTTGGCAAATGAGTTTCAATGCGGATAAATGTAAAGTACTACATATCGGATACTTAAATGAGAAAGCAAACTATTCGATGAATGGCACTCAGCTTAAGAATGTAAACAGAGAAACCGATCTGGGAGTAACAATATCGAGTAACCTAAAACCGAGTCAACAATGTTCAGAAGTTGTTAAGAAGGCAAACAAAATAATTGGCTTTATAGGCAGGTCATTTGAGCATAAATCCAAAGACGTTATCCTAACCCTTTACAATTCCTTAGTCCGCCCTCTTCTGGAATACTGCGTTCAATGCTGGTGCCCTTATTACCAAAAAGACATAAACAAGCTAGAACGAGTTCAACGTAGAGTTACCAAAATGATACCTAGCCTAAAGAACAAACCATACGAAGAACGTCTTAGAGAATTAAATCTATTTCCTTTAACCCAGCGCAGATTAAGAGGTTACTTAATTCAAGTGTTCAAAATCATCAAAGGCATCGACAATATGAACTGTAGTAAGTACTTTACTATCGACCAATCTAATTACACGCGGGGAAACGGTTGCAAAATTATTGGTAAATCTTTTAACTCACACGAATCTAAGAATTTCTTCTTCAATCGAGTTGTCAACTTGTGGAATGGGCTTCCCCAAGACGTTATAGACTGCAACACCGTTGATTCATATAAACTCCGCATAGACAAATATCTCGCATCAAACCGGCGACTGACTGCGTTTGTAAATGAATAACTTTATTTTATCCTCCCCTTAGTTACTAACCCATATGTCCCCTACTAACTATCTAGTCCTGCCACGGACATTAGTTCAAGGGCAGTTTTTCCCTTTCCAATGTTCCCTTACCCACTCTGAACCACTGTTTGGACACTTGATCCTCAGTGTTTTGGAGGACAAGCAGCCTAGAAGGGTCACTAGACCTGTTGTTGCTTGATTTCCTTTGTACTCCTTTGTACTCCTTTGTACACTCATTTCCCTCCCTTATCAGCAATACACCGATATCCACTGTTCTTCCTTGTATTTCTTGCATGACTCCATCTATATAATTATACAGTAAACAACCACAGGGACATCACACACCCCTGTTGCAACCCAGCATTCAAATCAAAGAACTCGCTCTGCTCATTCTCCACACGTACTGCCGCCTTTGCACCCTCATACATGCTCTTCACCGCTTTCAGCAACTTGCCATCTACTCCGTATTTTCTAAGTACTTTCCACATACCTTCTCCATCCACTCTGTCATAGGCCTTCTCCAAGTCCATAAAGGCAACATACAACTTCTGTTGCTTCTCCAGATATTTCTCCACAACACAATTCAGGGTAAAGATCTGATCTACACATCCTCTTCCCTTCCTATAACCGCCCTGCTCATCACCTATCCATTTTTCCGTTCTCACTCTCACTCTCTCAATCACTACCCTACTGTACAGCTTCCCTACTACGCTTAGAATACATATTCCTCGGTGGTTACCACACACTCCTCTTTCCCTTTTACCCTTAGATAGGGGAACTATATACCTGTCTTCCAATCATCAGATGCACTCCCCTTCTCCCATGCTAGCTTGCACATTGTCCATACCAATTCGATCACTGTCTTACCACCATACCTCAGCATATCCCCACACACTCCATCTATTCCTGGTGCTTTCCCCAACTTCACTCTTTTCATGGCTTCATACCCTTCTGAGCTCCTGATCCCCACCTCCTCCTCCACTACTTATATATATATATATATATATATATATATATATATATATATATATATATATATATATATATATATATATATATATATATATATATATATATATTCTGTATGCTTGTTCATGAGCAAGTCATTTGGGTATATTACACCGTGATGACTCGTCTAGTTATGGCATGGGCAAGATCGTACAGCTCTACTAGTACATAATAAATGACTGTACTGTATACAGGGTGTCCCAGGAGGAGAGGGCATAACTTCGGGAGATGATAGAACAAGGTATTCTAAGCCTAAAATGTTCCACAAGAAATATTCCAAATCTCGACCGTTATAGAGATATTGCATGTTGAAAATGGCATTTTCTTCAGTATTTCCCCATAAGGCCGGCCTGGCTGTCCTAGTGCCTACCACACCTCCATCTAACTGCAATTATTTTACTATGTTATTATAAAGCTACTATAATTCTGTAAGTCACAAAATGATTATAGACATATTAGCTCACTTTGGACCAGTTGGAAACTATTTGACATAGAAGAGTCCATTACAGTGATGCGGGGGAGGACACTACATTAAACCTTCAATATATTTTTTACGGTTGAGATTTGGAATTTTTGTTATAACACATGTTATGCTTAGAATACCTTGTTTTATCATATACCAAAGTTATGCCCTTTCCTCCTGAGACACCCTGTATATTGAATATTTTTACTTATGGAAATGTTAAATTTGTATGTTAAACCATGGTGATCCCCCTTTGACACGGGCACCATTTGGCAGCCCAGCATGTTTCCAATGGCTTACAAAGGTCATCGTTGGACCCATCCATCACTCCCTGTAAAGTTCAGTTCTCTAGCTCGAAAACTATCGCCGTGTAAAAAGGATTGATAAACAGACAATTATATTCATCAAATGGCTTTATGAGTGTTTTCATTGTTTATTGCTTTGTCTCGTTTTAAACCCCTATAAGGCATCGTAGCATACCTATACTTTCGGCTTTCCTTGCATTCGTTCACCCACCATTATACTATACACCATATTGACGATTTATTTTTTCATGTACTACACTCAGTCATTGTATGCAATCTTCCCCAAAGCTACTATCTATCTATTGAAAGACACCTTGCTCCCCTTTAGGAGGGTGGCCATACACAAAACGCCCCCAAGCAGACCTGTCCCCAGTAAGAAGGATAACCTGTACCACAGAGCCAAACCACCACCAAAGTCTGCCAGTACAGTATGCATCACATTACTGGACACTCTTTATTAAGTTGCTCTCTCAACTTTGTTTTCGTTGGTTCCTTTCTCATTTTGACATTACACATCCATCTTACAAGGGGTTTTTCAGTACTCACAAAGCATACACATTCACAGGCTGTACATACACACATAATATTATTAAGGGCTTTAATTATTTTTGTCATTTTCAAACAATGTAATTTTAGTTTACCCCCTAGACTTATAAAACCAACTCTCTAGCCCCCATCAAACTAAAAAAACGTCCCCCAGACCCAATAAAATATGTACATTTGTTGGGTAGAAAAATAGGGTTACAGAGAAAGTCAACGCTGCTATTTAACCATTTATTCCGATGTGGGCTTCGTCTACTTATTCTTATTAATATCGTAAATTTCTGTGAGTCTCTTGAACTCAGGGAATCAATAGATATGTTACAATATTACTCATGGTGGGTCTATTCAAGCATTCTTAAACGATTAACCCCTTGAGGATGTTGATGCATTCTGACAGTTTATTCAGGCTGTTTAGGAACATAACAAGTAAAATATATCTTAATTAACTCTCTAGCTCGCACACAACGTTCTTCAAAGCTGAATAAAGCCGTCTAATAATAGTCATAATAATCTGTCAACACGCGTCATAATCCTCAAGAGGTCAAGTGTGAGTCAGAATAACATACAGACTATTACAACTCACTTTAGGGAAGGCTGTTCTATTATCTGCTTATATTTTCATATTATTATATATGTTTTTAGTGTGCTCCCTAGACCTCCCCTTTAAGATTAATCTGTACATTCCTAATAAATTACAGGCTCGCTATCGCTTGCCAGGAAAAAATCGACACCTAAAGGGAACGAAAGCTCTTGATATTGACAAAGAAATGAGGTGAAAGGTCTTAAAATCACCAAACTAATGGGGCAAACGTTTTAAATTTTCACAAATAATGGGACTAAGCATGATGGAGGAAGAGGTCCAGAACAAATTAAATAGCTTCCGTTAAGGTGTTAGCAATATACTGGGTAATAACTCATACGTTATATCTGGGATACAGAAATACGCAGCCAAATAATAAGGTTCAATTTCTAATAAAATATATGCATTCCAATTGTTACGAGATATATTATATTTAACCCATCCAGTTCCGATGGTGTCCTTTTCATCATATTCTGCCAACTATTAGATGATTTTATTCATCTTAGGAAAAATGTGTACCAATAAAAAGGCTTCAGGCTACCTCAATATATCTTTTTACCTACCATAAATGATATCCTTCATAAGTTTCATAAAATCGTCTAAATGTAGCTAACACATAATATAGACGTTGCCGGTACAGAAGGGATTAGGACATAAGTCTTATTTATATTTTGTTAACATATATGTATTACATCACATTATTAGAATGATTATGTTCCTTCCAACAACCAACCATACTCCTAAAATCGATTAATGAAATTTACAAACACATGTGGCAGTCCGTGGACTCGAACCCAGAAGCCTAGTACCGGATAGCACCATTCAATTATCTATTTTTTCCCTATATATAATATATATATATACAGGGTGTCCCAGGAGGAATAGGTATTACTTTGGGAAATGATAGAATACACAATTCTAAGCCTAACATGTTTTGAAAGAAATATTCCAAATCTCGACCAGTATAGAGTTATTGCATGTTGAAAATAGTATTTTTTTCAGTAATTCCCCATAAGGCTTGTCCTAACTATACTAGTGCCTACCACGCCTCCATCTAACTGCAATTATTTTGCCATGTTATGAGAAAGATACTATAATTATGTATGTTACAAAATTATTATAGACATATTAGCTCACTTTGGACCAGCTGGGAGAAGAGTCCATTACAGTGATGCGGGGGAGGACACTACATTAAACCTTCAATATCTTTTTAACGATTGAGATTTGGATTTTTTTTTAATAGAACATTTTATGCTTAGAATACCTTGTTTGATCATTTCCCAAAGTTATGCACTTTCCTCCTGGGACACCCTGTATATATATATATATATATATATATAAAGTTGTATTATGTGTTTGTCTGCTTGTGACCGACCAGTACCCACACCCTTGGAAATATGGAGGCGAGAATTGGCTGGGATACTCAGGGGGTCCCAAAATATAATACACAAAAATACAATACAAATTAAAGAAACTTAATCACGTTTGTGCTACGGAGGCTTTTAGTCACCGTAACGAATATTATCAATGTGTATAGTTCTCTTGGGATAACTCTATAACTTACACAGGGTATTATGGGTTCGTTGGACACTAACAAAATAATAACAATACCAATCTTAACCTTTACAGTACCGGTGAAGTCTTTTAGTCACCGTAACGAATATTATCATTGTGTATAGTTCTCTTGGGATAACTCTATAACTTACACAGGGTATTATGGGTTCGTTGGACACTAACAAAATAATAACAATACCAATCTTAACCTTTACAGTACCGGTGACGTCTTTTTACATTTTATTTCAGCTACATGTAGACGATTTTATGAAGCTTGGGAAGGATATATGGTAGCTAAAAGGTCTCATTGAGAAAGTCTAGAGCCTTCTAATGGATAGATGTCCTTCCCAAACTGAATAAAATCGTCTAATAGTTGCCAGAATATAATGAAAAGGACGTCATTGGTACCTTTTGTGGCGATCATCCCAGGTTACGAGCTATTTATGGGGGAACATTTGTTTTTTGTGAACCTCCTTCTCCTATATATTTAGCCCCATTAGTTATCTAATTTTAAAAATGTCTTTGTCAATATTAAGACCTTTAGTGCCATTTATGTTTTTCATATTTCCTGGCGAGCGATAGCGAGCCTATAATATAGGAGGAAAAGGATGTCACCTATACTGTATGGGCTAAGAAGGGTGATTGAAATATAGATGGTTAATTGCAATTGTATTTACTCTTCTAATTCCCACCGATCCATCCTAAGCAGTATAAAATCGTCTAATGACAGCCAGAATTAACTTTATAAACACGTAATGATCCTCAAGGGTTTAACCCTTTCAGCACGATGACACCTTTCTACCTACTATTCTGGCTACAATTAGACGATTTGATGCAGTTTAAGAAGACCCTGTGTTATTCAGAGGGTTTATTGAGATACCAATTTGATTCATAGAGGTAGATTATCGTCTAATGGAAACCAGAATAAGATGAAAGTAACATGATCGTGCTGAAGGGGTTAACTCCTGCCACTGAAGCTCGAAGACTCTCCGCAGTGAATATTTTAATGTTTCACTCACACCACCACATTCTTCTATCTGTTAAACGGTAAATTTCACTATCATTATGTTTTACCTCCTTCTCCTTCATGCTTAGCCCCAATATTGTTTAGATTTCATATCTTTCACCCCATTAGTGAAAATTAGGTGTCGATATTGTCCTGGCGAGTTATAACAAGCCTGCAATTTAGGAGTAACCGGCCAATGGCCGGAAATTGTTTACCGAAAAATTTGCAAATTAATCTCGAAGGAAGGTCTTGGGTATTATTTTAAGATTGAGATGTAGGTCTAGGGAGCAAACTAAAAACCTCCCATTAAAATGTGTCTTGCATTTCCACCTTCACAAACACCTGTTATCTCCTTAAACGTATTTGTTTCACGTGACCTGTCCATACGTTTTCCAGATGCTCGCTCACTAAATACACCTGCTGGCCTCTAAGTCACTCCTCTATATATGGCTTTATTATTGCCACCATGTACCCACTAAGTACCTCCATGACCATACCTCTTCTGGATGCCCCCTGACTCTATCCACCTGCTGGTCTCTAAGTTACTCTTCTATATATGGCTTTATTACTGCCACCATGTACCCACTAAGTACCTCCATGACCATACCTCTTCTGGATGCCCTCTGACTCTATCCCCCTGCTGGTCTCTAAGTCACTCCTCTATATATGGCTTTATTACTGCCACCATGTACCCACTAAGTACCTCCATGACCATACCTCTTCTGGATGCCCTCTGACTCTATCCACCTGCTGGTCTCTAAGTCACTCCTCTATATATGGCTTTAATACTGCCACCATGTACCCACTAAGTACCTCCATGACCATACCTCTTCTGGATGCCCTCGGACTCTATCCACCTGCTGGTCTCTAAGTCACTCCTCTATATATGGCTTTATTACTGCCACCATGTACCCACTAAGTACCTCCATCACCATACCTCTTCTGAAGGCCCTCTGAACCTATCCACCTGCTGGTTGTGACGTTAACCACTCCGTTAGAACCGCATGGCTTGTCCTACGGTGACTCGCTAGGATCGCCTGGGCAGTGGATGTGGCTACAGTTGATGTATTATTGTGTACTTTATTTCATATGAAAGCTCGTGTCACGGGCAGTCCAGAAAGGCTCTTTGTTTTCGCCCATGTCAAGGCTTTATATATTTAATTGCAAAATATATGTTTTATCATTAGTAGGAATGATAGGATTTGAGAGAGAGAGAGAGAGAGTTGAACAGAGAGAGAGTTGATAAGAGTGAGAGGAGGCGCGCAGTGTTTTTTACCATGCTCGAAGATGTCATGGCTGGCTGGCCTCCTGGGGATTGGCTGGAGGACTTGATACCGCCCTGCCTACGCGGTCCAAGCTAGTGCCAGCAGTATGTATACAGCTTTCTTGCCTCTCTCTCCCTCAGATCTGGTCCCTAGAACGCATCCTTCTTATCCCTTTGATATCTGTCCCCCTCACTGCACCTGAGAACATGTTCCTCTGCCTATCTCTCATTTCCCATATCTTTCACCACCTTTTATTAATATCATACCCCCTCTGGTTAACTCTGCATATTCAGCTTCATGCTGGCCAGTTGTATTGTGTGTTAAGGTCTCACATAACCCATGTATTTTAGTTGTTAAGATAAGTTGATCACGAAGCATTGGTTGGCATCCATATTGTTCTACCGCTTCCTATAATTATTAGTGTTCTGCTGGATTAGATAATGCTAGACTAGGAGTCTGATATTATAAGGTATTGTTTCCGATGGGTGCTGGCTTTAGTTAAAAGCTGCACGACATACCTGAGAACTGGAGTTGATTGGGTAAATTCTAGTCTGTGTGCCATTGAGAGTAGAGCATGCACGAATGAGGGCTTTTTGCCTATACCATTCTGCACTGTTCTAAGCTCGGTTGTTTGTCTTTGAGGTACGCCAGGAGAACGCTTAATACTTCGGTATTAAGGTTTCTCAAGAGAGCTACCCTTCACTATAACGTAATACTTGACGCACAGACTTGAGATTTGCACTAGGCTATGCGGCATGCCAAGCGCACCAGTATCTCGTATCATTGACTCTAGCTAGACTTTATCAGTCATAGTAGACATTAAGTATATTAAACCAATTACTCTTATTATGCATACCCGTTTATGATTACACAAGCATTTCGCAGCCTAGTTTGATATATTGAGACACAAACGACTTAGGCTCTTTTTATTGATAGGAATACTGTATTGTCGTGGCGATTATTATTATTGTTGTAGCGTTTAGGATATTCTTGGCTCCGACTGCATTATATATCCTGCCTTTTGTGGGCATAGCCTGCACGAGCATTGGTCCGCTGCCTGCCTTTTTGGGTTCCATTTCCGATTCGAGCATCTTGATAGCATCTAACATTTAAAGAAGATTCCTTGTTGGTGTTGAAGGACTTTAGTGCACTTTCTTTCATGCAGGAGTGCCTGACATTTATTGATTAAAGTAACGTAAGCTGTAACTTCTCTTACCACCTTACTTTGCATACCATAACCAAGCACCTTCGGTTATAGGTAGTAATAGGCTGTTTTCACATAACATTAAGCCTAGAGTAGACGCACATTTATTGAGAGTTTGATAACCTATTATTGCATATAGAACTCTGGAGAGTATTTGTGTTATTTGTTCACTGGGAATATACATCAGAGGTTGGATCTAGCACTTTCCCGTTGTAGCATTTATGCCATTACTAGTCCAATGAATAAGAGCCCTGATATATTTAAACCTCAGTCGTAACAAATGGCGACCTTACCTAGGATTTGGTGAACCTACATTTATTAGCACGGAACATTTGTTGTTTTGGGGAATATTTTGCGGGGATCAGCAAGAATAATTTTTTTTTTGCAACATAGTATAGCCCTTGAGTATTTCTGAGAATTTTTGTGTGTATATTGAGGTATAAGAGTTTGGGGTGCTTCTTTTCTGAATATTGAGGTGAATTTTTTTGTGTGAGCATCATGTCTTATACCGGATCAGAGGAGAATGGAGACACAGTACGTAATGTCGAAACTGAGGAACAGCAGCATGATGAAATGGTTAATCAGGCGAACTGTGAGGAGGATGCTAGGATATTTTTGCAATGGCCTGTTACTGCCGAGCGGTTGGAAGGTATGAATAGGTACGGTCTTCAATGCCTGGCCACAGCTATCGGTCATGCGGGTACTAGCAGCATGACCAGGGATAACTTGATAACGTGTGTACTGGGCAGGGTGACTGGTGAGCGAGATGGGTTG
This sequence comes from Paralithodes platypus, assembly GCA_032716605.1. Lineage (NCBI taxonomy): Eukaryota > Metazoa > Arthropoda > Malacostraca > Decapoda > Lithodidae > Paralithodes > Paralithodes platypus. The sequence goes on from CM064502.1 coordinate 8,608,623, forward strand.
AGTGCTCAGAGCCCTTTGGCCATGCTTCCCCTACACTCGACTCCCAGCCATCCAAGTAGTTTGCCGACCCCGAGTACGCTTCCACAGTTGGGTGGTGACTGGCAGGGTGGGTTGCCCCTGAGGGGCCCACCGGTAATTTCAAACATTGTAGCACCTTCACCTCCTCAAGGGTTAACTCCAGAATTATTGTTTCAGCTCGAATTAGCTAAGATCGAAGAGAGAAAGGCTATCAGGGTATCTGAGGTTCAACAGCAACAAAGGGCATGTGAGCTTCAGCTTCAGCTTCAGCAGCAAATAGAATTAGCCAAGATAGAAGAGAGAAAAACTATTAGTCAGCAGTCTCAGCACATAGAGCTAGCAAAAATCCAAGCTGATTTAGAGTCGACTAGGTACTGTGCCGACATGAACGTAGAGAAGTCGCGAGTAGAGACAACGGGACAGCGACTTGGGGCTGGTAACCGTGTTCATGATCAACCTCTCTCGCACTTATTGAAACTGGTTCCGTTGTTTGATGAGAGTGGTGTAACAGAATTTTACGCACGCTTTGAGAAGAAGTGCCAGGAACACCAGTGGCCAGAGAATAAATGGGCAGCACTTGTATCCTCTAGATTAATAGGCAAGGGTCTTAAAACCTACGATGCGTTACCTTTGGAGTCATGTACTGTGTATGAGGATCTCGAGGAGGCTGTCCTGAGGGCTTACGAACTGCAACCAGAAACGTACCGTTTGAAGTTCCGGGGTGTAACCAAGGGAAGAGATAGCACCTTTTTGGAACACGCCGGGACTTGTCCGATGCTATGGGGAACTGGCTCCGATCTGAGAAGGTAACAACATTTGATGGAATTAAGCAGTTAATGATGTTGGAGCAGTTCTTTAAGAGCACGGGCGGTGATCTAACTTTGAACTTAAAGGAGAAAAACCCAAGAACTCTAGTAGAAGCAGCAGAAATGGCTGATCTACGGCTGTCGTTGATTCAGGGTTGCGGGTTTTCACAGAAGTACGATGCAAGTGCTAAGGACCGTTATCCTCCCCTCCCCGTAGCAATGACACATTTAAACAAAAGAGCAATGAAATTCAAACTGAATCCAAACCTAACACCACGCCGTATAAGAAAAGTCAGGGGCCTTTTACATCACAGTATAACCCGAGACCAAAATTGATGTATTTTAGGTGCCACAAGGAGGGTCATAAAGCAAATGAGTGGCCTAGTCGACCTCCTTCGGCAGCCGTGTCTTTTGCTCAATTCTTCCGAGGTAAATACACTGCCAGTGCAGAAGGATCCGGAAGGCTTATTCCCTGTCCGTGATGCCTTTAGTGACCACAGGGGACTCGGTTGTGTGGAGTGGAGGGGTAGAAGACATGAGGTGAGAATTTTGCGTGACACTGGGGCATCGCAAACATTGTTGAGGAGTTTCACTGGTAAACCTGTAAATACGGCGTGGGTGGTTGTGGTTCAGGGAGTTAATGCAACAAGGTCATACCCGCTTGTAAGAATGAAGATGGAAGTTGATGGTGTGACTCGTGACCTGGATGTAGGAATTGTGGAGAAGTTACCTGTTGGGGGCGTCGACCTCCTTCTCGGCAACGACTTTGCTGGGCCTACTTCTGAGGCTCCACCCTTGGTCGTTGCCGAGAAGCCGGCCGACGTGAGTAGGGAGGAGCAGGAGTGGGTTGAGAAGTGTCAGGTGCAACCTATGGCGTGTGTTGTCACCAGATCTCTTGCATCCAGGGAGTCACATTCTGGTCAACAGTCTTTAGACAAGCGGAGGAAAGGTACCGAGAAGGGGTTGAAAGTTGATGTGGTTGAGAGTTTAGTATCAGCGGACATTCTCGGGGACTCATTATTAGGACCGATTTTCGAGTCTGGAGAAGACCCATTAACTGTTACTAAGAAGGCAGAGGATGGGCTTAAAAAGACGAAGAGACAGCAACGATACACAGAGAGAGAGCAACGGGAGGCTAAATTCAATGTAGGAGGGGGGCATGAGTTGTTTCGCAAACACTTAGATAAGCTTGCTCCTTCGGACATTCGTAAATTGCAATTAGAAGACCCGGAGGTTCTTGAATGTGGTACCGGTGCTGTCGAGTTGGAGGAGGACAGTGATGCACAGTTGGGAGATTTTTTTTTGAAGCTATCGGAACTGGATTACTTGGTAGCCACTCCAGACAGACGTAAGCGCAATCAGTTATGTCACGTTACTCTCATGAAGGAGTATGTGAGGCACCCCCCTGAGCCTCTCACTGTGCCTGGGATGACGTTTAGCAGTCAAGGTGGAGAAGGAGAATGGGACAGTCAAGCTCAGGTGGAGGATAACTGGGATCATCATGTCTCTGCGAACCAGTGGGCGGGGAATACGAACCAGGCGGCTCAGGAAGCGTTGCAACACTTACCTGAGCATCAGCGTGTGGCTGTGGAGCGCCTGTTCAATTCATACCCCTCTATTTTCGCGGAGCACCCAGGCCTCACTACCCTAGAGGTGCACGACGTGGACGTAGGAGACCACCCCCCTTTCAAGTCAGTTCCCTATAGGGTGCCCCCTATTAAACTGCCGGCCCTCCGGGCGGAGTTGGAGTATATGTTAACAAGGGGGCTGATTGAGAAGGGGGTGGTGAAGTGAACATCTCCCGGCACGCTGCAACCAAAACCAGATGGTAATGTGCGATTCTGCGTAGACTACAGACGGTTAAACGGTTTGACGCCCACCAACCCATACCCTCTTCCTCGGGTCAACAACTGTGTGGATAAGATAGGCAATGCAAAGTACCTAACCAAGGTGGACTTGGTTAAGGGATACTGGCAGGTGCCCTTATCCGAACGAGCGAAAGAGTTATGTGGCTTTGTGGTGGATGGTGCTACCTACCGCTGTAACGTGATGCCTTATGGCCTAAAGAACGCACCCGCTACCTTTCAGAGTTTGATGAATGATATAGCGGCAGACATTCCTAATTGCACAGTATACCTCGACGATGTTATTATCTATGACAACAGCTTTAAGAGCCATTGTGAGCACGTAGAACTCCTGTTCAAGAGGCTTAGTGAGGCTGGCTTGGTGGTCAACCTGGCAAAGTGTGATTTCGTGCGGGCGTCCGTGCGGTATCTTGGGTTCATGGAGGGGTTGGGTCAGGTGTGCCCCCCACAGAACAAGATAGCTGCGATAGATCACTTTCCCCGGCCGGCCACCAAGAAGCAGATCATGAGGTTCTTAGGTATGATCGGATAATACAGACGCTTCATTAAGGGGTACTCTACCGTGCTAGCACCTCTGACAGATCTTTTAGCGAAGGATAAGAAATTCAAATGGGCGCCTGAGTGTGAGAAGGCGTTTAGAGTAGTAAAACACCTGTTGTGCACTCACCCGATCCTCAGGGCCCCTGACTTTAGCCTACCTTTCCAACTAGCAACGGATGCTAGTGGTGTGGGGGCTGGTGCCGTCCTTATGCAAAAAGACGATGATGGGCTGGAACATCCTGTTAGTTTCTACTCGAAGAAGTTCAATTCAGCCCAAAAGAACTACTCTGTTGTCGAGAAGGAGCTGCTGGCAATTGTACTTGCACTGAGGCATTTCGAGGTCTATGTTCCAGCCTATGGTCCAGTCGTTGAAATTTACACAGATCATCACCCTCTCAAGTTCTTGAACCAGTTTCACAATCGGAATATGAGGCTGACCAGGTGGTCGCTAATGTTACAGGAATATAACCTGGACATACGCCATATTGCCGGTTGTGACAACGTGATTGCAGATTGTCTTTCAAGGGTAGATGATCCGGGGTAGATTGTCACACGGGTAGCCTCCTGCTTTGGATTGAATAGTATTTTGCGCTTGGTGCTTGTTGGCTCGCAGTTGTAGCTCAGCGTATTGGGTCGTAAAGCAGGAGTTGAGCGTTTGGTATAGAAGAAAAAACTAGGCTTGCCCCTTAGTGCAGCCGAAATAAACAAATTAAAAACATAAACAAAATCAAACAAAAACTCTTTCTTTGATAGTTGAATTTTGTCAGTATGTTATAGCAGCAATTCTGAGTTGCACTCCTCTCAGAATGCTGGGCTAGAGAAGCTCGCTCTTGAGGAGCATAACTACATATGATTTAACCTATTGTGTTGGGGAGAGTTATAATTTTGTAAAATGTTTTGTTGAGAACTGTGCCAGATATTTTACTGCCGCTGGGTGATGGGAAGTAGAGATATAGCATGGGTTCTAACCATCAGATTTTTTTGAGCATTGGGCCTCTGAGAAAAATCTTGGGGGGGGGGTATGATGTTAACCACTCCGTTAGAACCGCATGGCTTATCCTACGGTGACTCGCTAGGATCGCCAGGGCAGTGGATGTGGCTACAGTTGATGTATTATTGTGTGCTTTATTTCATATGAAAGCTCGTGTTTATGGGCAGTCCAGAAAGGCTCTTTGTTTTCGCCCATGTCAAGGCTTTATATATTTAATTGCAAAGTATAAGTTTTATCATTAGTAGGAATGATAGGATTTGAGAGAGAGAGAGAGAGAGAGAGAGAGAGAGTAGAACAGAGTGAGAGGAGGCGCGCAGTGTTTTTTACCATGCTCGATGACGTCATGGCTGGCTGGCCTCCTGGGGATTGGCTGGAGGACTTGATACCGCCCTGCCTATGTGGTCCAAGCTAGTGCCAGTATATATACAGCTTCCTTGCCTCTCTCTCCCTCAGATCTGGTCCCTAGAACGCATCCTTCTTATCCCTTTGATATCTGTCCCCCTCACTGCACCTGAGAACCTTTCCCTTTGCCTATCTCTCTCATTTCCCATATCTTTCACCACCTTTTATTAATATCATACCCCCTCTGGTTAACTCTGCATATTCAGCTTCATGCTGGCCAGTTGTATTGTGCGTTAAGGTCTCACATACCCCATGTATTTTAGTTGTTAAGATAAGTTGATCACGAAGCATTGGTTGGCATCTATATTGTTCAGTACCGCTTCCTATAATTATTAGTGTTCTGCTGGATTAGATAATGCTAGACTAGGAGTCTGATATTATAAGGTATTGTTTCCGATGGGTGCTGGCTTTAGTTAAAAGCTGCACGACATACCTGAGAACTGTAGTTGATTGGGTAAATTTTAGTCTGTGTGCCATTGAGAGTAGAGCATGCACGAATGAGGGCTTTTTGCCTATACCATTCTGCACTGTTCTAAGCTCGGTTGTTTGTCTTTGAGGTACGCCAGGAGAACGCTTAATACTTCGGTATTAAGGTTTCTCAAAAGAGCTACCCTTCACTATAACGTAATACTTGACGCACAGACTTGAGATTTGCACTAGGCTATGCGGCATGCCAAGCGCACCAGTATCTCGTATCATTGACTCTAGCTAGACTTTATCAGTCATAGTAGACATTAAGTATATTAAACCAATTACTCTTATTATGCATACCCGTTTATGATTACACAAGCATTTCGCAGCCTAGTTTGATATATTGAGACACAAACGACTTAGGCTCTTTTTGTTGATAGGAATACTGTATTGTCGTGGGGATTATTATTATTGTTGTAGCGTTTAGGATATTCTTGGCTCCAACTGCATTATATATCCTGCCTTTTGTGGGCATAGCCTGCACGAGCATTGTTCTGCTGCCTGCCTTTTTGGGTTCCATTTCCGATTCGAGCATCTTGATAGCATCTAACATTTAAAGAAGATTCCTTGTTGGTGTTGAAGGACTTTAGTGCACTTTCTTTCATGCAGGAGTGCCTGACATTTATTGATTAAAGTAACGTAAGCTGTAACTTCTCTTACCACCTTACGTTGCATACCATAACCAAGCACCTTCGGTTATAGGTAGTAATAGGCTGTTTTCACATAACATTAAGCCTAGAGTAGACGCACATTTATTGAGAGTTTGATAACCTATTATTGCATATAGAACTCTGGAGAGTATTTGTGTTCTTTGTTCACTGGGAATATACATCAGAGGTTGGATCTAGCGCTTTCCGTTGTAGCATTTGTGCCATTAATAGTCCAATGAATAAGAGCCCTGATATATTTAAACCTCAGTCGTAAGCAGTGTAACCTGCTGGTCTCTAAGTCACTCCTCTATATATGGCTTTATTACTGCCACCATGTACCCACTAAGTACCTCCATGATCATACCTCTTCTGGATGCCCTCTGACTCTATCCACCTGCTGGTCTCTTAAGTCACTCCTCTTTATATGACTAGTTTGTTGCTGCTACCATTTATCCCCTCAGTACCTCCATGACCATACCTCTTCTGGATGCCCTCTGACTCTATCCACCTGCTGGTCTCTAAGTCTTTATATGGCTACTTTGTTACTGCTATAATTTATACCCTCAGTACCTCCATGAGTCTCCTCTTCTGGATGGCCTCTTACTATCTCCCCCTGCTGGTCTCTAAGTTACTCCTCTGTCTATGGCTTCTTTATTACTTCCACAATTTACCCCTTTATTACCTACCCTGATCATACTTCTTGTGGATGCTCTCTGACTCTATCCTCCTGCTGGTCTCTAAGTAACTCCTCTTTCTATGGCTGCTTTATTACTTCCACAAGTTACCCCCTCAGTACCTCCATGAGCCTCTTCTTCGGGTAAACTAGTTCCTTCTGCCCCGCCTTCAGTAGTTGTTTGTAAGGAAGTTGTGGGGTAGAGAAGGAACAGGGGGAGGAAAGGGAGAGGGAGGGAGCCAGGGGAGTGATGGAGGGACGTGGAGGAGGAGGTACAGAGGAACAGGAGGAGGGAGGCCAGGGGGAGGAGAGGGAGGAGGAGGGAGCTGAGGGAGTGATGAAGGGACGTGGAGGAGGAGGAGGTACCGTTCTTGTGATGGATGGCTGCAGGGTGTTTGCCTGGAAAAAAACCCAATTACATTGTCAATTAAGGTTAAAATACACTACATAAATATGTTAATAAATACAGGCAAAGCAATAATGGATGCATAGAGGTGAGGTTAAAATGGGTAAAAGTATTATGCTCTAGACGTCTCACATAAATGTTGTCTTCTCTAGTGCTATACACATTTTTGACATCTTCACAATTATTACTCTTCTCAGGAGGTGCCGGCATGTAAGCAAAATTAACATAATAAAATGACAATTACCAAGCAAATTATCAAATCCAAGAGCAAAGGGGTCATTGTTTTAGAAATTCATGTAAGTTTGTTTTAACAGATTCCTCTGTTGCATTACATATTAGCAAGGTGTGATAATACATGTTCATGTTCCCCTTTAATCAATTAATCAGTGGAAACTTGCGCCATGCCATTCCGTTGCCGTGTTCGCGTTCTGATTTAGATCTCGGTTTAATTCCATTTAAGGTGAGTTCTCTATTTCCAATCTTCTCTATATTCATACACTACGCCACATATCATATAGTAAATAATGGTGAACAATTTTCACACCATCATATCTATTTATCTATCTATCTATCTATTGCCTGACGCCATGATCCCCGAAGAGGTGGCCTCGAACGAACCGCTCCCAAGCACCTCTGTCCCCAGTCAGTCGACGCCCCTCCTCCCATCCAGCCCCGCCTTCATTCATATACTAGTCAGGTCGATATATGGAAAATACCCCCTCAACCCCCAAAAAATTGCTACAAAAGGTTTCTCAACTGATTCTGGTAGGGTTTTGTGTACTTTATAACATACTAAAAGTTTACCAAAGTAGGACCCCCGGAAAAGTTTTTTTTTCAAGATGGCGTCCAAGATGGCCGCCGAAACCTCTTAATGATCATAACTATGTAACTATCAACTCAAATTTGATGATCTTGGTGTCTATCCCTAGATTTTTTGGGGCAAAGAACACATTAAGATCATAACAAATTATGTTGCCCTATTATGTAACACAAAAATCCAATATGGCGTCAAAAATGGCCGCCAACACCTCTCACACTACTGATCCACCTGGTGAACAAGCCTACGTCTTTTCTATCCTAAATTACCTAGAGCAGTTAGTTCAGCAACCCACCCGTATCCTGGATCGCATCGGAGATCGGCCCAACATTCTTGACCTGTTTCTAACTTCTAACCCTTCTTCTTATACTGTCAATTTTTTCTCTCCTTTGGGCTCCTCCGACCATAAACTTATCTCTGTCACCTGTCCTATCTCTCCAGTACAGCCACCCGATCTTCCTAGCCGGCGGCGCTTGTGGCACTTTGGCGCTGCCGACTGGGAGGCTCTTCGGCAGTACTTCTTTGATTTCCCATGGAATGATTTCTGCTTCCATGGCCGAGGACCCTCGGAGAGTGCTGAACGCATTACCGAGGTAATCCTATCCGGCATGGAAGCATACATTCCATTCTCTTTCTCTCAGACTAATGCTAAAAAATCTTGGTTTACTCACGCCTGTTCTACTGCTGTCCGCAATAAGGAGGAAGCATTCAAACGGTACCGACGCCTTAAAACTCAAGACTCTCATTCTTCATATGTTTCTGCCCGGAATCAAGCCAAATCTGTTCTTCGACTTGCCAAACACTCTGTCATCAATAATAAATGCACTGAACTATCCAACTCTAGCTCTTCCCAAGCTTTCTGGCATCTAGCCAAAAACCTCTCCAACAATTTCTCTTCCTCGTCTTTCCCTCCCCTTTCCCACTCTGATGGCACAACCATCACTTCTTCCTCAGACAAAGCTAAACTCTTCACTCAAACTTTTGCTAGAAACTCCACCTTGGATGATTCCGGTGCTATTCCTCCCTCTCCGCCGTCCTCTCTCTTACTTATGCCTAATATCCTAATCTCTTCTAAATATGTACTTTCTACCCTCTCTGGGCTTAACACTAATAAGGCGTACGGTCCGGACGGTGTTCCTCCTGTTGTTCTCAAAAACTGTGCTTCCGTGCTGACTCCTGCCTAGGCAAACTCTTTCGTCTCTGTCTATTCTCTAACGTCTTCCCTTCATGCTGGAAGTTTGCTCACATTCAACCTGTCCCAAAGAAGGGTGACCGCTCTCAACCCTCCAACTATCGTCCAATTGCTCTTATCTCTTGTCTTTCTAAAGTTTTTGAAACTATTCTTGCTTCCAAATTTCTTAAGCATTTCTCTTCTCATAATCTGCTCTCAGATCACCAGTATGGCTTCCTTAACACCTTATTGGCGGGCTAGGCGGTCTATTTATATGTACCGCCCAGCGGGGTGGTTTTAGCCAAAATAGGGCTGTTTACGTGATCATTTTCATGTCTAAATAAGACCCAGAGCGTAAAACAAGCATCTATTCCGGAAAGGGCATAAACAGAGCTTTCCAATGACACCACAACGATCCTTGTATGACCGCTAGTTTTCGTGCAACAATCGCGCAACACGAGTGCAAAAACCATGTAATTCGGTACTTTCCCCATACATTTCAGTATGTAGCGAGTGCGAGGGTGGAGGAGGGTGGGATTCGTGTCAGTAGGCCCGCCGCGGTGGTCTGGAGCAGTCATACGCTCGCTACTCTCCTGCCACCACTTGTCTCTCTCTCTCAGCAACATTACGTGCTGAAATTGCCACACGACTTATGTTGTGAGCCGCCACATAGTCCAAATTTATTTAACTCGACTTATGTTGTGGGCCGCCAATAGAGGGTTAAGGGTCGCTCTACTGGTGATCTTCTTTCATATCTTACTAACTCTTGGTCATCCTCCTTTCGGGACTTCGGTGAGACTTTTTCTATTGCACTAGACATATCGAAAGCCTTCGATAGAGTCTGGCATAAATCTTTAATTTCTAAACTACCCTCCTTCGGTTTCTATCCCTCCATCTGTGCCTTTGTCTCTAATTTCCTTTCCGGCCGTTCGATAGCCGCGGTTGTGGACGGCCATTGTTCACTTCCTCACCCTATAAACTCCGGTGTTCCTCAGGGCTCTGTCCTATCTCCTATTCTCTTTCTAATTTTTATAAATGATCTCCTTAACTGTACCTTAATTCCCATCCATTCATACGCAGACGACTCAACCTTACACTACTCCATTAGTTTTTCAGAATGTCCCAGCCAGCAATCCCTCAACGACAAACGTAATGAAGCCATAGAACTCTTAAATTCTGATCTAAATACTATTTCCAATTGGGGCAGAGAAAACCTTGTTAACTTTAATGCTTCCAAAACCCAATTTCTCCATCTATCTACCCGTCAGGATCTCCCAGCGGACTATCCCTTATTCTTCAACAATACAAAAATCAACCCTTCATCTTCTCTCAATATTCTTGGTGTCTCTTTTTCTTCTGCTCTCATTTGGAAGGACCATATTACCAGTCTTGCTAAGGCAGCCTCCCAGAAGCTGGGTGTGCTCAACCGCCTTAGGGGGTTCTTTTCCCCTGCACAGCTTCTTGCTCTGTACAGGGGCATGGTGCGCCCTTGTATTGAGTATTGTTCACATGTGTGGGGAGGTTCCTCTCACACCGCTCTCCTAGACAAAGTTGAAAGGAAGGCCTTTCGTATCATTAACTCCCGTCCACTCACCAACTCTCTGCAATCTCTCTCTCTCCGCCGCAATGTTGCATCTCTCTCGCTATTCTATCGCTACTATAATAATCAGTGTTCCTCAGAACTATCCCAGTGCATACCACCTCCTTTACATAGGGCACGTGGTACCCGTCTTGCAACTCAATCCCACCCCTACTCTGTGCAACTCTCCAACCCAAGAGTGAAACGTTACTCTCAAACTTTCTTCTACTGAACAGATGAGCTCTGGAACTCTCTCTCAGAATCAGTCTTTCCCTCTTCCTATGACTTAAATTGCTTCAAACTCTGTGTGTCCAGGCATTTTGGCTCGAATGTCCCTTGATGTTGGCCCTGTCACTCTTTCAACTATGGGGGAGGCACTCGCTATAGGCAGTTATGCCTTTTGCCTCCCTCAATCACATAGAAAACAAAAAATTACCGCAAGTCCATAACTATTGACTCAAATTTGATGATCTTGATGTCTATCCCCAGGTTTTTGGGGGCAAGGAACACATTAAGACAACTTTGGATATCACTGAGCTGTTGAATCATTATGAAATTGAATTCATGACCTTCAGCTGTCCACTATCACCTAATGCACAAACACCTTTGTCCATAGAATAAGTTTCAGAGCGTTCAGTTTTGAGTGTCATCCTCCTCCTCAGTATCGACCTCTTGAGTGTTGTTTGGATTGTCACAGTTTTCAGTTTGGCAAGGTCCACATGTAGCAGTGCAGGAGAGTCCATAGCGTCTGCAGCTGCATCGAGAGGATTTGCAACCCCCCGAACAGTTGCAATGGATAATTTTCAAGAGTTCGCCAGGCGCAGCATTGTTTTGGGTCATAATTGGAATTAACTGATAAATTTCCTGTTTCCATCCCCATTCGGTTGGGTTCATTTCATTTGCCATCCCCATCCATACCATAATTTGAAAGTACACACGTTAGCTATGGAATCTTGTTGCAGGTGATGTTGGGGGAAGCCGTTCAGGAGTGACAAATGCTTGAGCAGTTGCCACTTTCTTGGTGAAAATGATATGGAGCAGTGATGATGGCGTATCATTAGACTTGCCACCAAAGAGATCAACCATCAGGTCTTTGCCAAGATCTGATATGTCCTCTTGAGATTTGTTTTGAAGGATGAATGCACTAGCACAGGACTTCATGACAGGATCAGATTTCACTAATTTCCGGAAGGCTGACTTTTTTCCGATGCCGAAAATCCTTGAAGTTGAATCACAGCCTGAGTAGGCATGTACAAAGAGCAACTCATTGCACACATCGTCTCCTAAAGTTTCTTTCAACAGGTTAATGTTATAACACTCTGTGTTCTTTTGACTGCTTGTTTGCGTCAGAACGGAAGTAGATGATCTCATTGTCTGTTCTGGAGTAATGAAGGAGCAAGATCAGCAAATCTGTATCCTCACCGACCAACGTTGTGGTGCAATGACGGGATCGTTCAACAGTTGCCTTAACGATATCAACGTCTGCATCCCCTGGTGACTGAATGACAAGGCATCCCCTTTTAGTTAGTGCTGTGCTGATGAGAGCAATCATGTCTGCCTTGTTTTTGTCACGAGACAAAAAGTCCTCCTTTTTGCCTGAAAACTCTGTTTCTGCAGTGAAACTAACAATAGGGTGCAGGTTTTTTCCTCGTCTCTGATGTGTGTTGTCTTTTATGGAGGGACCTTCACCATAGCCATCGAACACCACTGTCGCTTGTCCGTAATGTCTCACAGTGAAGTCTGCATAAGACTCAGCTATTGCATTATATGAGTCGCCTTTCTTCCAAGGTAAACGATGGAGCAAAGAGCCACCATCAAGCACGTAACAATCTGTTTTAGGAATAGAGTTCATCACAGCCTCATTTGATAAGTCCGCAGCATGGTCTCGAATTGCCTGAGCAAGCTGAGGTTTGTCTGTTTTTCGAAGAATGTTCCTGGTCTCAAAGAGGGCTGGAGGGTAGGGGCTTAGTTCATACGTCAAAACCTCTTCAAGGGAAATATCTCCTGACCTTGACACCACAAGGAAACGCTGGAACAGAAGGGCAGGATCAATGGTACGATCAGGAGCAATCTTCACAGCAGAGATATTCCCAAGGGTTTGGGCTCTGTCTTTCCGCTTGAATTTGTAAGTAAATGCCGACTTTCCGATTATATCTTCAATGATCTTGTTCCCAACCGATTCAAAGTCATGTACATTCAAATCTGGCCCAGCCACTATCCCGTTGACAATGTTTCTCAGAGTAGGATCAGATGTGAAGGGTGAGCAGGCTGCAAGCTTTATCCAAATTTTCTCGAGATCAGATGCATCTCTTTTGATGCGCGCCTCAGTTGAGTCTTTGTGTTGCGGACTTGTAGTATAGGTTAGGTTTGCGAAATCCTGCATCGCACTGTTGTACTCGGATGTTACAGGTGCAGATAAGGTCCAAAGGTTTCGCATGTCCTCAGTCATCCCACTGCCGCGAGTTAGACCACCAGTGCTCTTTAGAGACCTCATCAACGTTTGTTCAATTACAAGATCACTACTAAGCCCTGCCCAGCACTGAATGCTCCTACGAACAACGTGAAAACCAATAAGGAACTTTCGATAAACGTCTGGGTGCTTTTCCTCCAGGTTGCTCATTTGCTGCAGGTAGTAATGAGCAGATCGCAGGTAATTGAAGTGCCCAGCTGCAGCAAGACAGTTAGGCAATTGGACACTGCCTGCAAATGCATCAACCAAGACCCAGTACGATCCGCCTTGATCAACATTCTTGCCATGCCAACCTTACCCAGTTTCCAGTTTTTTTAGCTATGTGATATAAAAAATGGTTAGAATGTGTTCCTTGTTCCCCCAAACCAGGGGATAGATCTAGACCCAAGTTTAATCAAATTAGACTGAAACGTTGGTCACATGGTAGTGCCATGTTGGACACCATATTGGACTTACTTGTTAGATAATGGCCCACTTTAATTTTTAATGGTCTTAATGTGTTCCTTACCCCCAAAAACCTGGGGATAGACATCAAGATCATCAAATTTGAGTCAATAGTTATGGACTTGCGGTCATTTGGAGGTGTTGGCGGCCATTTTTGACGCCATATTGGATTTTTGTGTTACATAATAGGCCAACATAATTTTGTTATGATCTTAATGTGTTCTTTGCCCCCAAAAACCTAGGGATAGACACCAAAATCATCAAATTTGAGTTGATAGTTACCTAGTTATGATCATTAAGAGGTTTCGGCGGCCATCTTGGACGCCATCTTGAAAACAAACTTTTCCGGGGGTCCTACTTTGGTAAACTTTTAGTATGTTAAAAAGTACACTAAAACCTACCAGAATCAGTTGAGAAACCTTTTGTAGCAATTTTTTGGGGGTTAAACTGTATTTTGACCTGACTATACTATCTCACTCCATCCTTCCACCTCTCCTTCGGTCTACCTCTCCCTCTCTGTCCTTCCACCTCGCTCTCGTACACCCTCTTAGTCATTCTCTCGCTTCCCATACGTTCCATATGGCCGAACCATCTCAAGTTGTTCCTTCTCACACTTTCCAGCACATCTACCTCCACACCACACCTCCTTCTTACTTCCTCATTCGTCTGTCTATCCCTCAATGTAACTCCGCACGCACTTCTCAAGTAACTCATTTCCACCCCTCTCACTCTTGGTCTGAGTCTCTCCACGAACGTCCATGCTTCGCTTCCGTAAGTTAGTGTCGGGATTACCACACTGTCATGCAAGGACTTCTTCACTTCCATACTGACCACTCTATTTCTTGTTACTGCTTTCAACGTTCCTACAACCCTCTTCCCCTGTTGCATCCTCTCCCGCACTTCTTCATCCATATTCCCATCTTTACGCAACACACTGCCCAGTTACTTAAAAGAGCTGACGATCTCTAATGCCTGGCCGTTCAACTTCACCTGACACCATCATATCGAACTCATTAATTCAAACTATCATATAATATACAAGTTGCTATGATAGGCTATGGTTTGTTTTGAGCTGATAGTAAATTGCATCCCTTAGCAACTGTTTATTGTTTTATACTTAATGGAAAAATATGAAACTGCAATCCCTCTTTGCACAAATATTGCCAACATTTTCAATTAACATTAGATCACGCTATACAATGTTCGTAATAGCTGAGTAATCAAGATTGGGACATGCCAATTTACTCTCAGCTAAGAACAAACAACTACAGTATCTTTCCCTTCCATTCTTTGACATGACTAACCCAACGAAAATGTGCTCCACCCGTAATTTCATACCGCTGTTTATCTGAATGTATAATATAGCAGTAATAGGGCTATATGTCATTAGTATGTACAAATTACATTAAATGCAAATTTTACACCGACACAAGTAATGTTAAAACCCATATCTCTGCCGTTCTCCAAGCTACCGACAAGCCATACCGATAGGTATTATACAGTATGCCGAAATACCGATATACCAATCTCAAAACTATGACTGACATTATCATCTGACTCTATACACTTGTGTTTGAGTTGCCAAGATCGGAATTTTAGACGTACTATATTATCTATCCCACATTTATGGATGTTTGCAATTTCATCCTAATACTGCACTTAATTTAACCTTACCCCAAAACAATAAAACGAAAGAATATGTTTATGACCTAATGGGTAATAATGTGAACTGTGAGGTGGCTAGTGAAGTGATTGTTAATGATGTGGACTGCCCCTGGGCGAGACTCCAGGCATCTGGCCGGCCCATATCAAGTATCCTAATGCAAGACTAGTCTACTTGCCTCAAGCATGAGCTCAGATAGATAATTCTGACGTTTCTAAGCAGTATCCTCGTTATAGAGAGAGAAGTTTTAAAATGTTTAGATAAACTCCAGGCAAATAAATCGCCTGGACCTGATACAATCTCGCCTAGAATTCTAAAGGAAGCTAAGTATGAACGTAACACCGATATTAAAAAAAGGGAGCAAATCCCTACCTAGTAACTATCATCCAATTAACTTAACCTTGGTTGTATGTAAAATGCTAGAAACACTCATAAGAGACAAACTCGTAAATCAATTAGAGGAAAACAACATACTTAAAGATACTCAACGTGGTTTTCGTAATAAACGCTCCTGCTTAACAAACCTCTTAGACTTCTTCCACGAAATCCTCAATCTATATGAGGAGAGTAAAGCCGTAGTTATTACATACCTTGATTTTCAAAAGACCTTTGACAAAGTTCCCCACAAACGTTTATTGAAAAAAACTAAAAGCGCATGGAATACAAGATGATGTTCTGAAATGGATAGAAAATTGGCTCAGTGACAGAAAGCAAAGAGTAGTCATAAACGGTAAACCATCCAAATGGATCAATGTAAGTAGCGGGGTACCCCGGGGATCGGTACTGGGGCCAATTCTCTTCCTAGTTTACATTAACGACATAGATGAGGGTCTCACCTGTCCAATCTCAAAGTTTGCTAACGATACACAAATTGCTAATAGCATACTCTCAAATGAACATGTTGAAGATATGCAACATAATCTTGAAAAGTTGTCACATTGGGCTCAAATTTGGCAAATGTGTTTCAATGCGGATAAATGTAAAGTACTGCATATTGGAAACCGAAATGAGAAAGCAAACTAGTCAATGAATGGCACCCAGCTTAAGAGTGTAGACAGAGAAACTGATTTTGGAGTAACAATATCGAGTAACTTAAAACCGAGTCAACAATGTTCAGAAGTTGTAAGAAAAGCAAACAAAATAATTGGCTTTATAGGTAGGTCATTTGAGTATAAATTCAAAGATGTAATCATAACTCTTTACAATTCCTTAGTCCGCCCTCTCCTGGAATATTGCATTCAATCTTGATGCCCTTACTACAAAAAAGAAATAGACAAACTAGAACGAGTTCAATGTTGAGTTACCAAAATTATACCTTGCCTAAAGAACAAACCATACGAGGAGTGTCTTAGAGAATTAAATATATTTCCTTTAATGCAGCACAGATTAGGAAGCAACTTAGTTCAATTATTCTAAGTCATCACAGGCATCGACAATATGAACTGTAATAAATATTTAACTATCGATCAATCAAATTACACGCGGGGGAACGGTTGGAAAATTATTAGTAAAGCTTTTAACTCACACGAGTCTAAGAATCTCTTCTTCAATCTAGTTGTCAACTTGTGGATTGGGCTTCACCGAGACGTCATAGACTGCAGCACCGTTGATTCTTTTAAACTCTGCATAGACAAACACCTTGCCTTAAATCCACGACTGACTGCATTTGTAAAAGAATACAGTTTTTTTCCCTCTATTATATTGATAACAACTGTCCCCTACTAACATCTCCTAATCCTACCATGGACATTTGTCCCAGGAAAGTCTTCCATTTCCATTTTCCCTTACCCACTCTAAACTACTGTTTGGACACTTGACCATCAGTGTGTTGGAGGGCAAGCAGCCTTGAGGGGTCGCTGGACTGTTGTTGCTTGATTTCCTTTTGTAATCCTTTGTACATCCCTCTCTTTGTATCTCTTCAGGGAAGTTCTCACTCTGCGAGTCCAATCTGGCAGCACAACTTGTTTCTATTATGTCTATAATCTTACCCAATAGGAAACTTCTTCTTGACTCCAATGCATTCACCAGCTGCCCACAGGGTTCCACTTTTAAAAGTTTTCCCACAATTATTCTACAGGGTCCTCCAGAGAACCAAGTGCTCCAAACCAGTTTGAGACTGCCACTGCATACTTCTTTCCATATTTCTCACCTTTGAACCTATCAAGATGAAACCCTGTAGGATTACATTTTGAGATTTTCACGTTTGAGTTGCAGCTTCAGTGTAGCAACAACAAGCTTGTGGTCGGTATCAAAGAACTCAGCAGCCCTAAAGACACTGCAGTTCTGGAGGATCCGAATCATACCTCGAAGCCAACACTATCTGTGCCCGTAACTGCATTGAAGTCCCCAAGGACAAGGAGTGTGTCACATGAGTGTCACTGTAAACAATAGATTTGATTTTGGTATAGAATAATTCACTATTTTCTAAAGTATTCATGTTGGTAAGAACATACCCTGCAACAAGATAAATTAAGCCCATGAAGTGCTTCATCCTCACCAGAAGCATACAGTCAGGCATTACACCTGACTGTATGCTGCTGTGGAAACTGTGGAAACCAGGGCCTATCCAATCATAGCAGCCAGGCTAATGAACTAACTGTTAATAATGTGGACTGTTAGGTGGCTAGTGTCATGCAATATAATATTATTTGTATGATGTTACTTAAGTTCCCTCATTACTTTTATACAGATATATCCTAGTTTTCATACTGGTAACATGACTATTGGTATGCGACTGTACACTCGTAGTTGAGTGTGGTTAACAGGACGTTCTCTGCTGACTTATCAAAATTCTACCGATTACTGTATGCTGATTCATATATACCTCACACCACCACCTTTGGATTGCATTTTCTGCAATATTTACACTCGAGCTGAAACGGCCAAGGAAGTAGAGAAGTTCCGGTCATATCAGCCGCTGGTCTTACCGGCCGCCTGAATAGGGCACAGTCTTTCCACGATACTGGAGAACAGTCATAGACTCTCCCAGACTCCACTCCCGCATCAAGTGGTGTCCCCCCTCTGCTCTTTTGACACCTCACCAACCATAATGTAGACTGAATCCAAATATTGAGACTTAGATAGAATCACTCACCATTCCACCATATCCACCTATTGAATTACTACTATTGCTGAATATTACTGTTGATTACTACTGCTGCGTACTACTGCTGAAATTGAATACAACTATTGATTACCACTGCTGAATACTACTGCCGAATTACTGCTGCTGATTACTACTGTTGATTCTACACCTACTACTCTTAATAAATACTAGGCTGATTGACTTGTGCATTTATTCTGACTTCTCATTAGGTCATCAATTATAATTGGGTGGTGGCAAGCGATAACCACCGCTACCGTTATTGCAAGTATAATATTACATAGAGGCTACAATCATACAAGGTACTAAGTTACATGGTGACATCAGTGAATGTTACCAACGTTTCACTTTTTAACTAACTGTTAATAATGTGGACTGATAGGTGGCTAGTGAACATACTGTTAATAATGTGGACTGATAGATGGCTAGTGAACTAGCTGTTAATAATGTGGACTGATAGATGGCTAGTTAACTAACTGTTAATAATGTGGACTGATAGGTGGCTAGTGAACATACTGTTAATAATGTGGATTGATAGATGGCTAGTGAACTAACTGTTAATAATGTGAACTGATAGGTGGCTAGTGAACTAACTGTTAACACCTAAAGAGCGGCCTAGGCGGTATAAAATATGTAGCCACCAGCGGGGTGTTTTTACCCAAAATAGGGCTGTTTACGTGATCATTTTCATGCCTAAATAAGACCCAGAGCGTAAAACAAGTATCTATCCCTGAAAGGGCATAAACAGAGCTTTCCAATGACACCATAACGATCCTTTTATGACGGCTAGTTTTCTTGCAACAACCGCGCGACACGAGTGCAAAAAGCATGTAATTCGGTACTTTCCCCATACAATTCAGTATGTAGCGAGTGAGAGAGGGAGGGAGGAGGTGGGATTCGTGTCAGTAGGTTCGCCGCGGTGGTCTGGAGCAGTCATACGCTCGCTACTCTCCTGCCACCACTTGTCTCTCTCTCTCAGCAACATTACGTGCTGAAATTGCCACACGACCTATGTCGCGCGCCGCCAGATAGTCCAGATTTATTATACTCGAATTATGTTGCGCGCCGACAGTTAGGGGTTAATAATGTGGACTGATAGGTGGCTAGTGAACTTACTGTTAATAATGTGGACTGATAGGTGGCTAGTGAGCTTACTGTTAATAATGTGGACTGATAGGTGGCTAGGGTCCGAGTTAGCCGGGCGGCAGGTGTAGCGTCCGGCGTCGCTTCTGGTGGCTCGCTGGATGAGGAGGCGGGAGGTGGAGATGGGGCCGTGTTCAGTTACTACAGTGATGCCGCCACGGGGGGAGTCGTACGAGAGTAGCTGGGGAAAGATGAGGGAGTGATGGTCTTAGTGATAGTTACCACAGTGATGCCGCCATGCGGGGAGTTGTACGATAGTAGCTGGGGAGAGTTGAGGGAGTGATGGTGTTAGTAATAGTTACTACAGTGATGCCACCACGAGGGGAGTCATACGAGAGTAGAGGGGAGAGATGAAGGAATGATGGTGTTAGTGATGATACAGTTATAATACAGTAGTTAATAATATACAATAATAACAATTGGCTGTATTAGGAGAGAAACTATTTGGATAATGTGAATGAATGTGATGTTCAATGTTTCAATGAATTTTGTTTAAACTAGCTCTTAGAAATAGCAGTAAAAGGACATGTAAACAATGATGTTATCAATTGAAGATTTTCAGTGATTGAATTCAGCCAATACTGCTGGTTGAGTAGGCTGCTAATCTTAGTCATTGTTAATAAATATATACTATACATTGTTTGAACAGACTCCATGAATATTGCAGATGTTATATTGACAAATTTGGCCATTAAATCTGATATGATTGCTGATTTGATCATTTATTATATGTGCCTATCATTACTATATGACAGGAACACTGATACAGATTCACTTCGTTGGTGGCCTCATCTCTTTAGAACAAACTAATAAATGTACCTTATGGTGTTCTCCATTATGTATCTCATATTTTTAACGGTGAGGAATGAGCTTGGTGGAAAGTTACCCTGGGAAAGTTAGATCCACAGATTTTTGGTATACATTAAATTTGAAGAACAGAATACATTGTAGATGCGCATAGGCTAAGTAGCACAATCAAAGTAAGTTCAACCGTAAATTTACTATATCTTTAAAATTATTCAAATGGGTGAGTGAAATCATTTATATTTATAGATTGTTCATTTGTTGTCTTTTCTTTTTTATGTTTGTTGGGGAGATTGTAGGCACCAATTGAGCAGGGCAATACCCAGGGGAGGCCACATAGGCATATGATAAGGAATTGCTGGAACTCCTTTTTTTTCATTTGCCTGGCTTCCCCCACTGTTTCTATTTGTGCCTTACCCACGCAGAGAGTAATCCAGCTAACTCCCCAAAAAAACTTCCTTCTCCTATTAATTTCACTACACTTAACAAGCGCACCACACTTCTTTCCAACACACCTTAAAATACCTCTAACGTACCTTGATTTGGGCTCTCTATAACTCCTTCAACCTTGGTGGGGACACATGTTACAGGCAGCTTTGCCATTTGTCTCCCCCTTGCACATAGCCTCCCCATAATCTTAATATGAACGGTGTTACCTCTCCACATCCCCTCCACAATGGAGATAAATGTTCTCATTAAGAATGCACATGCTGTATATACAGTATATGATGATTAACTGCTTGTCAGTGAAAAACTAAACATTTCGGTAATTAAATTCTAGTTTCTTCTGATACATTTTGAAAAATAATTGAATTTGCCATGAAATACCTAAATACACCAAAGATCCCAATACTGGATGAAAAGGGAATATATATTTTATTGAATAGTATATATGACACAGAATGACTGAAATCCAGATACTAATATAACAAATAATATCTATATTACATGATATCTTGTTTTTGTTTTTTCTTACGTACTAATATAAATCCACACTTTAACACACCATTATACATGTACACGTAGTTACACATTAAAGATATCCATTCCAATCCCACTGCTATCTGTTTCTTTATCATCGCTCAGGTCACTGATGTGCTAAGCCTGTGTTATTGCTTGGCCTGTGTGGATAAAGGTCATGTTGAAACTTCGAAAACCGTTATCATCACCTTTGCTTGTGTACTAGAAGATCAACCAGCCCATCCTTTATCCAATGGCATTATGTCAAACATTGGTATATGTTGCCAGGATTTTAATATTAGGCATTACATACAGCGCTATATGGGAACCGTATGTTTTGTATGATAATAAGCATGTAATCCGTGTAGCATACATTATTTATGGACCTGTTTTCAATTCACCTCCCTCATCACCAGGTAATGTGAGAACATTTAGTACAAAACATACTATCAAGTTTCTATTTCTCTCTCACCTGGATGTCGTGGTACCAGAAGAATTGTAAAGATGGGGTAGAAGCTATTGGAATGGCTTTTTAGTGTGTGTTATTAGTCTGTATTCATCACATAATATTTATTTTTCGTTATTTTTCTCACCTGGTTGTCGTGGTACCAGAAGATATAAGGCTGGGGTTGTGGGCTGTGCTTGACGACACAGGTGAGGTTGATAGTGGAGCCCAAGTTGATGTAGAGGTCAGGCCCTCCCACCACTACCGTCTCGGGTTCTGACGGGAAGATAACGCCAAACTCCTTTCTTAGTATCAATATTCTAATTCTGAATTGCTATTATCTAATGTTCTCCAACCAGTGGAATACAATAGAAGATAAAATACTAATTATCAGGCTACATACGAGACAGGTCTAATACAGAATGAAGACATAATTTGTTTCAGAATTAGAAGACAAAATAGCAGACAAGTAAAAGTCTGAATTGGGCGAGCAGAAATTATTCCAATGAATTGAAAAACTTTTAATATTTTGAAAGACAAAAACTGTGTACTGTAAGTAAAAACATCACACGCGGGCATAACCAGAAGAGAAAACTTTGTATATATTTTCAATTAATTAACTTTTAATTAAATTACCTACTTTTCACTCACCAACAACAGCGAGCCAGACTACACTGGATATGGGCGGTGTGGTGGAGATCTGACACTCGTAGGCCCCAGAATCACGGTGTTGGACGTAGTGAATTTTGAGCAGCCAGTCCTCAGAGCCGGGCTGGTGCACTGACTTGAACCGCTCGTCAGAGGTGTAGGTGAACCGACCCACTGTCAGCAGGTGGAGGTCCCGCCCCCGCATCCACGACACCTGTAGTTGATGGAGGGAAATATGTCGGTGAACCCGCCCAATTCCAGGATGTGGAGGTCCCTCCCCCGCATCAACGACACCTGTGGTTGATGGAGGGAAATATATCAGTGAACCCACGCACTGCCAGGAAGTGGAGGTCCCTCCCCCGCATCAACGACACCTGTGGTTGATGGAGGGAAATAATGTCAGTGAACCCACGCACTGCCAGGAAGTGGAGGTCCCTCCCCCGCAACAACGACACCAGTGGTTGATGGAGGGAAATATGTCAGTGAACCACGCACTTCCAGGAAGTGGAGGTCCCTCCCCCGCATCAACGACACCTGTGCTTGATGGAGGGAAATATGTCAGTGAACCCACGCACTGCCAGGAAATGGAGGTCCCTCCCCCGCATCAACGACACCTGTGGATGATGGAGGGAAATATGTCAGTGAACCCGCCCACTGCCAGGAAATGCAGGTCCCTGCCCCACATCAACGACACCTGTGGTTGATGTTGGGAAATATGTCGGTGAACCCGCCCACTGCCAGGAAGTTGAGGTCCCTCCCCCGCATCAACGACACCAGTGGTTAACTGATTGGAATTTGTATTTTTACATTCAACAAGATGTGCATGTTGTATGTTATCTTAGCTATCTTAGGTAGAGTATTGGCATAGAACATATTTACCTGAACCTTCCGATGGGTTCTAAATTTTGTATACAATTTTTGAATATATGATAAGCTATAATAGCATTAATAAAATGTCTGTGACGGCTGGAAATGATGCCAGCTTTATGTAAAGCGATCCTGCATCCGCTACTCCTATGGTAAAGAGAATATCTAATACAAACATAAACTGGCATGGGATTTATACTTAGCAGCATATGTGTTTCATGGCATATATGACAAATTACCCAATAAAGGTGGCATCACAAGTGGAAATGTATAAGCCTATATTAGCAGTTACAGATTCATATATGGTGAATATAATTTATTAACCAATTATAATACCACTATGCCACTATTAATATACTTTGTTTATGGTTGACAATTTCATTTGGAGGTGTTTGGTGTTGGGAGTGTAATTATGTAATTAGATTTGTTCTATAGGTTCATGAACCGTTCGTAACAAGGTCGGTTCTTTGAGATCTGTGCCCCATACATTTGTCTTTCCTCTCACATAAACATTACGCTATTCAGTGTGCAGTTTGGTCTGAGTACATGATTAGATTGATATTCAGTATTCGATGAATGAATATTAATTGTAGTCATGTACTTAACCTTTAACTGTCTTGGTGGTGTAATGTTTAGAGTGTTAAAGATTTGTATGTGGTATCCCATATTTGAATCCAGGGAGGATCACATACTTTCATTAATTTCATGTAAAGGTGTTTGGTGTTGGGAGTTAAATTAATTAATGACAGTACTATACTAATAACAAGTAAAACATAAAAATGGGCAGATATCATGTATCAGAATGTCTTATTCTGTAACCACCTGCCCCGGTAATATTTTGGTAGTGTACCCACCGTTTGGCCCCCGCGGTACTTAATGCGACAGTTGAGCAGGGCCGCCTTTCCGAGCTCCACCGTGACGTTGTGAGAGTGGTCCTTATCGAAGGTGGGGCCGCTCAGGGGGATACTCTTCCAAGCCACCTCCTGCTGTGTCTCCTCCAGGGCCCTCATCATCTCCGCCTCCGTCCCTCCATCTACTGTAACAGGCATAGTAGTAGCGATATTACTAGAGAGAAGAACATAACTGTTTTGTTTTGTTCCCAAGGGTTTGAACATCTGGTATTCTGTAACTAACACCCATTAATACCAAAATTCTCAGCACCTTACTTTCCCTGAAAAAAGTGCCACCAGTGATTATTTATTATATTCAGGACATAATATCAGTTTAATACATAAACGGCGACGCACCTATTCGAATAGGTATCGAGGGCAAACAAGACAAAACTATGTTTGATTACAGCCCAGATGCTTCAGGACTTGGATAGGTTCAAATATTTAAATTGGTGTAACAATATTGATGCAGCTGAACCCTACAACATACGCCCAAACATTCACAATAATTCACAAGAAATAGTCTAAACATGTATAATCTGTAAGTTTTCTAAAAACCAAGACAGTGACAGAGACATGTTTGATTGTGGTATAGCCTCTGGAACACTTGTGGACTGATTAACAGATATATCGGTAACTTAATTAAAACTAAAGACTAATTATTTTGTTATTTGTACACGAATGTGCATTTTCTCATACACATACACACAACTCTCTCTTTGCTAAGACAATCGGTTAATTATTTTGTTTATGTTTATTATTTTAACCACATTGAATGTACTAATGTTGACTTCTGCCCACCCCGTAGGTTGGGAGAGCAAGAGCCATCAGTGCTAGTGGAGCAAACAAGGAGAACGTGCTGGCCGATCCAATTAAACTTGTCGGATATTTCGCCTGGGGTACCGGGCTACTGTATCTAGAATACTATATGATAGTATTATATATACAGTATAATAATAGTAGTTATTCCTCACATAAATATAGGGTTAGCTAATAGCAATGTGCCGTATAACTCGTTTGAATACAAAACCGTTAAGAGTGCTATATGATTCATGTCCGACGGATGTCTATTTATATAAAATCAAATATTAGGAGTAGGAACTTCGGTTGTGTTTTATATTCTTCCTCATACCATAAACTTTACGTATCACACCATAATTCATAGCTCAAAAACATCTTACAACAAAATGAACAGGGTATGTATACTACTGCATAAGAGTGCGAGTCCAAGAATATCGACCGATCGTACAAGCTTGTGCTATGTTATTCATACATACAAACTATTGATGATAATCAAATTCTGATGGAAAATGCGTGAGAATTTCTTGTCCTTTATTATACAAAAAGCTATTGCAGTCACTGAAAACTCTGATTATATGACGGTGCGAAGTTGAGAGATGCTGGGGAAAACAATTTAGTTTGAGTCCAGATCAGTTTTATCGATGTTTCTTATTTATTTGTTTGTAGATTTTCTACTGTAATATTGTAGATTGGTATTTCCGCTTTCTATTGAGATATAATATATTGTACTATACGTAATTATTGTTGCTGACAATCTATGCATGCATACTTGTCTTCGCCAAATACAATTTATTTATTTATTCAAATAAAAATTACTATTGATGATTAACCCTTCTTTAGCGGCCTATGCGGTTTATTTATATGTACCGCCCAGCAGGGTGTTTTTAGCCAAAATAGGGCTGTTTACGTGATCATTTTCATGCCTAAATAAGACCCAGAACGTAAAACAAGTATCTATCCCTGAAAGGGCATAAACAGAGCTTTCGAATGACACCATAACGATCCTTTTATGATGCCTAGTTTTCTTGCAATAACCGTGCAACGCGAGTGCAAAAAGCATGTAATTAGCCACTTTCCCGATACAATTCCGTATATAGCGAGTGAGAGAGGGAGGAGGGAGCTGAGATTCGTGTCAGTAGGTTCGCCGCGGTGGTCTGGAGCAGTCATACGCTCGCTAGTCTCCTGCCACCACTTGTCTCTCTCTCTCAGCAACATTACGTGCTGAAATTGCCACTCGACCTATGTCGAGCGCCGCCACATAGTCCAGCTTTATTAAATACGACTTATGTGGTGAGCCGCTTTTTAAGGGTTAATAAACTCTGATGACATATTTTGAATGAGCATGCAAAATGATTCTAATGTCATATTGTATTTTTATTGCTCAGCTTATAACGAAGTTATGTCCGTGTATTCTTGGAAAAACAAGGACATATTTCTTGTATATCGGTTTTCAATGTGATAATTTGATCTTGTGGGAAAAAAAAACCCAGTTGTATAATAGTATCAGTCTTGCTCCATATTTTGCATAGCATGTAGAGACGATTATTGTGGGTTAAAACAGTGATAAAGTATGTGAACCTTCTAGTGGTAGTGCAATTATTGTGAGTTAAAACAGTGATAAAGTATGTGAACCCTTTGGTGGTAGTGCAATTATTGTGGGTTAAAACAGTGATAAAGTATGTGAACCCTCTGGTGGTAGTCCAATTATTGTGAATTAAAACAGAGATAAAGTATGTGAACCCTCTGGTGGTAGTGTAATTATTGTGAGTTAAAACAGTGCTAAAGTATGTGAACCCTCTGGTGGTAGTGCAATTATTGTGAGTTAAAACAGTGATAAAGTATGTGAACCCTCTGGTGGTAGTGCAATTATTGTGGGTTAAAACAGTGATAAAGTATGTGAACCCTCTGGTGGTAGTGCAATTATTGTGAGTTAAAACAGTGATAAAGTATGTGAACCCTCTGGTGGTAGTGCAATTATTGTGGGTTAAAACAGTGATAAAGTATGTGAACCCTCTGGTGGTAGTGCAATTATTGTGGGTTAAAACAGTGATAAAGTATGTGAACCCTCTGGTGGTAGTGCAATTATTGTGAACCCTCTGGTGGTAGTGCAATTATTGTGGGTTAAAACAGTGATAAAGTATGTGAACCCTCTTTTGGTAGTGCAATTATTGTGAGTTAAAACAGTGATAAAGTATGTGAACCCTCTGCTGGTAGTGCAATTATTGTGGGTTAAACAGTGATAAAGTATGTGAACCCTCTGGTGGTAGTGCAATTATTGTGAGTTAAAACGGTAATAAAGTATGTGAACCCTTGTGAACCCTCTGGTGGTAGTGCAATTATTGTGGGTTAAAACAGTGATACATTAGGTGAACCCTTTAGTGGTAGTGCAATTATTGTGGGTTAAAACAGCGATAAAGTATGTGAACCCTCTGGTGGTAGTGCAATTATTGTGGGTTAAAACAGCGATAAAGTATGTGAACCCTCTGGTGGTAGTGCAATTATTGTGGGTTAAAACAGTGATAAAGTATGTGAACCCTCTGGTGGTAGTGCAATTATTGAGGGTTAAAACAGTGATACATTAGGTGAACCCTTTAGTGGTAGTGCAATTATTGTGAGTTAAAACAGTGATAAAGTATGTGAACCCTCTGGTGGTAGTGCAATTATTGTGGGTTAAAACAGCGATAAAGTATGTGAACCCTCTGGTGGTAGTGCAATTATTGTTGGTTAAAACAGTGATAAAGTATGTGAACCCTCTGGTGGTAGTGCAATTATTGTGGGTTAAAACAGTGATACATTAGGTGAACCCTTTAGTGGTAGTGCAATTATTGTGAGTTAAAACAGTGATAAAGTATGTGAACCCTCTGGTGGTAGTGCAATTATTGTGGGTTAAAACAGCGATAAAGTATGTGAACCCTCTGGTGGTAGTGCAATTATTGTGGGTTAAAACAGTGATAAAGTATGTGAACCCTCTGGTGGTAGTGCAATTATTGTGGGTTAAAACAGTGATACATTAGGTGAACCCTTTAGTGGTAGTGCAATTATTGTGAGTTAAAACAGTGATAAAGTATGTGAACCCTCTGGTGGTAGTCCAATTATTGTGGGTTAAAACAGCGATAAAGTATGTGAACCCTCTGGTGGTAGTGCAATTATTGTGGGTTAAAACAGCGATAAATTATGTGAACCCTCTGGTGGTAGTGCAATTATTGTGGGTTAAAACAGTGATACATTAGGTGAACCCGTTAGTGGTAGTGCAATTAGCATTTGAGAGTGAACGGTAGTGATAATAAGTTTAAAAAACACTTAAACAAGCGTGAGAGAGTTAAAGGTATACATGTTGGCAAATATAGGATATTAGTAACCTGTATTGTCTAAATGTGCAGAACAATTTGTGCCATTTATATACATATAAGTAACACATAATTGCCGGTTCACTTAGTCTTGAAAATAACGTCTTATAAATGCTTCCCATTTTGTCTCACACATTGGGGGAGGCGATAGCAGCATGAATAGGGTCGTGGACTGCAAACCAAAAGGAGCTCAGATCGAGTCCACGCCAAAACGTCAGGGCTTTTCCCGAGGTGATCTGATCGTTCCTGCTGTTTTACAAGTATCCTGGCTATGCCGACGTATCAAGAAAACACCCCATACATCGTCATAAATTTATAGCATTGAAGATGCCTGACAATATTATAAAATGCTATGAATTACCGAATATCTGCCCTCTCCAAATCAAGTGACGTGTCTAATTAAGGTGTCGTTATCTAGTGTGGCAAAAAGGAAGCAACCAATACCTAGAAGCGCCACTGAGACCATCTAGGGTGACACATGAAATACCCAACATCCCAAAGCTTCAATTGATAATCTCGGGGCCTCGTAAGAGCAACAGGCTATTGAACAGCCTACAGTCCCGAGGTTGACAGACAAAAACAAACTATCCGAGAAGTTCTGCATTGCACGTCGCAATGCACCATGTCTTGAGGTACTGCCGTAATTTCCTGAGGAAAAGCAGCTTTTACTTCATCCAGTGTACGCGATTTATTGACGAACACTCCCTTTGAGACAGCGTAGCCCCAAAGAAATAATCAGAACAAAAAAACAGTATTCGAAAAGAAAGAAAGTCAGGCGATCAAGCAAGCCACAGCATTTCATTGTGCTGGGAAATTAAATGGCTGGGAAACATATCTTAAATAACAGCCATGGAACCACTTGCTGTATGAGCGGTCGCTCCATCTTGTCAAAACCATACGTGTCATATAGTAATGCCATGTGTGTTAACTTCTGGTAAACATGAACACAACGATCAGAGTTCACTGTACTGCATTGCCGCCTGCATCAAAGAAATATGGGTCTATCATACTAAAGTTTGCCACACAGCACCACACTGTTACATGAGTGTATGAAGTTGTCATGGATTGCTGTACGACCAATAGCGGAAGTTTCGCTTAATTACGCAACCACAGAGATAGAAATGCACTTCTTCACTCTTGAGAAGAACTATGTAATCTGCCCACATTATAAGCATTTTTAGGGTTTTCCCAATCATGTTGATATTAATCTTGCACGATCATATTTTTATAAGGATGACAGTATAAATCAAGGTGCAATATCCCTCGCACACTAAGATATCAAAGGCCTATTGCAGCACCATGCTTTGACGCGGAATGACAATGACTCTTCACGGCAGCCCGACTAACGGACTCAATAGTTTTCAGACAGTTCATACATACCTCTTGGTGGTGTCTTTGTCAAGGCAGAACCAGTCAACCTGAAGTTTTCTACTCATACCAATATCGTATTCGGACTAGGCACTCTTCCATGACGGCCCACATTAAAATGCAAACAAAACTTTCCCGGCATTTGAGTAACATAGTCGCTACTATTAAAAAACGTCTTTAAAAAAGCGTGATGTTGCATATTCCACATCATATAAGTCCATAGAAGGCCGTAGAATATACTCATCAACAAAATAGTATTGACATCAATGTTTGGTTCATCAAATCCCCGAACAAGTATTCCGAGTGACACCATCTTCTATTTTCTGAAGATGGAATAAGACCCACTAGCAGAAGAACTTAGTAAATAATGTAAATCAAGTTAAGGAAATGGTAATAGTAGTTGACAGTAATTTACTGGAAGTTAGTACGAGTTCGCAAAAAAAAAAAAAAAAGTCCTATGTAAGTATTCTGTAATAAACCGCAGTAGTAAAAGACTGTTGCTTACCTATAACTATTGCAACATTAAGGGGAGATGGGCTGCTTTATCTGGTCCTCCTTCTTCCGCATGTTTATCCCCATTAGTTTTGAGATGTTAAGACGTTTGCCCCCATTAGTTTGTCGATCTTAAGACCCTTTGCCTCCTTTCTGTGTCAATATTAAGACCTTTCGTTTCCTTTAGGTGTCGATTTTTTCCTCGCGAGCGATAGCGAGCCTATTATTGTGGAGGAACCGGCCTTCGGCAGTGATGTACAAATGTACACATTAATCTCGAAGGGGCATCTAATGAATGTTAATTTTTACGTTTAATGTAGTTCTAGGGACGAAACTAAAAAATAAATAAATATAGGAGTAAATAGACCCAAAACATGACCACTGGTAATGAAGATAGTGTTATGTACAGTACAACAATGCTAATAGAGAATATTTACCTAACACAAACAATATAATAACTGCAGTAGAATATTTACCTAACACAAACAATATACATAACTGCAGTAGAATATTTACCTAACAGAAACAATATACATAACTGCAGTAGAATATTTACCTAACACAAACAATATACATAACTGCAGTAGAATATTTACCTAACACAAACAATATACATAACTGCAGTAGAATACAAGTATCTTACCTGAATATGTCGCCCACAACAGCAGTAGAAGGCAGCCACTAAACGAGGTCATCATCATTCATACACCCTATCCTGCAAAGGAAAAATATATACATCTTAGTTGCAGCCAGACATTTATATCAGAGACTTCCGAACATCCAAAATGTATGTTTTTATTTAGATAAGGGTAAATGCAATTTGAAAAAGTAGAGTGCTTATGAATATAAATTTGTCCATTGTGCAGCGAGTTTTGGTTTGCATAATTAATAATAAAGAATAATTTCAAGGATGCATGTTTCCTTAATGACTAATTAATGATCGATATCAAAGTTATCTACATAACACTTACATAACATCACCATGTTCTACAAAGAGTATAATTATTTTGTTGGAATATGTGCTATGTTACTTGATAAGCCACTGTTTGATTCGATTTACAGTAAGTGATACTTCCTTGTAAATAAAAGTTCTGTTATACTAACCTATATAAATACCCCAGTTCGTAATTCTGCCTGTAACTTTTAAATGCAGTTTGGCCCATCATTGTATTTGAATATATATTTATGATCAACTTTCACTATTGCAAAAGTATGCGTGGGTAAACAATATTTGCAGCACTATACAAGTGATCAACAGTGTACATGACTCTTAAACAATATCAGCAGCACTATACAAGTGATCAACAGTGTACAAAGGAGTACAAAGGAGTACAAAGGAAATCAAGCAACAACAGATCCAGTGACCCTTCTAGGTTGCTTGTCCTCCAAAACACTGAGGATCAAGTGTCCAAACAGTGGTTTAGAGTGGGTAAGGGAACATTGGAAAGGGAATTACTGCCCTGGAACTAATGTCCGTGGCAGGATTAGGAAGTTAGTAGGGGACAGATGGGTTAGTAACTGAGGGGGGGGGCATAAAATAAAGTTATTCATTTACAAACGCAGTCAGTCGCGGGTTTGATGCGAGATATTTGTCTAGGCGGAGTTTAAATGAATCAACGGTGATGCAGTCTATAACGTTTCGGGGAAGCCCATTCCACAAGTTGACAACTCGATTGAAGAAGAAATTCTTAGATTCGTGCGAGTTAAAAGATTTACCAATAATTTTGCAACCGTTTCCCCGCGTGTAATTAGATTGGTCGATAGTGAAGTACTTACTACAGTTCATATTGTCGATGCCTTTGATGATTTTGAACACTTGAATTAAGTCGCCTCTTAATCTGCGCTGGGTTAAAGGAAATAGATTTAATTCTCTAAGACGCTCTTCGTATGGTTTGTTCTTTAGGCTAGGTATCATTTTGGTAACTCTACGTTGAACTCGTTCTAGCTTGTTTATATCTTTTTGGTAATAAGGGCACCAGGATTGAACGCAGTATTCCAGAAGAGGGCGGACTAAGGAATTGTAAAGGGTTAGGATAACTTCTTTGGATTTATGCTCAAATGACCTGCCTATAAAGCCAATTATTTTGTTTGCCTTCTTAACAACTTCTGAACATTGTTGACTCGGTTTTAGGTTACTCGATATTGTTACTCCCAGATCGGTTTCTCTGTTTACATTCTTAAGCTGAGTGCCATTCATCGAATAGTTTGCTTTCTCATTTAGGTATCCGATATGTAGTACTTTACATTTATCCGCATTGAAACTCATTTGCCAAATTTGGGCCCAACATGACAATTTATCTAGATTGTGTTGCATATCGTCAACTTGTTCTTTCGAGAGTACGCTATTTGCAATTTTTGTATCGTCAGCAAATTTTGAGATTGTACAGGTGAGACCCTCATCTATGTCGTTGATGTAAATTAGAAAGAGAATTGGTCCTAGTACCGATCCCTGGGGTACCCCGCTACTTACATTGGTCCATTTTGATGCCTTACCGTTTATGACTACTCTTTGCTTTCTGTCGCTGAGCCAATTTTCTATCCATTTCAACACACCGTCTTGTATTCCATGCGCTTTTAGTTTTAGCAGTAAACGTTTGTGGGGAACTTTGTCAAAGGCCTTTTGAAAATCAAGGTATATAATATCTACAGCTTTACTCTCATCGTAGAGGTTGAGGATATCGTGGAAGAAGTCTAAGAGGTTTGTTAAACAGGAATGTTTTTTACGAAAGCCGTGTTGAGTATCTTTAAGTATGTTATTTTCCTCTAAGTGATTTACGAGTCTGTCTCGTATGACAGTTTCTAGCATTTTACATACAACTGAGGTTAAGCTAATTGGACGATAGTTACTGGATAGGGATTTGCTGCCTTTTTTGAATATCGGTGTTACGTTGGCTAGCTTCCACTGATCGGGCATAGTTCCAGACTGCAAGGATTTATTGAATAGTAATGTCAGTGGTTTAGAGAGCTCATCCTTAGCTTCCTTTAGAACTCTAGGCGAGATTGTATCAGGTCCAGGCGTTTTATTTACCTTGAGTTTATCTAAACAATTCAATACTTCTCTCTCTGTAACGGTGATATTGCTTAAAACATCTGAATTATCAATCTGAATCGGCGATGGTGTAGGGATATCACTGAGGTCTTCTGTTGTAAAAACTGATGCAAAGAAGGTATTGAGGGCATTACTCATTTGTTCTTCGTCTTTGGTGTATTCTCCATTTTCATCGACTAACGGTCCAACAGTTGAAGTAACTACTTTTTTCTTTCTGATATAACTATAGAATTCTTTCGGGTTTGTTTTACTTTGATTTGCAATATGTAACTCTAAGGTCTTTTTACTTTGCTTAATTCACTTTTTGGCTTTGCGTCGTAGCTCTACAAATTTCAGCCGTTCTTCGTCATTTTGTGAGGATTTTAATCTATCATTAGCAAATTTTTTAGCAAGCAGGCAGTTTGAAATATCTTTATTCCACCATTTGGGCTTATTATTATGGCCTGGACGCCGAGTTTTCGATGGTATGCAGTCTTGCACTGCTTTTAGGTAAGTGGCTTCGAATAACTTCCAAAATGTATTTATGTCGTTATTGTGAATTAAAAAGCTCCAGTCAGTTTCTTTAAACATAGCTCTAAGTTTATGGAAGTTTGCTTTCTTGAAATTAGGGACTTTTTCGATGCTACTATTTGGTTCGTTACTAGTAAACTTTAAAGTGAAAGTTATCGTATGATGGTCGCTGTTACTGAATTCATCACCAACATTCAAATTCTCTATTAATTCTTCTTTTGTTGCAAGTACAATGTCAAGAACGTTATTACCACGGGTCGGCGTTCCAACAAATTGATAAAGCGAACTCTCTTGCAAGTTCGTATACAAGTCATGTCCGGAGTGTGAAGTAAGAGTATCGCCCCACTTGGTCACAGGTAAATTAAAGTCACCAAAAATTACGGTATCTTGCGAGTTACTTATATCTGCAATTTGTTCGTAAATTTCTCGGTCAGTTTGCACTGATTGAGCTGGAGGTCTGTATATTAATGCAAGTATTATTTTGGTACCTTTATTATTCTTTATTAGCACAAAAGATGCGTCGACGTTCACAATTTGAGGTTTTGACAAGAGGGTAGGGTTAAGACTTTCTTTGATATAAAGTAAAACGCCACCTCCATTTCGATTTATTCGGCTTTTCTCAAACATTACATAACCGGGAAGTGAATACTCTGCTAAAAAGTCTCTATCTTCTGTATTGAGCCAAGATTCTGTTATGCCAATCACATCATGATTGTACATGACTCTTAAACAATATCAGCAGCACTATACAAGTGATCAACAGTGTACATGACTCTTAAACAATATCAGCAGCACTATACAAGTGATCAACAGTGTACATGACTCTTAAACAATATTTGCAGCACTATACAAGTGATCAACAGTGTACATGACTCTTAAACAATATCAGCAGCACTATACAAGTGATCAACAGTGTACATGACTCTTAAACAATATCAGCAGCACTATACAAGTGATCAACAGTGTACATGACTCTTAAACAATATCAGCAGCACTATACAAGTGATCAACAGTGTACATGACTCTTAAACAATATCAGCAGCACTATACAAGTGATCAACAGTGTACATGACTCTTAAACAATATCAGCAGCACTATACAAGTGATCAACAGTGTACATGACTCTTAAACAATATCAGCAGCACTATACAAGTGATCAACAGTGTACATGACTCTTAAACAATATCAGCAGCACTATACAAGTGATCAACAGTGTACATGACTCTTAAACAATATCAGCAGCACTATACAAGTGATCAACAGTGTACATGACTCTTAAACAATATCAGCAGCACTATACAAGTGATCAACAGTGTACATGACTCTTAAACAATATCAGCAGCACTATACAAGTGATCAACAGTGTACATGACTCTTAAACAATATCAGCAGCACTATACAAGTGATCAACAGTGTACATGACTCTTAAACAATATCAGCAGCACTATACAAGTGATCAACAGTGTACATGACTCTTAAACAATATCAGCAGCACTATTCAAGTGATCAACAGTGTACATGACTCTTAAGGAAGGGTATATGGTTTTCTTCTGGACCCCCTTCTCTCCTACGTTTAGTCCTATTAGTTATGAGATTGTAGGGCGTTCGCCCCATTAGTTTGGCGATTTTATGACCTTTCGTCCCAATT
Organism: Paralithodes platypus; assembly: GCA_032716605.1. Lineage (NCBI taxonomy): Eukaryota > Metazoa > Arthropoda > Malacostraca > Decapoda > Lithodidae > Paralithodes > Paralithodes platypus. Next base: position 8,643,664 of record CM064502.1, read on the forward strand.
TTTGTAATGGTTTAGACCGAGCCCATTTAGGTGTTTTTGTTTTCTGGCGAGCGATACCGAGCCTGTCATTTTGGAGGAGTACTGACAAATATACAAATTATTGTTCTCGAAGGGTGATCTTGGGGATGTTCTTTTAAGTTTGATGGAGGCCTAGAGAGGAAAGTATACTACCAATAATTAATACAGCAATTCTACAAATACATACCCCCTACCCCCCTTAAGAACAACATTGGTCCGTTCACAAGCTGGCGTCCTTGGCGTGACAAACTTTGGTCGTATACTACTCCAATTTCTTCATTACCCAAGTAGTAATGGCACGCGCTCAAAGTTATGAGGAATTTCATCCAAAGTGGAATGCTATGCCGGGTGAAGCAACTCTGATTTGTCCCATACTCTGCCGTTGTAAAAGTTAATAATAATATTAAAGAGGATATATATACAGAATATACAGTATATATATATATATATATATATATATATATATATATATATATATATATATATATATATATATATATATATTGTTACGTATCTTGATCCTCAAGTGGTTAACTTGATGAATCTAGATAGCACAGAGATATATATTAAGGTATCAGTCAGCTGAAGGCAAACGAAAGTAAAATCTAATAACCAAAAATCCTGTTGTTGCTTCCTTTCCTTTTGGATCTTAGGACTTTGTATCCTTTATTGACTGATACTCTTTAATTATGGAAAAATACTGAAACTAATTAAAGTCATGTAGTATTTATAAAAAAATATTATTTAACCGAAGCTTAGTAGGCTATGGTTATGAACCGAATAAGTTATATCTAAAGAAAGACTATTAATTATATATCAAGTCTTGAAAGATAAATATTAAGGTAAGAATATTTCTGTCTCTTACCCTTTTTGAAATGAATAGATAGTTTTCTTATATCATGTCCTTTTATTTATATTTAATGTAGTTATTATTCTTGGTTCTTGTCTTACGTTAATAGTATTATATTATTATTATCAGGATTAATATCAAAGTCACAAAAAAAGTTAGATATATATTTAATAATTAGATAAATGTATTTCTTAACCACGTAACATTGAAGTTTGATTATGAGTAAATTAAGTTACAGGATCGCTTCATAGATTCGATTCAGGTCTCACTCAAATAATATGAAAAGCAAAAATAATATTTTGAAGCTAAAAGATTTTTCTTCAGCTTAGGAAATCACTAGAAGTAACATTAAATCAGCCATGTTAGTCTAAGGCGATATTACTAATATGAGACAATAGTATCACCGTACTTGTTCTTACCAGCAATGTAAGCTTAATTAAAAGAAAATGAAAGAACTCGTAAGTATAAATATAAAACAATAGTATTACTGTTATCATAACCCAATTACTTGAAGAGTTGCTTTAGTCCACAAGTCAGTCAACTAAAATAGTTAAGTACATAATAGTAGCGTTAACGTTAATTCCCAATCACATATCTCACTAACCAACATACTGTAAGTGTTTACACCGAACACACTTAACACACACTTATATAATCTGACTGACAGTCACAATCCCATTATAATACTTCACCCGTCTTCCTCCAGCTGCAAGTTCACCTTTCCAACTCCAAATGAGACTGAGTTGAATGCCCACTACTCGGGTCTTATATACTATGCAATGATGGTGTAGGAACGAATCAGGAGATGGGGGGATGGTGCGCGCCCCAATCACAGCTCCTCTAGTAGCATAGCAGGTGCGTGATCCAATGGCGTCTCATGGCGTCGATCATCGTCATAGCGTCGGGTCATCGAAGTAGTTTGCAGGGTCCCATATGACGCACTCAGGTGTGAAGGCTTGTTTGCTGGTATGCAGACGAGCTGGTTTCCCACTCGCTGGTTCGATAGCTGTTCTGCTTCGCCGCCTGGGTAATTCGGCACTCCTTCAACTCTTAATTCTAACTATTAAATAAACACATACAGGGCTCCGTATGTCAGACCTCCCCCCTAGAAAAGAGTTTAAGGAGTCTATCTATCTATCTATTGCCTGACGCCGCGATCCCCGAAGGGGTGGCCACGAACGAACCGCCCCCATGCACCTCTGTCCCCAGTCAGTCGACGCCCCTCCCCCCAACCAGCACCGCCTTCGTTCATGTAGTTCCTCACTCCATCCTTCCACCTCATATTCGGTCTACCTCTCCCCCCCTGTCCCTCCACCTCGCTCTCGTACACCCTCTTAGTCATTCTCTCGCTTTCCATACGTTCCATATGGCCGAACCATCTCAAGTTATTCCTTTTCACACTTTCCAGCACATCTACCTCCACACCACACCTCCTTCTTACTTCCTCATTAGTCTGTCTATCCCTCCATGTAACTCCGCACGCACTCCTTAAGTAATTCATTTCTACTGCTCTCACTCTTGGTCTGAGTCTCTCAACCAACGTCCATGCTTCGCTTCCGTAAGTCAGTGTCGGGATTACCACACTGTCATGCAAGGACTTCTTCACTTCCATACTGACCACCCTATTTCTTGTTACTGCTTTTAGCGTTCCTACAACCCTCTTCCCCTGTTGTACCCTCTCCCGCACCTCTTCATCCATAGTCCCATCTTTACTCAACACACTGCCCAGATACTTAAAAGAGTTGACGATCTCCATAGCCTGACCGTTCAACTTCACCTCACACTCTGTGACTTCAAACCCCTTTAGAAGACCATAACCTTGCTCTTCCCCGCATTTACCTTCAAATTCCGTTTTTCGCACACTGTTCCAAACTCATTTACCAGACCCTGCAACTCCCATTCATTATCACTCATCAGAACTGTATCATCCGCAAACAGCAGTATAGGTAGCTTCCACTCAATTCCCTCCCTTTTCAGCGATACACCAACATCCACTGCTCTTGATAGTATTTCTTTCATGACTCCATCCATATACAGTAAACAACCACGGGGACATCACACACCCCTGTTTCAAACCAACATTCAGGTCAAAGAACTCGCTCTGCTCACTCTCCACACGTACTGCCGCCTTTGCACCCTCATACATGCTCTTCACTGCTTTCAGCAACTTGCCCTCTACTCCGTATATTCTAAGTACTTTCCACAAACCTTCTCTATCCACTCTGTCATAGGCCTTCTCCAAGTCCATAAAGGCAACATACACCTTTTGTTTCTTCTCCAGATACTTCTCCACAACACAATTCAGGGTAAAAATCTGATCTACACATCCTCTTCCCTTCCTAAAACCTCCCTGCTCGTCGCCTATCCATTTCTCCGTTCTCACTCTCACTCTCTCAATCACTACCCTACTGTATACCTTCCCTACTACGCTTAGAAGACATATTCCTCGGTGGTTACCACACACTCCTCTTTCCCCTTTGCCCTTATATAGGGGGACTATTATGCCAGTCTTCCAGTCATCGGTGCACTCCCCTTCTCCCATGCTAGTTTGCACATTTTCCATACCCATTCTATCACTATCACCACCATACCTCAACATTTCCCCACACACTCCATCTGTTCCTGGTGCTTTCCCCAACTTCACTCTTTTCATGGCTTCCCACACTTCTGACCTCCTGATCCCCACCTCCTCCTCCACTACTTCTCTTCTTCTCCCTCCCATACCATATCCAGCTATGTTTGCTGCCTCTTCATTCCTTTCATTTAGCAACTCACTGAAGTACTCCCTCCATCTTTCGACTCTCTCTTGCTTCTCGGCTAGCATTCTCCCATTCTTATCTTTCACACCCTTACTGTTTCCCTTGCTACCTTCCCTAACTTTCTTGACTTCTTTCCAGAACAGTTTCTTACTCTCCCTCCATTTTACACTCAGATTCCTTCCAAATTCCTCATCTACTCTTCTCTTACTTTCCTTCACTACTCTCTTCACCACCCTCTTACTCTCCACGTACCTCGCTCGTTTCTGTCTCTCGGAATCTTCATTCCCTCTACTACCCAACCACTCTCTATATTCTTTCTTCTTTTCTTCCACAGCTATTCTTACCTCTTCTGTCCACCATGCTGTACCTTTCACTCCCCTCCCTCTTCTCCTCACTCCACACACCTCCTCACATGCTGCACAGATCTCATCCTTAAACACCTTGCTCATCTCCTCCACTTCCTCCATAACTTCCAGGTCGAACCCACCTAGTCGTCTTTCCACTGCTCTCCTGTACTCCTCCCTGACTTCCTCCTCCTGCAACCTCTCCACCCTCCTCACCATTCCACCCTCCTCTCGCCTCCCTCCCGCTCTCCTCACCCACTTCTTTTGTATCCTAACCTTAGCTACCACTACATAATGATCAGACAGACCCCCTCCAATACCCCTATACACCCTAGCATCCATCACAGATTTCTTCATTCGTTCATCCACACATACATAATCAATCAATGACTTTCGTTCCACCACTGTCTTATCCTTCATCGTCAACATCCGTTTCCACGTGTACCTGTGGATCATTCTGTGTCGGAAGAAGGTGTTGGCTATCCACAGCCTCCTCCCCACACATACGTCCACAAGTGCACTACCATTCCCATTCACCTCTGATGGTACCCCCCACCCTCCCACCACTCCCTCAACTTTCCTATCACCCACCTTACCATTCATATCCCCAATCAGAAATATTCTTTCGTTCTTGTCAAACTTCTCCAGGCACGCCTCCACATTCATCCAGAACTCCTCTTTCTTTCTTTCAAGTATATCCTCTGTCGGGGCATACACACAAACAATCACCCACGTTTGTATTCCTACTTTCATTCTCACCCACACAATCCTTGAACCCACAGACCCATACTCTCTTACACATTTTAAGGAGTATAGTACATAATATACATAATACATAATCAGATTCACCACTAGATTGGCAACAGCAAGATTATAATGAGGATATAATAAGGATATCACCCAAAGTAGGCAACGTCACCAGGTACCACATCAGAACATAGCCGGAACGTAGCTGGAGCGTTATTCGAACTGCAAGGCATTATCTCACAGCTGAAGGCTTGAAATCGCACTACTAAAGCGTGATATTTACCTCGCTACAAGGGAGAGCTAATTGCCAAAATCGTCTCATTAAGTTAATCTTACTGCTGTATGAGGCCAACCTGGAGCGCGTTCAGTCTACCCAAACACGCAAACGGGATAGCTCTACTGAACGTGATCGCCTCTGATTCGACGAATCACGTTTGTGATTGTTTGCAATCAGACGGCGATCACGCTAACACTCCCTGGAGGTGACTAGCGAAGCTATCATAACAGTAGGCCTAAATCTCACCTCTACATTATATTATCATAATCAAGCTTAATTAGCCTCCCTCCATGTTATTTATGTGTCGCAATCTCAATTATAAGGTGGCACACCTATAAAAATCATAGTTATCGTGACCATTTTTGCTATATATAACATAAAACAAGCAGCTTGGAGCGCAAGTCTCACAGCTACTTCGTCAGGCCTTCAGTGCGGCAAGGCAAGCGTAGCCTAGTTGGTAACGACTTCGCCTTTAAATCCGTAAGCCTACTCGCAAGGGTTCGAGGCTCGATGAGTTAATGTTTTTTTTTTTTTTGGCAGTTATTATTTAATTTGTATCGTTATATATTGGTAATGTTACTATGCCAATGATGTATTGTAAAGGGTTATAACTTGCTGTACAGGTTTCTGAGCGTTTGTCTATATTATTGATTGATTATTATGTTTTTTATGCGGTTTGTATTTCATTGTTATAGTTATATATCGGTAATGTTACAGTTGCTACTGTGCCAATTGAATGATAGCCTATATTTTAACGGGTTATAGCCTAACTTGCTGTACAGGTTTTTCGGCGCTTGTCTATTATTGATCGATTACTCTATTTACATTTCTTAAACACAATTTCTGAGGCATAATTGCACCGAAGTATGATAGGTCAGTTAAGCTATGTTTAGTAAGGTAGCCTATCCACGCTATAGTTAAATTTTCAAAGGTAATCTAATGGTTAAAAAATAATATTTATGAACCTTCCACAAATATATGCTTGCAAATAGCCTATATACACATAGATCGTCAGGAAAAGAAAGTATGCCTATACATAGGCTACATCGCCAGGAAGAGATAATATATATAGGCTATTATTTAATTCAGCCTGGCTACATCGCCAGGGAAAGAACAATATATATAAACTATAGAATTTAGCCTATTCATCTCCTACATCGCCAGGAAAAGAACATCTACTTTTTATTTCCCCAATAGACTAACGGAGAATTGTTTGAAAATTACACGGGGAATAAAGAGCTACCTTTGCCAGATAAGAACCGTAATAACTTTGTCAACATTTCCTTAAAAGATTATAAGATATAATAGCTTGATGGTAGCCTAGCCTACCGTCTGTCTTGAGCTTGAACAAGGCTGCCGACTGTAGCTAACAGTATGACTACCTTAGCCAATAGTCTATATTGATGGATAATAATATCCAATATTAAAATGTATTGATTTGACAAAACCATTTGACTTGGATTGAAATTAATAGACCGAAGAAGCACTGTAACAGGCCTAAAACCTTCGCAGACATCGCCAACAAGATTTTAATTTCGTGCTCATAGCCACTGACCAATCAGCGACGAGCATCAATGTTTGCCTATCAATGTCGTTCAGTCTGCGCGATCATAAACAGGATTGCTCAAACAGAAACAGGATTGCCTGATAGGGTAGACTGAACGCGCTCCTGGTAAATGCAATCTGTAATAGATAAGTGATAGGCAATCGGCTAGCACGTTCTGGACCCCCTTAATATGTTTAACATCCAGGGAGTATTCCTGCAGCAACAAACTCCACCTGGTCAGTCGTTGGTTTTTATTTTGGAACTTATGCAAACATTTTAAGGGGTGACGGTCAGTATACACAGTGATGGCACCAGAGGCAGATTGCACATAGACAGCAAAGTATTGAAGGGATAACATTAATGCTAACAGCTCCTTCTCAATGACTGAATAGTTACGGTGAGCAGAATTTAATTTTCCGTACGTCAGAATATATATATATATATATATATATATATATATATATATATATATATATATATATGAGAGAGAGAGAGAGAGAGAGAGAGATACGTGTATAATATACACTGTATATGGCTTGGGTCCAATTGCAATTACTTGTAATTGTACAAAATGATCATGTGTTTATATAGTTTATCTACTAGTACTTGTGATTTAAACATTATATACACGGGAACGGTAGATCTATTTTGGCAGACACATGTTTTATAAAATAATAATATTTAAGGTGATATTATTCCAATTCCGTGATGTAGGTATGCCATCAACAATACCAACTAGACGGTAACATTATCGTCAGTAATTGTGTCTCATATTTAATTGATTTAATTGTCATGTATCAATCCGCTAGTCTGTAAGACTTCGTGTTGGCTTATTAACGATGGACACTATCACAACCAACGTATGGACGATACTGTAATACCCTGGCATGCCAGAGCGTGTGTGTGTATGTGTATGTGTGTGTACTGCTGGAGTATAAATATATACAATGGATTCCTACTGCGTGTTTATTGTGCTTCACGTCCTGGCAAGGGGAATGAACGCCAAGTGTGATAACGCGGAACACAAACATACAAACTGCATATTGTACAATACGTTCGTTGTATCATGTTTATATCTCACGCATACCATAACCCCCCCCCCCCTACCCTTCCCCCTCCCCTCCCCCACCACACACAGTATATCACACCTTGAGGGGAGGTTATCTATTTATTATCTTTATGTTCTTATTATAATATATTTTCTTCTAGTTTGCTCCCTAGACCTGTCTCAACCTTTGAAAAACAAATCCAAAACCTTCAAGATAAATTTTTACATTTTTCGGTAGAAAAGTTAGCCAAGAAGCCCATGAAATTCAGGTGGCTCATTTTAACTCATTCAGTACCTGTGACATCCTTTTCATTCTATTCTGGCAACTTTTAGACGCTTTTATTCCGCTTGGAAAGAACGTCTATCCATTAAGAGGCTACAGACTATCTCAATTAATAATTTTAGCTAACATATATCCCTCTCAAGCTTCATAAGCTGGTCTACATGTTATTGTAATGAATATATAATTATAGACGTCGCCGGTACAGATGAGGTTAAGAAGGTACTGGCAACGAGTGCCTGGAGTTACAGCAGTCGATCGATGAATAGGTATCAGGCTTAGCTATTATGTTGTATTAGGGAACACAAATAACAAGATGAGTGATGCGAGCATTATTAAGCCTTGCTTCAGTTGAGAGAGATGTATCCTGACCAAGATTCGAACCCACTCACTCCAGGTATGTTTGGGAGAGTTCCGCTCATGGCCGAGTGGTTTTGGTGCCCATTTCTCCCAAATCTACCTGGAGTGAGTGGGTTCGAATCCTTGTCAGGATATCTCTCTCCCAACCTGTCCGACATTGTCATTAGATACTTGCTACGGTTTCCGACGGAGGGAAAACTACTTGTAAAATCGAGAATTGTATATTATTGTCTTATCCTTGGGTGTTCGACCAGCTCCTGCCTTAATACACCATTGTTCTAGACTGTAATTGGGAAAGTAATTGTGCGAACAAATGTGAAAAATGAACCAGACCTCTAAACAACGAAATGTGTTGTCTTTTTGGTACATTTGTTCTTTGAATGCGTCTCGTATTATAGAGAGGAAATGCTCCATTTAAGTAGGATACCATTAATTTATTACATACAAAGTTACATTTAAATACCAACAGTAATTAAATGTCACTTTTATGCCGAATATTTTGAACACTTTTAGAGACCATTGAAATTAATGTTTTCCTAAATTGATTAGGTACAACATTGTGAGTAAATACGTATATGGGGGCAGTTTATATTCAGTAACTCAGTAACAGAGGGTAAATAATATTGAAGTGATAATTAGAAGCGCACGGGACTGGAGTTCTCGAAAAACGGGCCTCCAGTACCGAGGTTCTTCTTGACTTACAGTGTGCTGGCTTGATAATCCAATAGGGTTGATAGCCTCTGAAGTCATATTTTAACTAACTAAATTAGAAGGCATTATTCCACCGATAACGTCCTAACAGCTTCGGAAAGATCTCGTGCATCTAGGTTTAAAGTAGATCTCGTGCATCTAGGTTTACAGTAGATCTCGTGCATCTAGGTTTACAGTAGATCTCGTGCATCTAGGTTTACAGTAGATCTCGTGCATCTAGGTTTACAGTAGATCTCGTGCATCTAGGTTTACAGTAGATCTCGTGCATCTAGGTTTACAGTAGATCTCGTGCATCTAGGTTTACAGTAGATCTCGTGCATCTAGGTTTACAGTAGATCTCGTGCATCTAGGTTTACAGTAGATCTCGTGCATCTAGGTTTACAGTAGATCTCGTGCATCTAGGTTTACAGTAGATCTCGTGCATCTAGGTTTACAGTAGATCTCGTGCATCTAGGTTTACAGTAGATCTCAAATATCCCTTTGACTCGTGCAGATCCCTTCTTTATTTACTAAATCGTCAAGTAATAGCCAGAATAGACTAAATGTGCATCATAATCCGGAAGGGTATTATTTAGTGTTGACACAATTGGTATCTTGGTGTGACGAACTTGTAGAGATTAGTTATTAAATTACCATTTGTTTTAATATTCTGGGAATAATTATATTGTCTATATTCATCCATGATGGCACTATGTATTGCCATATCAACTGTACTCGGGTGTATTTCATCTGACGGTAAATTGAATCCCTTAGCAGCAAATGTATCGATGTTTAATGTAAAAATATGAAACTACTATGTCTCTGTCTCATATTAAGACCAAGTATATACTGTATAATTAGCACCATATCTCACGACAAGATGTACAACATTTCTGGGAAATCTTGATGGGTACCTTGCCATTTACCTTTTTTTCTTTCTTTCTCTCCTTTTCTATCTTTCCCTGGCTTGAATCTATTCGGACCCATTCAGCCAACTTTATTAAGACGTTTATCCCCATCCAGGTGTCGATTTCTTCCTGGCGAGCGATAGCGAGCCAGCATTGTATGGAGAAATCCGGCTTCGCCGGAAACATTTTTCTATCAAAAAATTTACAGATTTAGCTTGCTGTGACAACAAAAATATAATAATGCTGGCTCGCTACCGCTCGCCAGAAAAATATTGACACCTGGATGGGGGTAAAAGTCTTAAAACAGTAGGCTGAATGGGGCCGAATGGATGCAAGCCAAAGAGAGAGGGAAAGAACGAGACAAAAAGCGAGGTGGGTAGTGTGATTGGCTCTCGGAACAAAAATGGTCCGTCCACAGCTCCGATTCCTTGGCGTGACAAACTTTGGTCGTACACTCCTCCAACTTCTTAATGACCCAAGTATTACCGTCACGCGCTTAAAGTTAAGGGGGAGGTAGCCGCTTTTTCTGAACCCCTTTCTCCCTCATGTTTAACATATTAGTTTTTAGATTTTAAGACGTTCGGCCCATTAGTTTGACGATTATACCATCTTTATCTCCATTTCGATATGGTCTTCGAAAAGGGTGAAGTCACAGAGTGTGAGGTGAAGCTGAACGGTCAGGCTATGGAGATCGTCAACTCTTTTAAGTATCTGGGCAGTGTGTTGAGTAAAGATGGGACTATGGATGAAGAGGTGCGGGAGAGGGTACAACAGGGGAAGAGGGTTGTAGGAACGCTAAAAGCAGTAACAAGAAATAGGGTGGTCAGTATGGAAGTGAAGAAGTCCTTGCATGACAGTGTGGTAATCCCGACACTGACTTACGGAAGCGAAGCGTGGACGTTGGTTGAGAGACTCAGACCAAGAGTGAGAGCAGTGGAAATGAATTACTTAAGGAGTGCGTGCGGAGTTACATGGAGGGATAGACAGACTAATGAGGAAGTAAGAAGGAGGTGTGGTGTGGAGGTAGATGTGCTGGAAAGTGTGAAAAGGAACAACTTGAGATGGTTCGGCCATATGGAACGTATGGAAAGCGAGAGAATGACTAAGAGGGCGTACGAGAGCGAGGTGGAGGGACAGAGGGGGAGAGGTAGACCGAATATGAGGTGGAAGGATGGAGTGAGGAAGTACATGAACGAAGGCGGTGCTGGTTGGGGGGAGGGGCGTCGACTGACTGGGGACAGAGGTGCATGGGGGCGGTTCGTTCGTGGCCACCCCTTCGGGGATCACGGCGTCAGGCAATAGATAGATAGATAGATCTCCATTTCGTTGTAAATTTTAAGACCTATCGTGCCATTTAGATGTAGATTTGCCTGGCAAGCGATAGCGATCCTGTAATTATAAGAGGAACCGAAGGCACATTTGTCTACCGAAAAAATTAAACATTTTTCATGAAGAAAGGAGGGGGGTATGTTTTTTATTTTGTCTAATTTTGAGGAAGGTCTAGCGAGGAAACTAAAAAATAAATGAATAAATGAATTAATAGACAAAAACATAACAGCCACTAGCCAATTTAGAGTACATTCATCCACAGTAGAATGATATGCTGGCTGAAGCATTTTTGTTTTTCCTGTACCCTGCCGCCGTGACATATGTTAATGTTAATAACGTGCTGGTAAGCGTTATATGCTCTCTCTCTCTCTCTCTCTCTGACATGGGTCCAGTTGCAATTACTTTTATTGTTTTCCTAGTGCTAGTACTTACAATTACTTTTATTGTTTTCCTAGTGCTAGTACTTACAATTTAAAAGTTTTGTTTTTTCGTATGTGTATGAAAGAGACAAAACGCATAGGTGCCTGTAACGAATGGCCCCCTGTACGGGAAATATACATATACATATTAGGCAGACACATATTATCTTATAAACAAAGGAGTTGGGTGTCATTATTCCAGTTCCGTCATGAAGCTGTGTTATTAAGAACACCGACTAAGAAATACCGTTGACAAGAATATATATTATGTCTCACATTTTATTTATTTTATTTGTCTGTATCAATTCACTAGTCTGTACATCTTTGTGTTGGCTTATTATCTGTTAGTCTGTCTGTACATTGTGACGTCTACCAGCGTTGGCAGAATCGCCTCTCGTTAGCCACTAGCGCTCGCCGGGGACATCGAAATGGGCTACAGCTATCCGAGAATGTTGTTCTTTCTTTCCTAGTAATCGCATTGTCACAGACAGTCCAGTGGTGGTCTTTGTTTTCGTCTGTGACAACGGGTTATATTTTATATCAACAGTAGTGATCATAGTAGCAGCGTGGGAATGAGAAAGACTTTCAGAGCGAGATGGTAGTGAGTGTTTGTAGGTGCGGGTGCATTCCTGCCTCTCGCTCGCCATTGGCCGGCGTGTCTTGCTGTGTCACGTGACACCTGCTGTCTTGTGACGTATCGGCCCGTGATTGGCCGACCATCGCGCCTTTGCGGGCTCCTGTGTAACTTGCCTCCTCCATGAGGCTCCCCAGGAGCTGTCCTCGTCAGGACAGGCTTGGCGCGCATGCTTCTAACATCCCCTTGCATACTCTCTCCCGATCACCCCCTTTACCACTGTTTCTCTCACTCGATTCTCTCTTTCCATACTCTAACCTTCATTAACTGCACAACACTCCCCTTGGGTTCTGCATACGGTTTTCATAGCCGGCCCATTGTATTCCATGTGCCGTCCTCAGAGATATTTGCATGTACTTAAAATAGGTTTGAGGGTTCTTAGTTAGTATAGGGTAAGAACTTTGTGTGTCTCCATTATTGATTTAGTGTTTCTGCTCTTTTATTTAATGCTAGACTGGGATAAGGTAATTGTAGTTGTTGTCTCCGATGTGTGTACGGTTTGCTTATACCTACACGACTTCGACCGGTCCTGTGGTAGCCTGGGTTGTCTTTTCGGTTGCGTCCTTTGCGAGTGCAGCATTGTGTTGACTGAGGGTTTTGGCCTGTACCAGTTCCACACTTTGCTGCCTCTTTGCTTGTCTTTAGAGGGTCGCCAGTATAGAACCAGATACTTGTGATCTGGATCTATCGAGAGAGCACCCTAGTCAATTAACGTAAATTAAAGGATGCAGTCTTAAGGACATCGCTAGGCTACGAGCCTGTCTTGCTCAACCCCAGTTCCTTACCTAGAGTATCCCAGCTAGACATTATTAACCCTCTCACATCCTTATGATGCAGAGGTTGCCAGATTAGCAATAAGAAATAGATTACTCTCACTCTTATAATTACCTCTCCAAAATTAGTTTTCTGCCCACAGCTAATCAAAGACAACTGCAGAGGTTGAAGTAAATAAACTAAAGGTTTATAAATACCCCTGATGGTAACAAAGGCTTTAAAGTATCCCTAATAGGCTCAAAAATTGCGTCAGGACGTGAGAGGGTTAATCGAGTAGACACTTGTTAGTATTTAATATAAGCTCTTTGATGTGTACGCATTATTATTCACAGCATTTGTTAGTCTAGATTGCTGTTGAGCCGCACAACCATAGCAGACTGTTTCGTTGATGAGGAAGTACTTATTTTAGTGTCGAGCATTGCTGCCGTTGCGCATTTATAGTATTCTCGTGTCAGTTAACATTATATGTCCTATCTTTTAGTGTATTCGATTTACACGTGTGGTGTCCTGCCTCCTGCCTTTATATAGTTCAAGATTAATACGAGCATCTTATGAGCATCAGACTTTCTTCAGAAGTTTCCTGGTCTATGCTGTAGGACTATACTTCACTTTCTTTCAGATAGGAGTGAAGAGTTTATTGTTGTTTTGAGTAACTGGATGAAAGCATCTTTTTATTGTATTAAATCTTGAAGTGATTTAATTGATCTTTCCATAGATTCCTTTTTATGCATTTTAACGTAACTTGCATCTTGTTTGTTATAGGCTATACCTGTGCCGGTTAGCCTGAAGTAGAGTACATTTATGCCCAGTTAAGGATACCCCGCTATCGCAGATTAACTCTGGAGGGTATAGGTGTTTTGTTCGCCGGCATATAAGTTCGAGGGTTTGGATCTAGCGTACCGTTGTTGCATAGTGCCCTATTACTAGTCCAATCATTAAGTGCCCTTGTTTTATTCGTAGTCCCGGTCATAACAAATGGCAACCTTGCCTAGTATCTTATCTTAGTCGTCATAACAAATGGCGACCTTAGTCTAGGATTTAGTTAACTAAGAAATAATTGCAGGATTTTTGGACATTTGTTTTTGAGGAATATTTTGGACACGTTGGATTTTTTTTGGCAACGTAGTATAGCACTTGAGTTGTCTTCAAGCATTTTTTGAGTGAATAGTGCTACATGAGAGTTTAGGTACTTTTTTTTTTATAAAAACGTTGAGGATTTCCGGTGGACACTATGTCGAACGACGGATCAGTGCACAGTGAGGACACAGTACGGGAAGCAGGCGAGGAGGTGGAGAAGGTGGAGTTGTCTTGGGGCGCTCGGGTGGTGAACAGTGAGGAGGATGGCCGAATTTTTTTGGAGGAGCCTGTGTCGGCGGATCGGGTGTCGGGGCTAGACCAGTACGGACTGCAGTCTGTAGCCACGGTTTTAGGGTTTCCCGGTACTAGCGGTTTATCGAGAAGTGAGCTGGTTACCTGTTTGCTCGGTGGGGTGCGTGGGGCTTCGGGCGGAGCGGGAGCTGGGGCACCTTCGGCCCAGCCCCCATTCCACTCGACTCCTACCATGGCGCCCCCTCGGGCTCCGGAGCCGGGTACGTTCCCGCAGGCCGATGCCCGCTGGCGGATGGGTATGCCTCTAGGTGATTCACAGGGTGGGTCCCCAATAGTAGCACCCCCTCCTCAGGGTTTGTCTGCCGAGATGTTGTTTCGGCTCGAGCTCGCCAAAGTTGAGCTCGAGCAGCGGCAGCGAGAGGCTGAGCTTAGGATTCAGGCTGAGGAGAGAAAGGCCATGTACTGTGCAGACATAAAGCTTGAGAAGTCTCGGGTGGAGTCGACAGAGCAGCGTCTCGGTTCCGGGAATCGAGGTCTTGATAAGTCTTTATCGCACCTTAAGTTAGTCCCTGCATTTGACGAGTCGGGTGTCACCAAGTTTTTCCTGCGTTTTGATAAGAAGTGCCGGGAGCACCAATGGCCCGAGGTTAAGTGGGCAGCCCTTGTTTCCTCTAAGTTGGTTGGCAAAGGACTCAAGGCATATGATGCGTTGCCCGTGGAGTCTTGCATCGATTATGAGGTGTTGAAGGAAGCTGTTCTGCGGGCGTACAAGTTACAACCAGAGACAATATAGATTGAAGTTTCGGGGTGTTACGAAGGGTCGTGAGTGCACTTTTCTAGAACATGCCCGGGAACTGTCTGATGCTTTGAGAAATTGGCTGAGGTCAGAGAAGGTGACGACGTTCGAAGAGCCTGAGCAGTTATTCCTTCTAGAGCCATTTTTTAAATGCACAGGCGGCGACCTGACTTTGAACCTCAAAGAGAAACAACCTAAAACTCTACAAAAGGCAGCTGAGTTGGCTGACCTGAGAGTATCTCTGATTCGTGGGTGCGGGTCTGCACAACGGACCAATGCAGTTAACAAGGGGCGCAACACTCCACCCCCCCTAGTCAGTGATGCAACATTTAATAACGAAAGTAAGAGCAATGATTCTAATTTTGATCACAAACCAAAAACTGTCCCGTTTAAGAAAGGTCAGGGCCCTTCCCCACCTCAGGGGAAGTCCAAGGGTGAAGTAGAGTGTTTTAAGTGTCATAACAAGGGGCATTTTGCACGTTCCTGACCTAGTAACCAACCTACAGCAGTCGTGTCTTTGCCTAGCAATATTGGGGTGTCTCTGAGGTCTTCTGCATTTACCCGGGGTGATATGTCAGATGCGGGGGCACAGCCAGTGAAGGAGTGTCCGGATGGCTCGAAACATGTCCGTGATGCTTTTTTGCGACCATAGAGGGCAGGGCTGCGTGAGTTGGGCTGGTTGCAAGCATGGGTTGGAGTTGTTGCGTGATACAGGTGCATCCCAGACTCTGATGAAAAACTTTACAGGCCAACCTATAAACGCGGCATGGGTAGTTGTGGTGCAGGGTATTAATGCTACACGGTCATACCCGTTGGTTCGAGTGGAGCTGGAGGTTGATGGTGTGACACGAGAGATAGATGTTGGAATCGTAGAGAAACTGCCAGTAGAGGGCGTCGACCTTCTTCTCGGCAACGACTTTGCGGTGCCTACTTCTGAGGTTCCACCCTTAGTCGTTGCCGAGAGGGCGACCGACATGAGTAGGGAGGGGTATGAGTTGGTCAAGAGGTGTCAATTACAGCAGATGGCATGTGTTGTCACCCGATCTCGTGCATCTAAGGTGTCACAGCCTATTCCTCAGTCTCTAGACCAGCGGAGGAACGGTTGGAAGGAGAAAGCTAAAGTTGGGAGAACTTTTGTGAGTTTTGATTCTTGGCGACTCAGTATTAGCACCAAAGATAAGCTCCGGAGTGGCCCCAGAACCTGTCCCCCCTAGTGACATGGTAGGGCGTGATGGCACTCCGCGACAGAGTAGTTCCCAGGTGGAGGAGAGTTGTGGAAACGGAGCTATTGAACTCGAGGACGGGGAAGCATTTCAGGTGAACCTGGCGAAGGAGTTTGTGAGGCAACCACCTGAGCAGCCTACTGTCCCTGTGTTGGTCTGCAGTGGCCAATGTGGAGAAGGAGAGGGGGGCAGTGGGGCACAGGTGGAGGAGAGTTGGGATTATCATGTCTCGGCGGAGCAGTGGGCGGGGGACACGAGTCAGGTGGCTGTGGAAGCGCTAGAGCACCTGCCTGAGCAGCAGTGTGCAGCGCTCCAGCACCTGCTCGGTTCATACCCCACTGTTTGTGCCGAGCACCCAGGCCTCACAACTCATGCGGTGCACGAGGTTACGCTGGCAGGTCACTTGAGTGTTAATCAGCCGTTGGCCTCGTTGTTTCAGTGGTTCAAGGTGGGCGACGAGGCTTTGGCATGGTTGTCAGGTCAGGGTCGACCCATGGCTGCCAAGGGTGGTGGTCAGAATGAGGACATTGAGCAGATTGGTAAGGTTGGCTGTGGAGTGGATGCGCCCGGTCGTTGCATAGCCTCCCAATGCTGCTCTAGTAATATGCAACAGCCCTACCATAGACCGACTGTATCTGGCCATGTCGCTGAAGGCGGTGATGCTGCGCAGGCAGATGTAGTCGCAAGGAATACGGGGGTGCGCATGTACGGTATGGGCGGGGAAGCCTTAGCAATTATGAACTATGGGAGTGACTGCACAGGTGGTATTGATTGTCCCTCTCATGACCTGGCTGTCCTAGGGACGAAGATGGAGAAGGAGGGAGACTATAGTTTAGAAGCTGCGGTCTCGGCTGGGTTGTGGGAGGGCACTAGGCATGTTGTTCTTCGAGATAAATTGCAACCTCTTGTTCCTGAGCGCCAAGAGAAATTGTTTACTAGGCTGTGGCAGTACATCCGCATGTTTGTTGCTTCTCCAGGCCTGATGTACGGGGTAGAATCCGACATGGAGGCTGGCGACAGTGCTAGGCTCAAGTTAGTTCCCTACCGAATAAATCCTGCTCAACAGTCTGTCGTGAAAGCAGAGCTAGACTACGTGTGGATAAAGGGTCTGAGGGATAAGGGATATCGTGAGTGGTCGTTGCCAGTAACTTTGCAACCTGTGTTAAGTGGCAAGATCCGTGTGTATGTTGACTGCAAGAGTGTGGGTGCATTATCCCTGACAGACGCCTATCCATTACCCAGAGTTGACGACACCATAGACTGCATCGGGGCTTCCTCGCTCATCACGAAGGTAGAACTAGTGAAAAGTTATTGGCCGACCCCGTTGCCGGAGAGAGCGAAGAGAAGTGCCAGTCTTGTGATGAACTGGGCAGTTTATCAGTGTCAGGTGTTGTTTTGCTGCCGGAACACAAGTTAGATGTGTGGCATGTTAAGGGCACTGATAATGTTGTGGCTGATTGTTTGTCACGGGAGGGAATGTCTTAAGGAGCACCCTCGCCGTTCAGTCAGTGTGTGTTTGAGTGGAGAAAAAACAGGCTTGCCCCTGTAGAGCAGCCGTCAAAAACAACATTAAAATTAAATACAAAAAATCACATAAAAACTCTTTCTTTTTTATAGTTAATTGTAAGTTGCCAATGTTATAGCTAAAGTCCTAAGTTGAACCTGTCTTTCACTTAGTAGGCTGGGCTCTGTGAAGCTCGTCCAGGGAGCATAGCAGGCAAATTATACTATTGTGTTTGGGAAGGGTTATAAGATTTTCTTAATGCTAATATGTTGTTTTATTTAAGATTGAGCTTTCCATTTCATTTCTGGTGGAGTGGCTAGGTGTGGCGGGTCTTGTCGGCATTCTGCCTTGTCAGATATGGTGCTCGCCTAATGTTGAGCGTCCCATATCTTGGGCGGGGTGTGACGTCTACCAGCGTTGGCAGAATCGCCTCTCGTTAGCCACTAGCGCTCGCCGGGGACATCGAAATGGGCTACAGTTATCCGAGAATGTTGTTCTTTCTTTCCTAGTAATCGCATTGTCACAGACAGTCCAGTGGTGGTCTTTGTTTTCGTTTGTGACAACGGGGTATATTTTATATCAACAGTAGTGATCATAGTACCAGCGTGGGAATGAGAAAGACTTTCAGAGCGAGATGGTAGTGAGTGTCTGTAGGTGCGGGTGCATTCCTGCCTCTCGCTCGCCATTGTCCGGCGTGTCTTGCTGTGTCATGTGACACCTGCTGTCTTGTGACGTATCGGCCCGTAATTGGCCGACCATCGCGCCTTTGCGTGTAACTTGCCTCCTCCATGAGGCTCCCCAGGAGCTGTCCTCGTCAGGACAGGCTTGGCGCGCGTGCTTCTAACATCCCCTTGCATACTCTCTCCCGATCACCCCCTTTACCACTGTTTCTCTCACTCGATTCTCTCTTTCCATACTCTAACCTTTATTAACTGCACAACACTCCCCTTGGGTTCTGCATACGGTTTTCATAGCCGGCCCATTGTATTGCATGCGCTGTCCTCAGAGATATTTACATGTACTTAGAATAGGTTTGAGGGTTCTTAGTTAGTATAGGTTAAGAACTTTGTGTGTCTCCATTATTGATTTAGTGTTTCCGCTCTTTTATTTAATGCTAGACTGGGATAAGGTAACTGTAGTCGTTGTCTCCGATGTGTGTACGGTTTGCTTATACCTACACGATTTCGACCGGTCCTGTGGTAGCCTGGGTTGTCTTTTCGGTTGCGTCCTTTGCGAGTGCAGCATTGTGTTGACTGAGGGTTTTGGCCTGTACCAGTTCCACACTTTGCTGCCTCTTTGCTTGTCTTTAGAGGGTCGCCAGGATAGAACCAGATACTTGTGATCTGGATCTATCAAGAGAGCACCCTAGTCAATTAACGTAACTTAAATGATGCAGTCTTAAGGACATCGCTAGGCTATGAGCCTGTCTTGCTCATCCCCAGTTCCTTACCTAGAGTATCCCAGCTAGACATTATTAATCGAGAAGACACTTGTTAGTATTTAATATAAGCTCTTTGATATGTACGCATTATTATTCACAGCATTTATTAGTCTAGGTTGTTGTTGAGCCGCACAACCATAGCAGACTATTTCGTTGATGAGGAAGTACTTCTTTTAGTGTCGAGCATTGCTACCGTTGCGCATTTATAGTACTCTCGTGTCAGTTAACATTATATGGCCTATCTTTTAGTGTATTCGATTTACACGTGTGGTGTCCTGCCTCCTGCCTTTATATAGTTCAAGATTAGTACGAGCATCTTATGAGCATCAGACTTTCTTCAGAAGTTTCTAGGTCTATGCTGTAGGACTATACTTCACTTTCTTTCAGATAGGAGTGAAGAGTTTATTGTTGTTTTGAATAACTGTATTAAAGTATCTTTTTATTGTATTAAATCTTGCAGTGATTTAATTGATCTTTCCATAGATTCCTTTTTATGCATTTTAACGTAACTTGCATCTTGTTTGTTATCAGGCTATACCAGTGCCGGTTAGCCTGAAGTAGAGTACATTTATGCCCAGTTAAGGATACCCCACTATCGCAGATTAACTCTGGAGGGTATAGGTGTTTTGTTCGCCGGCATATAAGTTCGAGGGTTTGGATCTAGCGTACCGTTGTTGCATAGTGCCCTAGTACTAGTCCAATCATTAAGTGCCCTTGTTTTATTTGTAGTCCCGGTTGTAGCAACATCCTTCCCTCTATCCTGTCCAGTGTGTCTGTTATGGTGAAGTACTAGCTTGACAGTCGTGTGTGAGAGATTAACACATTCACTACCGGTACCATCCTTTTCATTATATTCTGGCAACTATTAGACATGTTTATTCAAGTTAGGATGGAAGTCTACCCATTGAAAGGTGACAGACTATCTCAATTCTGTTATCTAACATATACTGTATATTTCCTCAGCTTTATCAAATCGTCTAAATTTAACCAGAATATAAGTACAAAGACATTGCCAGTACAGAAGAGGTTAACTTTGGAAGAATATCACGACCAACGTATAGATGATATAAATATGCATTACCCTGCAAGGCTCATTGCAGTGAGGATGCGTGTTCCTGGCCATGTGTGTGTGTGTGTGTCCGTGTGTGGGTGTGTGTGTGTGTGTGTGTGTGTGTGTGAATATATACTGTACATTACATTTTTCTTACCTGTTTATTGTACTTGACGTCCCTATCCCATTACAACACATGATAACATTAGTAGTTACGTGGTGGCTGGCAAGGGGAATGAACGCCATGTGTGATAACGCGGAACACAAACTACAAATTGCATATTGTACGGTCGTGGAATTATGTTTATATATCAGGCACACCTTTACCCCAACCACCGTCAACCCCCCCCCCACCACCACCACCGTCAACCACCGTCAAACCCCCCCCCCCCACGCCTCCCCCCCACCCCCCCCCCCCCCACCACCGTCAACCACCGCCAACCCACCAAACACAGTAGGTCACACCTTGGCTGTTATACCTTCACTATCTTTACAGCACACGTACACCATACACATGAATCATGTGTATCCGTTTTCGTACATTTCCGTGCCCGAACGCTAACACACACTTGACAACCATTAATGAATTGTGTGTAATCTTTACAATTGTTAAGATAACGTGTGTGTGTGTGTGTGTGTGTGTGTGTGTGTGTGTGTGTGTGTGTTATACAAACAAGTGTGTATGTTTGTCTGTTTAGATGGTAAACAAAAACAGTGTATGTGTGTAATTTTAATTGGCAAGGACAAATGTGTGTGTGTAAGTGTATGTCTGTTTAGATGGTAAAGAAAATGCAGTTGTTGGTATTCAGGTAAAGTATTTCCGCTGTTAGCTTACTTGTACATATTTAGGATATAATTACCTGCAGTATCGTATAGATGCAGTAGTAGGACAATAATGTTAAGAGTTCCGTACAACTAAACCATGTCATTTAAGGGGGTAGGGTTTATATTTTGGCCTATTTATGTACTTATATATTTATTGTTTAGTTTCCTAGCCAGACCTCCATCAAGATTTTAAAAACATCTCCAAGAACCCCCCATCGTGATAAATGTGTACATTTTTCGGTAGATGAGTGTCCCGGCCAAAGGCCGATTCCTACTTAAAATTACAGGCTCGCGGTACTGGACAAAATCGACACCTACAGTAAATGGCACGAAAGGCCTTTATATTGACAAATAAAAGGGGCAAAAAGTCTTGAGATAACTAAACTAATGGAAACAACATCTTAAAATCTCTAAGCGAATTGGGCTTAACATGAGGGAGATGGGGGTCTTGAAAAACGACTTGCCTCCCTTGAAGGAAATGACATAGTTTCTATATCAGTATACCTCACATAAAGCTGAGTGAACTTTTGGTATTGGAAGAAGAAGCGTATGAAGTTGGTGCTCCCTCTCTTCTTGACTCCATGTTAAGGAGAGATTGGTCGTTATTTTGGTATATTAATTCAATTATCCCTAAATGTCTTAGTTTCTTCGCTAGACCTCCATCAAACTTAGAAAAACACCCCTTTCAAGATAAATGTGTACATGTTTCAGTAGAAAAATGTCCCGGCCGAAGACCGGTTCCTCTTAAAATATCATGCTCGCTATCGCTCGCCAAGAAAAAATCGACACCTTAATGGCACGAAACGTCATTGACAACGAAATCTGGCGAAAGGTGTTAATATCGCCAAACTAATGGGCCGAACGTCTTATAATATCAAAATAAATGGGGCTTACCACGAGGGAGAAAGAGGACCAGAAAAACGACCCATCTCCCCTTAATCAAATAATCTAAAATATGTTCTTGAAACCTGTCAATCATGTTATAGTTAGATTATTTCAGTTTAGGTATAATTGATTCCCACGTTGATAAACAACGCGGATTAAGAGGGAGTTAGTTACTTATTCTCCCTCCTGTTTAGTCCCATTACCTTTGACATTTTAAGACGTTCGTCCCATTAGTCTGGTGACATTAAGAACTTTCGACCCAATTCTTTGTCAATATAACAACCTTTCTTGCCATTTAGGTGTCGATTTTCTCCTGGTGAGCGATAACGAGCCTGTAATTCTAGGAAGAGGCCGGGACATTGTTCTACCGAAAATTTTATAAATTTGCCTAGGGGTGATTTTTAAGCTTTATGGAGGTCCCATTCAGCCTACTGTTGTAAGACGATTATCCCCATCCAGGTGTCAATTTCTTCCTGGTGAGCGATAGAAAACCAGCATTGTATGGAGAAATCCGGCTTCGCCGGAGACATTTTTTATCGAAAAATTTAAAAATTTAACCTGCTGTCAAAAACGTTAAACAAAATATGCTGGCTCGCTAACGCTCGCCAGGAAAAAATCGACACCTGGATGGGAGTAAACGTCTTAAAACAGTAGGCTGAATGGGGCCGAATAGATACAAGTCAGAGAAAGAGAGAAAATGAGAGAACAAAAGCCTGTGACCCCCCATAAGAGAACTCCCACAATACACCGTGAAGTGTTTTTGTTGCTGGAGTTTCTTGCTGTTGTTTACAAAGTCTTATATTACAGTCTTTAGTTCAGCGATAATAACAAGTACCAACACTTTCCCAAAGTTTTATTTTAGTGTCTCTTCTGAATCTATATGTTTGGGACTAAGCTTTTTTTATTGTTATGTTTTCGAGTCCTCATTTTAATAAACTGTATTTTGATATATAATGCAATTGTTATGGCTTTGCTCTTTGTCTTTCATTTATCTCAACTAAAGAATAGTGGGAGTCGCTGTGTGTTGATAATGTATTGGAATATACACCTTTGAATACTTTACCCAACGCTGCTCTCCCTCCCTTTCATTATAACAATGTTTGGTTATACATTATGTGCCAATATTTATACAACTAAGACATAATAGGTATTGTATAGCGTTGAATAAGTAACGCGTACTCATAATAAACAAATATTTATAATAATATGCAAACGAAAACTATTATGTGGATGTAGTTGCGCTGGACAGCTTTAAAGAGGAACACCTTGAGGTGGTACCGTTATGTGGAGCGTATGTAGAACTGCAATGCAGAGTGAGGGAAGGAATAACAATGTGTGGAAGTGAGGTGGAAAGGCAGAAAGGGAGAGGTAGACTGAAAAGGAGACGGAAGGATGGAGTTCTGAGATGCGAGTGAAAATTATGTTGAGTTGGAGGAGAGGTGAAGGCTGACTGATAACAGATGCACATGTATGCGGTTCATTAATGTCCACTCCCTTGGGGACAAGGTATCTGGCAATAGATAGATAGATGGATAGATTATATCTGTTTATTCTATGTTCCAACCCGGCCTCCGGACATAGGCTTACAGCTTCTAGATGCTACAGCTCAACACGGTGAAGCTAAGAAGTATTATTCCAAACACAATTATTGGTTACTTGGAAGTCTGTAAGATAAGAAACCTGATACCCATCTATAGTCGGGTTCATTCCAGCTTATGGTAAATTGAATTAATAAACAACTGTTTTATCGATATAAATAGCAATATATATATATATATATATATATATATACAGTAACTACTATGCCTCTGCTGCATCGCTTACACCAAATTCTCAAAATAAATACAATTTCGCAACACATGTTTTCGTAGAAATCGAATAATGAAGGTACGGGCATTGCAGTTTAGTATTAGGTGGACAAAAAACTACACAGTGTCTTGGTTATCCTTCTAATATTGGCCTCAACTTAAGTGTGGTAAAAGTATAATGAATGACTGAGAGACAAAGATAATCATAATCATAATCATACAGGATTACAAAGGAAAATAAGTCGCAACTTATTTTTCTATCTTCACCAGACCGTTTTTGACGGATAAACATGTAGTAAGGATGGACTGCAACCAAATACTATTGAAAGAGTGACATATACGTCACAAGAAATATGTTTTAAGGGGTATATTTATTCTTCAATTTGATATTATTGGAGATAATGATCTACAATATAATTAAACAAACATAAATCCTCCATTACAAACCTCAATGCACCAGCAAATACTAATGAAAGCATATGATCCTCCCGGGTTCGAACTCGGAACACCACACCCAGAACATAAGCATCTAATTCATTACACCACCAATGTGTCATAAATGGAGGGTGAACATTAACATACGGTAGCTTTACGTTGTGTATTCACCGTAACATATTTTTCGCGACTCTTGCCCGAAGTTGGAGTAGTTTCAGTGGTTAATTGTAAAGGTGTATTGTTGTTTTAGGTGATAACCCATTCAGTACCGGCGACGTCATTTTTCTCTAGTCTGGCAACTATTAGACGATTTGATATTGCTTAGGATGGACTACCCATTAAAAGGCTACAGACCTTCTCAAGTAATAATTTTAACCACCATATAGCCTCCCTAGGCTTCATAAAATCTCCTAAATATAGCTGAAATCACATAAGGCAGACTTCACCAGTAACGTATTGCGATATAAGTGACCTACTGAAGGAAAATACCAGGATTCTTAGTTTGTTTATATTAACCCCTGCTTTAAAAGCGACTAACTTTAAATATTATTGTTGCCATTTTTAGATGGTTTTGCGCAGTTTAAGAAGTGTATGTGGTAGTAAAAAGGGTTAAGTGAGATAGTTCGAAGCCAATTAATTGCTGGAGGCCCTATTTAAACTGAATAAAATCGTCTAACAGTAGCCAGAATAAAATTAAAAGGACAGCACCGGTAGTGAAAGGGTTATAGTCCAGTAAATCTAGCAATCATTTAACTGGACCTAGAACAAATTGCAATAGAAGGTTTTTTGGCTTTAACTTGTTTATTAGGTCCCTCTGATGAACATATAAAAAGTCTCCAACTTTTGGACACTGGGAAAGTGGTTAATTTGCATAAATTCAAGATGGCCGCCGTCCAAAGCTTCAATTTACAGATAACTTTTTTCTGGTTGCTCCTAGACCCTATAAATGTATTACAAACAACGTTTTTTGGCTTTAACTTGTTTATTAGGTCCCTCTGATGAACATATAAAAAGTCTCCAACTTTTGGACACCTGGAAAGTGGTTAATTTACAGCCGAAAAACCTTACAGACAGGCTGAACTGTCTCTTTCACAAGGGGTGACACAGGCACGTTGTGCTTGTATGGGTTTTTTGACCTGTTGTCCCTCTTTTTTATAAAAAAAAAAAAAAAAAAACATGACTTAGTATGACGTCATTCAGAGCCAATTATGTAATTCATGATAGGAGTTCGTATTCACTTGGATCATCGGTGCTTGCATCAAAGTTGCTATTTTGACAGAGTCCTTTACATTGACCACATGCACTGGAACATTCAAGCTCATTCCGTTTGCAACTACAGCGTTGAGTGTCACAGTTGCCCTTACACTGACATCTGACCAATTTCAGTAGTGAATCAGGAGCCACTGGCGAATCCATCGTCTTCGGTTCAAGCTGTCCCTTCCGCAGACACCAGCCCCATTTCTCGGGGTCCACACAGTTCCCCATCCATTCCTGGACCTGACAATAAACTCGGAACGAGTGGTATTTGGCTGCATCGGTTGTTGGGGGAAGGCTGTGAACTTCAACGGTAGTTGAACTTTTTGCCACCTTGTTGCAAAACTTTGTCTTTCGCAGTCCGTCAAGGGTGTCATTTCCTTTTCCCCCGTACAAATAAACCAAGGCCTTTTCACCAGCTGATGATATCGCGTCTTTACTTCCACTTTGGCAACAGAATGCTTCTATACATTTCAAGAAACCGTTGTCTTCCCTCACTTTCCTCAAGGCAGCCCCTTTACCAATACCATACAGTCGTGAGGTTGTGTCACATCCACAGAGTGCATGGACAACTGGCAGGACACGACAGATGCTTTCACCGAGAGCTTCTGCTACTGAGTTAATATGCCAACATTTCCCACCTTCCTTGCTCGACTTGAAGTACAAATCATTCATCCCTCGTTCCGCATAATGACACAACAGCACCAACAAGTCTGTGTCCTCACCTATCACATATGTCACGGTTTCCCTTGCATGCTCAATTCCCTTCTTCGCAATCATGACATCTGCATCTGCTGGCGCATTGACACAGTCAATTCCATTTGCCTTGAATGTTTCACACAATAAGTCAATGAAGTTTTGCTTATTGTCCGAGTTTGACAAGAAGTTTTCCTTTTTTGACCGAAGGGGCATGGTTGGAGTGAACATCACCTTTTGACCAAAGACTCCTTTTGATCGTCGATTGTGTGTCATGTCCTTGGTAGTAGGTCCTGATTTATAACCGTCGAATACAACCACCGGGTTGAGAAAGTTTTTGGAAACATGCTTCATGTACATGCTTGCAATGTCCTCAAATGTGTCACCCTTCTTCCATGGAATCCTTTGCAATAAGGAACCACCATCCAGAACATGGGTCACAGTCCTTTCTTCCTCAAATGATTCCAATGACGACTTGGGAACAACATCAGCTATCTCATCTCCTAGCTGTGGTTTATTGGCTTCCCTGAGCCTCCCCCACTTATCGAACAGAGCAGTAGGGTAGCTAGACAACTCATACGCAAAGACCTCTTCAACACCTAAGTCCCTGTTATTAGCAAAGATGAGGAGCCTCTGGAAAAGGAGCTGTGGGTCGATTGGTACTTTTTCAGCACTGATTGTAACCTTTGCACCCAACGACTCAACTTGATCTTTCTTCCTAAATGAAAAGTCAAAAGCATTGCTACCTTCCATCTTCTGCACAATGTTCATACCAACCTCATACAGTAAATGAGGATTGGCCGAGGCTGGTCCTGTCACACCGTTGGCAATATTCCTGAGTTCATTTGATTCTTGAAATGGATCATAATCCTTGAAGAATGCGAGAACCTTCTCTGTGTCCTTCCTATCTCGTTCACGCCTTGCTTCAGTCATTTCTTTGTGCTGCTCAGAGGTGTGGAAATGCTTCCCTGTCAGTTCTTGCATAACTTCACTCACCTCAGCGCAGGCTGGCATAGCAAGTAACCAGCGCAGGCGTTGCGTTTCCTCCATGCCCCTACCACGTGTCAATCCACCATTCGTTTTCAAAGAGCGCATCAAAACCTGCTCTATAACCAAGTCGCTTGGCAGTCCTGCCCACAGCCGATCACTTCGGCGGATCACAAATAGACCGGAGTTCAATTGACAGAACATGTCTGGGTTGAGCTGCTCAAGTTCAATCATGTCTTGAATGTACACATGGGCTGACTTGGCATAATTGTTATGACCACACGCTGCAAAGTACGGCAACATCTCCTGGAGTGTTCCGAGGTACAGTAGGAAATCGCCCATTCTCAGTGCCCTCAGGAAGCGACGCAGCAGGTCAATCATGTCCATGTATTGAATCCATAGCTTTCCCATCTTATGCTCTGCTAAGGAGCTCTTCTCAGCTTTAAGTTTTTCAGAAATTCTGTTGAAAACGTCTTTACTGCAGACTTCATCCGGTGAAACGTCTTCACGCAACAGATATTTGGAGGGGATCTGCCTATGTGTCTGGAAATTTGAGCTGCACTGCTTGTGATATATTGCGTCAGCTGCTGGAAGATCGCGTGCAAAGTTAATTCGGCCTCTAACAGTGTCAGCCCACTCATCAGCCCTGGCATCACATGCAGAAAGTATTGTCCTTTGAAAGTTGAAGGTGCGTACTGGATACACTTCTTCTGAATCATGCTTTGTGTCCAAATAGATTTTTGTACCACAAAAAAAGCAGTTCTCTGTAAAACAAAAGTCTGGTGTCTGAGAACGAAGAGCAGGTTTTTCAGGACGTTTCTTCTGCTTCCCAGGAATTCTATTTGGCTTCGTATTGACATGCTTCTTTCGGCAATCAATGTGCACCGTTTGGCCCTCGGACACGGTAATTGATGGCGTTCCACTTTCAGTACTGGCCTTGTTGATAGTATCTGCTCCCTTCGCCCTCAGCTTGACTGTTTCTCCTTCGTCTAACGTGTTTGAGCAAATGCCGCAGGGATTATGCACCACCTCTTCTTCCATGGCTTCGGTAGATGTCGCACCAATCTGTTGAAACAAGAAACAAGATGATGGGATTAGTATAGGCCTAGGCAAAATGTAATAGACAATAATGTGCAGTAAAGGTAGGGCTTGACCTAGAACAAATTGCAATAGAAGGTTTTTTGGCTGTAAGGTTTTTTGGCTGTAAATTAACCACTTTCCAGGTGTCCAAAAGTTGGAGACTTTTTATATGTTCATCAGAGGGACCTAATAAACAAGTTAAAGCCAAAAAACGTTGTTTGTAATACATTTATAGGGTCTAGGAGCAACCAGAAAAAAGTTATCTGTAAATTGAAGCTTTGGACGGCGGCCATCTTGAATTTATGCAAATTAACCACTTTCCCGGTGTCCAAAAGTTGGAGACTTTTTATATGTTCATCAGAGGGACCTAATAAACAAGTTAAAGCCAAAAAACCTTCTATTGCAATTTGTTCTAAGTCCAGCCCTACTTTGACTGGTCTATTAACCATGCGTGGTGATAGGCTGGTCTATCAGAGAGTTGAGCGATCTCTGCCATACCCATAGCTTACTGTGGCTGTTCAGCTCCCCTCCTTGTAGTGGCTTCGGTCACCTGGGTTTTATTAGTGGTAAGCAGGGAAGGTTTTGTGGGGGCGCTCGGTTATAGCATTGGCCTTGCTCGGGACCTTGGGGCTGCTCGGTCAGACAGCCTGGGGAACAGCAACAACAACAACAACAACCATGCGTCTACAACGGAGAAAGCAACACATATAAGTAAGTTTATTTGTTTTATTTACTTACTATTTTTCTGTTCATTAGTTTGTATATATAGTATGTATCTATGCATTTATTCATACATGTTTTTATGTTCATTAGTTTGTATATACAGTATGTATCTATGCATTTATTAATACATGTTTTTTTCTCTTAACACTTTGATCTGCGGGCATATTTCAGCCATATTAGGGCTCATTCAGGCACTACTGATTGATTAGGCTTGTGTCTGAAGGAAGTGAAATTTATTCAACCGAAAACTAGAAGAAAATAGCTTCAAATTGACACAAAAACGAGCCTCGTGCAGTTGTTATGTCCTAAGTCACCGTATTACTGGCATAAAGAAAGGAATTGTTTCCTTGGTGAACCTTCATTAATTTATCTTGATGATTATGTGTAAATGCAATGTTACATTCGCCGATAAAACTTGCTCGCGACCCATTGATCCCTTTCTCTCTCTCACACACACACACACACACACACACACACACACACACACACACACACACACACACACACACACACACACACACACACACACACACACACACTATAGCTGTTTACTATGGTTATTCTGGTCCCGGTCAGAATGTTGTAGTCTTATTATCTTAGTCATTATCTTGGCTTGGGTCGTTCATTAATATTAATAGTGTGTGGCATAATTAGGGTTCGTCCCCTCTCCTGTGAAATTGTTAACTCCCACCTTTGGCATGTTTGTGTGTTGTCTCTTATTAATATTAGTAGGAAGATACGCTTGCTATTATATACGTGTGATTATAATTAATCTGGAATATTCTCTACAGCTCTATTAAGATGGTTTCATATTTGAATATATTATTATGTTAGTAAATTTTCGTTTTATTGTTATATATAAATACAGTACTGTATAAATATATATATATATATATAATTAGTATTAGTATTAATATTATTATTATTATTTTTTTTTTTTGCGAAACGTGATCCATATTGTATTAGCCGTTCCTTGTACCAGCGACGTCTGTTATAGTTTATTCTAGCTTTATATAAAGTATTATTATAGACGATTGTGTGCAAGTATCTGTGGAAACTAAAAGGGTTGGTTGAGATAGTTTGAACTCTTATAATTACTAGAGATTCTTCCTAAACTGAATAATATCGATTATTAGTAGCCAGAATACAGTACAAAATATGTTTACGGCACAAGAAAGGGTTAAATGATACTTATTTTCATGTTGGATTTATCCCAAGTTGAAATACAGTACTCAATACATACTGCATTTAGTATCAAGGAAACTATTAGTGACGCGTTGCAGCGATGTCCATTATATTTACTGTAGATCGCATCGGATCCTTGTTTTATTAACACCTTACGAGCGGCCTATGCGGTTTATTTATGTGTACCGGACACAATTGGTTTAAATCTTACAACCCTTATATCAATCTCTACCAATGTCACAGAATACACAATTTCGGTTCACAAGTTATATTTCTTATTAGCTAGGGTACAAGTTTAGTAATGAATAAAGTCTCATATATGGGAAATGAGCTTAATTAACCCTTAATTAGCGGCGAGCAACATAAGTCGAGTTAAAAAAAGCTGGACTATGTGGCGGCGCTCGACATAACTCGAGTGGCAATTTCAGCACGTAATGTGGCTGAGAGAGAGAGACAAGTGGTGGCAGGAGACTAGCGAGCGTATGACTGCTCCAGACCACCGCGGCGAACCTACTGACACAAATCTCAGCTCCCTCCTCCCTCTCTCACTCGCTACATACTCAATTATGTACTGAAAGTACCGAATTACCTGCTTTTTGCACTCGCGTTGCACGGTTATTGCAAGAAAACTATCCATCGTACAAGGATCGTTATGGTGTCATTCGAAAGCTCTGTTTATGCCCTTTCAGGGATAGGTACTTGTTTTACGTTCTGGGTCTTATTTAGGCATGAAAATGATCACGTAAACAGCCCTATTTTGGCTAAAAACACCCCGCTGTGCGGTACACATAAATAAACCGCATAGGCCGCTCGTAAGGTGTTAAATCATATGTTATTAACCCATAAACTTCGAGCGTCCTCATTTGAGTCTGAACCCTAGGAGGGCGAGCGTCCTCCATATGAGCCATGGCCTAAAAAAGGCCTTTCCAAACATCCCACTGTCACTCAAAACAAAGGAATGTGTAAATATGTGAGATAATTCCTCTCCATACATCCTATCACTACTCCACATGTGTCCAAATTTCCCCCCCCCCCCTAATTATCACCTATTTTTTCTCTTTTTCCTGTGATTATCGGTTTATTTATGACGCCAAAACTCCGTACCCGGTTTCAAGGTCGAAAGGGAGGAGTGTGGAGGGAGGAGAGAGAGAGAGACTAGCCCGCACTACCTCCAGTCTCGTTCGAGAGCTCGTAAATGAACCGCTCGTTAATATTTTGTGTTTGTCACCTCCCAAATACTATTCCCACTTATTTTATTGTTGTAACGTGTAACTATCTTCATAATAAACATAAAATAGGGGCATATGAATAAGTAATAACGATATTTATCGGATACTGACGATTTTCGACAGAAATTAATGCAATAGCTTCGCCCCTCACGACGTTTAACGAATCGGAGTCTCGCCGCGGATAGGTTAACAGCAATGCAAATGAACAATTCTAACAAATAATTAGTCAGGAATCAGTAACATTTAAATCATGGAGTAGTACATACTGTATATATAATGTACAATGTCACTATAGAGATCACAATATAAATAAACACAGAGAGGTTAGTCTCGAACACACAATAAATAATATCCTGAATGTAATTGGCAATCGCAAGGTAAATAGCGGCGCAAGGTAAATAAGGTTTACTGAGTCGGGGTACACACAGTGATCAAGTGATATGCAAATTAAGATATTAGGTGATGAGCGAATAACTTTACGTTAATTCAGCGAATAGATGATATAAATCTTAATTAACTCAAAGAGTCACAATATTGAATATTAATTAAAAAAAGTCAGAAATAATTACAATAGCCCGTACACGTGGCTGAATTTCTCATTGACGCGAAGTTAAGTGCTTCATGAATTTGACAGTTTATCATCAACTCAAACTCTGCTTAACCTGAGGCTGAGGTCAGGAAGCAAAATCTTGAACATAATTTAGCTAGAGACGGATAAGTAAACTCTATCTGTGAATACTTATACATGCAATTACTTACCCAGCCAATAATACACATAAAATAAGATCTGAATGAGTGTTCACAGTAAATTACGTGTATAGTTCATGTATTTATCCCGAACGAATATATATATAGCTCTTATCTGGAATATAAGAAATATATCCCAAGAATTAAATATATATCAATCCCACTAATAGAGTATGTTCTGTTCTCTCAACACGAGGGGCGAACAATAAAATCTCTATGATGACGTTAACTTGAGCACTAACATAGCTAGATTAATCACTTCTAGCTCGCCTTCACCACTTCTTCGGGGTCACTAAAGGGCCCTTCACACAGTCAGGAGTGCGAGCTACAATCACTAGGAGTGAGTCCTGGTGACTCCCAAGTGACTCCCAGTGAGTCCTGGTGACTCCCAGTGACTCGGGGTGATTCGTATCTCATTCGCGGACAATTTTCTGTTTCAGTTTCAGTTTCACTGGGAGTCACTGGGATATACAGATAGGTAATACATGCGAGTCACTAAGGGTCACTGGGAATCGACGGGAGTCGCCAGGAACCACGAGAAGCCACTAGGAGTCACTGAGCATGCTCACCAAGCTGCAGGGGCGCCCACAGAGATACCTGTAGTGGGCGGACATGTAACAAAGGGCCCACTATTCATGGCTTTGGGTGGTGAGCAAAGCGAGCCTGCTCAGCTGGGTATTCCCCGCCCCCCCACGACAATTGTGCAGTATATATTGTCACGGACCTATAGGCTCTGACTGTACGGGTTCACTTCCACCCTTCAAACGCATCAACCAGTCTGAGATCGGGGTCGGGGCTTCAAGCAACCAAACCAACAGAGGCCCGAAACTTCGCATCCCAATATCCTTCTTACTTCTATCCCTCTCATTTTGATCGAGCAGAGTTTCGAAGTCTCCCTCAATAAATATGTAATTCAAATTAAAGTTCAATGCTATCTCTGCTCATGAACACCAGGGGGTGGAAGTTTCTTTTCTGGTCACATTAAATCTACCGTAGTCAATGACGGGACGGGAATAATGAGTGGGGTCAGTGTTATCTTAGGCTTTCTCGGTGCAACGTTCTCGGGAATATCGCTTCCAGAAAGCGTTGTTTTAAAACTCCAGGAACTACCCCCCTTCGGTTTGACTACGGGAGATATCGTGACTATAACTTATATTTTGATTTTCTTTTTTGTTTTCATTTTGTATAAATTAAATATTTTGCATTAATATTAATTACCATTGTATTTGTTTTATTTTGTTTTATAACTTTAAATTATAATTATATAATACCTAATGGTTTTGTTATATTACTTAAATTTGATTTTATTATATTAACAAAAATTGTGTATTCTTTTCTTATCCATATATATTTATACCCTAATGATTAAATGAAGTGAGGAAGATTAACCCTATATAATATCCAGAAGACTACTTTGAAGTCTGATTAAAATACGAGAACAAATCTTAAATTAAAATATCATCTTAGTAATAAATATTAAAATACGAGAACTACTCTTTAAAGAGACTTTACCTTAATACAAGTACTAAATTAATAAAAGTACTTATCCATACTGAACACCCTTAAACTAAAGTTCAGTCTTTGTGTTCAACCTAAAGGTCACCCTCTAGACTCCTTCGGGGCCAAATCTTTAACTAAGCTAGTTCCACTAGTCTCTCCAAACTTTGGGTTGTAACATATTGGGGGCCTGTCCGGGATCTTTTCTGATTAATCTCTGCACTTCATTATATGAATTGGGTTTACTAATGTTCATAGTAAATTCATAAATTTAATTATTTATCTTTACGTCACGATATCTTTAGCCTGAATTATTATATTACTCCTGATGCTTAAATACATTCCTTTCCCATTAGTCGGTTTGTGCATTTTAGAGGTAATAGCTCAGGTTGGTCATAAGTTGGGGAAGTTCTGTGGTTTACGAGATAGTCAGGATCACTCGTCATCTCAAATCCTCATATTCATCCATGTTCATTAACACTAGGCAGACGGTGGTGAACATTGTGTATCAATCTCTTAATCTTTCATGTGACGAAATTAGCGTTTTCGCACATCGGTCACCTATCTGAGTCACCCCTCTTTAAGTAGAATCTCTTCAGAATAGGAATGACCAGTTAAACTCGTCTTTTATAGCAAATCAAAACTATAGGAGACCATCCACGATCACCTAACATATATCTGTAACTAGAAGTAGGATCTCCTAACGCACATAAATCTCATGCCTTCTTCCTTTAGTTTCGATATCAAGGGATCGTGTCTCACGAGGTTCACTAATGGTCAGGTTCTTGCCTGTCGTCCTTACTTATCAACCCTCCTGTTGTTGTCGACCATAGTTCGCTCAACAGGTGGGAGTTACTCACACTAATCATATTGATTTGGGATATTAGTGTCAACCTGACTATTAGGTAACCCGTTTCTACTAGGAATATCCCTAGTCCATATAGTATGCACTTGTTAATGGTTATCCAGGGTTAGTAATCTACCATTACCGGTAACTATAAAGCAAGTCCATATTAGTCAATATTGCCGTTCATTCCAGTCTTTATATTATACAACCAGTGAAGCTATAGTAACCCCATCCTCTATACATTAGCTGTCAGTCTAGTATAAATTGAGCGGTAATCTTCTCTACCTCATCTAGTCCTAATTAAAATCAAAATGGCAAAGTTTAATGTTAAACAATTTTGTCGAGAGCCCTCTATAGACAAACTTAAAGGTCAGGTGATCTCCAAGGATGATTGGAAGTTTATAGCTTATTCCTTTGACATAGGCTATGAGAGTTCACACACTAAGGAAATCCTGAAAAGCACAGTCATAGAAGAACTGACAAATAGAGAAATCTTACCTGCTGAAGCTGTAGATTCACTTACTCCCATGAGTAGTTCAATGATAATGGCTGATAATGATGAAGATTCCCAGAGTACCATACAGGAAAACTCCCAGGGGAAACACTCTCCATCTCCTGAGCCGTGGTCAGAAGACAGACTAGATTTTGAAAGGGAGAAGTTTCGGCAGCAGCTTCTGCACGAGGTTCAGGAGAAAGAGAAGCAGCTTCTGCACGAGGTTCAGGAGAAAGAGAAAGACAGACAGGAGAAAGAGAAAGACAGACAGGAGAAAGAGAAAGATCGGCAACTAGAACTCTTGAAACTTGAGACACAACAACGGGAGAAAGAGAAAGACAGAGAACTAGAAATTGCTAAAATTCAAAACTTGGAAGAAACAAAACGCCTTAAAGAAGAGAAATTACAGTTGCAGAAGACCGAAATGGAAGCCCAGAAGCCAAGATTCCAACTATCTAAAAACATCTCTCTAGTACCACCCTTTGACGAGAGTGACCCAGAGAAATCTTTCTCCACGTTTGAGAAAACTGCTGAACACCTTAAATGGCCAAAAGAGGAATGGCCATGGCTTCTCCAACCCAAACTCGTAGGAAGAGCTCAGAAAACTTTCAATCACCTGGAGGACGTTAATGACTATGACTTTGTAAAGAGCGCTATATTAGATGCTTATGCTATCACCGCTGATCATTACCGTAGAACTTTTCGGAACTACATCAAGCCAGAAAAACATACATTTTTGGAGTTTGCCATGGATAAACTACGGATGCTTAAAAAATGGTTAGCTGCTAAAAAAGTTACCACCTTCACAGAGTTAGTTAACCTTGTTGTTCTAGAGGAGTGGAAGCGTAGGTTACCGCCCAGTATGCTAGTATATATAGAGGAGAAGGGAGTGAATGACCTTACCAAGGCTGCTCAATTAGCTGACAGCTATGCTTTAATCCATAGGGTTGTACCAAGCTATGATAGGACAAAAACCCCAAATGTGAGATTCTCCTCAAGCTATAACCCTGTGTCTAAAGTCATGTCGCAAACAAATGCTCCCAAAAGCCCATCTCAAAGTCAAGGATAGTCTGAAGATTTCTGCTCATATTGTAAACAGACAGGGCATAACATCATGCAGTGTACACATCCTAAGTGTAAAACCTCTGCTGCATACAAACTCACACTTGCCACTTCTCAAAGACCTCAAAAACAAACAAAACCTTCTGGGGCACCTATAACATGTATACATACCCAGAATGCCTCTTCTGATCCTTTTTCTGCCTTTAAGGTACCTGGAACTGTCTCTCTTCCAGATGACCCACAGACTTACCCAGTTACCATCTTAAGAGACACTGGATCAGCCCAAAGCTTGTTGTGTAAGACTGCCTTGCCTTCAGTTGAGAACCACTACACTGGGGGAAAAGTTACACTTAAATCTTTAAGCTCTGGTCATACTGCAGACATGGCTGATATACAGATAGGCAGTGACCTGATCCAGGGGTCAGTTAGAGTAGCCGTCTTGGATACAGATCTTCCTATTCCGGGGGTAACTTTCCTTTTAGGAAATGACTTGGCTGGACATGGGATGATTCCTGACATGATAGTGAGAGACAAACCCATGTTATACAGTCCTACTGCAAAGCTAGATCAGGAGAAACCACATATTTTCCCGGTTTGCGCTGTCACCCGTTCACAAACTGCTGCAGTGTCTAATGACTCTCTCTCACCCTCAGGTCAGGATACCTTGTTCACCCAGATCATGTCTAGGGAAAACCTCATACAAGCTCAAGAGGCAGACACTTCACTTGCTAAGCTCAGGCACATTGCTGATGACAAACCCATAAATGGGAAAAACCCTAACATCTACTATCACAAAGGGGTCCTTATGCGTAGTTTTCACCCGCCTGATAGGCCTGACTCAGATACTTGGTCAATAGTACATCAGGTAATCATCCCTACCTCCATCAGATCTGCTGTAATGGGATTAGCTCATGACGGAAACTCTGGTCATTTGGGACAGAGAAATACATACAGAAAGATCCTAGCTCATTTCTTCTGGCCTAACATGAAAAAAGATGTAACCAAATTTGTAAAGTCTTGTCACACTTGCCAGATAGTAGGAAAGCCAAATGAGACCATCCCTAAAGCTCCACTTGCTCCTATCCCTGTCACTACAGAGCCCTTTGAGAAAATAGTAATTGATTGTGTAGGGCCTCTTCCCAAAACTAAGAAAGGGAACCAGTATCTACTTACCGTAATGTGTGCTGCAACTAGGTATCCTGAGGCTTTCCCTTTAAAAGATATCAAGGCTAAGACTATTGTGTCCCATCTGTTGCATCTTTTCACAAAAGTAGGCATTCCTAAAGAAATTCAGAGTGATCAGGGGTCAAATTTTACAAGTAACCTAATGAAAGCAGTACTGAGGGAGTTAGAGGTAGATAAGAAGATAGCCACTGCGTACAGACCTCAGACCCAGGGTTGCCTAGAACGCCATCATCAATCTCTGAAATCCATGATAAAAAAGTTTTGTTTTGAGACTGAGAAAGAGTGGGATGCCAACATTGACTGGCTTCTTTTTGCCGTTAGAGAGTGCCCTCAAGAGTCACTAGGATACTCCCCTTTTGAGTTGCTATATGGGCGTCAGATCAGAGGCCCTCTAAAGGTCTTGAAAGATTCTTGGTTTGTGGAAGTATCTGATCATCCTTCTCGCACAGTTGCAGAGTACATAAATGAGTTAAAACTTCAGATGTCAAATGTAAGAGCGCTAGCACTGGCCAACCTTGAGGCGAGTCAGTCAAGAATGAAAACCCACTACGATCGCAAGTCTGAAAGTAGAACATTTAGTCCTGGAGACAAAGTCCTTCTCTTCCTGCCCATTCCTGGAGTCCATTAAAAAGCAAATTTTGTGGCCCATATGTAGTCTCTCAGAAACTTTCAAAGCTAAACTATGTTGTTCGCACTCCTGATCGAAGGAAGGATCAAAGGATTGTTCACTTAAACCAGATGAAGGCGTACATAGAAAGGCCGCTTGAGGAGAATACCCCAATACTAGCTGTAAATACTGTACCACATTCTGTACCAGACTCGTGGGAATTGCAAAAGGTAGGAGACTCTGATGTGATTGAGTTTGGTGATCTTCCTTCACCTTGTGGAAGCCCAAAGAACAGCGAACTATTATGTACCTTAGATCAATATTTGTCTGACATGTCGCCATCACGTAGAGATGATCTTAGGAAATTGCTTGTAAGTTACCCTTCAGTCACATTGGATGTCCCTGGCTTTTGCAAGGACCATCATCACGATGTTATCTTGACCTCACCAGAAGTAAGACCTATCAAACAATCACCATACAGACTAAACCCTCAGAAGCAAGAGATCATGAGAAAGGAAATTGACTTTATGTTGGAGAAGTCCTTAGTGGAACCAAGTCATTCCCCTTGGGCGTCACCCTCTTTATTAGTCCCAAAACCAGACTGTAGTAGTAGGCTGTGTACTGATTACAGGAAAGTAAATGCAGTGACAGTCCCTGATGCATATCCACTACCTAGAATTGATGACCTAATAGATAAAGTAGGGGCTGCTAAGGTAGTTTCAACCATAGACTTGCAGAAGGGGTATTACCAAATTGGGATGACTGATAGAGCTAAAATCATCTCGGCTTTCACCACTCCTTTTGGGCTCTTCCAATATAGAGTCATGCCTTTTGGCATGATGAATGCTCCTGCCACATTTCAAAGGGTCATGTCATATACTATTCAGGATTTAGAAGGGGTAGACACTTACTTAGATGACATCGTGATTATTTCAGATACTTGGGAGGATCATCTTTCCAGACTGGACGGGCTGATGGAGCGCTTGGCTGCTGCTGGATTCACCATCAACCTAGCCAAGTCCTGCTTTGGACGTGGATCAGTGACCTACCTTGGCCATGTGGTGGGTCAGGGTACTGCACGTCCCAAGGAAGCTAACGTGGAGACCATCACCGCCTTTCCCCAGCCAACTGACCGCAAATCCATCATGCGGTTTTTAGGGATGTGCGGATTCTACCGCAGATTCTGTCCGAACTTTGCAGCCATATCAGCGCCCCTCTCAGATCTTACAAGCCCAAACTTAAGTTCGTCTGGACCCCCACCTGTACTGCTGCCTTTGACCAACTGAAGTGCCTCCTTTCATCCTACCCGGTACTTCATGCTCCTGATTCCGCATTGCCTTACCATCTTCAGGTTGATGCGAGTGATAGAGGAGTCGGGGCAGTACTTCTGCAACCAGATAAGACAACTGGCGTCCTACATCCTGTCTCTTACTTCTCCGCCAAACTGAAGAGACACCAGAGGAGTTATTCCACAGTGGAGAAGGAGTGCTTGGCGATGGTATCAGCGGTGAAGAAGTTCGAATGTTATCTCCCTCAGCACTATCCACCAATCATCATCCATACTGACCACAACCCTCTTACTTTTCTGCACAAGATGAAGAACAACAACCAACGACTTCTCCGGTGGGCTCTAAAGTTACAGGAGTACCATCTCATTGTTCGCCATATTCGTGGGGTAGACAATCGGATTGCAGACGCCTTGTCAAGAGATCTTCCACCTACAGCGAAGCCTATTCCTCCTCTCGCTACCTAGTCCTCTTCGCTCCCCTTCGAGGACTTTAAGGGGGGAGGTGTCACGGACCTATAGGCTCTGACTGTACGGGTTCACTTCCACCCTTCAAACGCATCAACCAGTCTGAGATCGGGGTCGGGGCTTCAAGCAACCAAACCAACAGAGGCCCGAAACTTCGCATCCCAGTATCCTTCTTACTTCTATCCCTCTCATTTTGATCGAGCAGAGTTTCGAAGTCTCCCTCAATAAATATGTAATTCAAATTAAAGTTCAATGCTATCTCTGCTCATGAACACCAGGGGGTGGAAGTTTCTTTTCTGGTCACATTAAATCTACCGTAGTCAATGACGGGACGGGAATAATGAGTGGGGTCAGTGTTATCTTAGGCTTTCTCGGTGCAACGTTCTCGGGAATATCGCTTCCAGAAAGCGTTGTTTTAAAACTCCAGGAACTACCCCCCTTCGGTTTGACTACGGGAGGTATCGTGACTATAACTTATATTTTGATTTTCTTTTTTGTTTTCATTTTGTATAAATTAAATATTTTGCATTAATATTAATTACCATTGTATTTGTTTTATTTTGTTTTATAACTTTAAATTATAATTATATAATACCTAATGGTTTTGTTATATTACTTAAATTTGATTTTATTATATTAACAAAAATTGTGTATTCTTTTCTTATCCATATATATTTATACCCTAATGATTAAATGAAGTGAGGAAGATTAACCCTATATAATATCCAGAAGACTACTTTGAAGTCTGATTAAAATACGAGAACAAATCTTAAATTAAAATATCATCTTAGTAATAAATATTAAAATACGAGAACTACTCTTTAAAGAGACTTTACCTTAATACAAGTACTAAATTAATAAAAGTACTTATCCATACTGAACACCCTTAAACTAAAGTTCAGTCTTTGTGTTCAACCTAAAGGTCACCCTCTAGACTCCTTCGGGGCCAAATCTTTAACTAAGCTAGTTCCACTAGTCTCTCCAAACTTTGGGTTGTAACAATATTAATTGTAGGTGCATTCACAGGCTATCTCAAAGGGAAATGAAGGTGGATTATAAAATATGTTTAAAGTAAAGAGGCCGCCAGCCAATCAACGCGTTCCATTTAATCCAGCTGAGTTTGACATTCCGGGCTCTAGCAGTAAACATGCCACGCCTTCCCGGCCAACCAATCAGAAGCCCCTGTTCTCAGAGCTGACGGCTACGTGTACCGCCTCACATTTAAACTTGCTCTCGCTCTCTTCACAGGCCGTTTCCTCTGGTTGCAATGGGTCAAATGCATCAGTGCCAGCCCTATACTCCCGTAAGTCACTAAAAGACATTCACAACCAGCTTCCAGGAACGTATTATGGAGAGAGAAAAGTGGAGGCGAAGGGAAGGAATATTCAAGTCGTGCGGCCAGAACGTCGCGCGGTCGAGCGGGTGGCTCAGCCAATCACAGCACCGGAGAGCGGGAGGCGAGACTATATCAAGGGGGTGGGGGAGGCTGCTGGGGTCATTCACCTCTCGGATTCCACTGGGCTAACTTCTTGCAACCCACATTCTCTCTCTCACTTGGGCACTCAGGGAAACTCGGATCCACTTATTCCAGCTTCCCAGCCCTCACCACTTGTTCCAGTACAGTCCACTTCTGGCCTAGCATCGCTCTCCCCTACTAGGCGGATACACCTTCAGTATCCAGCCGCCTGTCATCACATCGCTGGCTTGCATACTTACAGCCAAGCGGTTCAAGAGGGACGACAGAGTGTAGGTGGGAGTGAACATTTCCAGTTGAACTATTGGCCAGCTCTGAGTTGGTGAAATTGTTCCAGTAAACACCTAGTAGTCCTGCATAGTTTTTTAAAGGACCCATATTGGGCCTGAATCAGATTTAAAGAAAGAGAGAAAATGCTTGACTAACCCAGTGGTTCCATAAGTAATAATTGATGTGTTCGTATAGGACAAACTAAAGAGAAAGATACTAGATTTATGTACATACATAAAATTATGATGTGTTAATAGGATAATAGTTATTCTTGATAGAGAAGGCTCCATCCCGATTAGCTATCAATAGTATAGGATCTGGTAGGACAGCAAATAGTTATTAACATTAATGTAAGAGCGGATGATTCTTAAATAGACAAGCAAGTATAAGCCTCAGGGGAATAAAGAATAGTTGCAATTAGATCAGCTTTAGTTTGAGAAATAGGTAATGACACTAGTCCGTATGATCGACGAAATCTTTGTGTTATAAAGGAAACAATCATTATCTATTATATTATTTGAAGGAATATTCGGTCAGTTCCGTGTTAAGCGT
Organism: Paralithodes platypus; assembly: GCA_032716605.1. Lineage (NCBI taxonomy): Eukaryota > Metazoa > Arthropoda > Malacostraca > Decapoda > Lithodidae > Paralithodes > Paralithodes platypus. Next base: position 8,685,585 of record CM064502.1, read on the forward strand.
TACGAGTGTTAAGTCCATGATAATAATGTATTCATAAAATCTATGTAAAGGATTAAAGCGGCGAATCTTGTTAATGTAGGGGTTTTGAGGTATTGATCATAGTAAGCCATTTGCTGAGATATATTAGGTGGTATATGTGACCTATGACTTATTGGTAATAGGGTTAAGAGAATTATAATCTAAGAGTATTCTAAATAGGGCAATTGAGGTCAAGTGTCGTAGTGCCCTCGTCTTTTGAGTAAATAGATCGTATAGGGTTAAGAGTATTCTAAATAGGGCAATTGAGGTCAAGTGTCGTAACGCCCTGGTCTTTTGAGTAAATATATTGTATAGGGTTAAGAGTATTCTAAATAGGGCAATTGAGGTCAAGTGTCATAACGCCCTGGTCTTTTGAGTAGATATATTGTATAGGGTTAAAGGAATATATAATCTAAAAGTGGCACATGTAGTAACGCCCTGGTCTCTAGAGTAGGCATATTAGGGCCCGGTAAATTTATATTATTTTGAAGTTTAGATAGGAATATATCTCTAATTCTAGAGAGGGAAATAAGGGTCGGATTTATGAATGCCCTAGTCACTTGAGTAGACACAGCAGGGCCCGGTAAAACTATCTTATCTTGGAGACTAGTAACTTGCCTTTGGATTGAAGTCAAAGTAAGTCAATACCTGAATAGCGGAAACCCAAATAGGTGGTAACGGGAGCTCTTGACTTCCAATGTACTAACCTATGGTGGATCGACGAATTATTCAATCTGTGTCTTGAACTCATTTCGGCCCGAACAGAAAACAAAAAGTTACTAGGTTGGTAGTAGGGTTTGTTAAATAAAGTATACACACTTCTAAATGATTGTCGAATTATTCCCCACCTTAGTAGTATATTTAGAATAAGAAAATAAGTACTACATTTTGGTGGCAAACGGTGTGATTCGACAAATTGTTTAGATTGAGTATATTTATCTAACAGATCAGACTTAATGACGGCAGTATTACCGTTCAGATTATGGGAAGAGGGGAAAGAAGAAATCGAGTTATGGATCGAACAGTTAGAATGTCAGTTCACGCTACTTGACGTAGGAGAAAATGGAAAGAAGATCGCCTATGGAAAGGCACACTTAGGCAAGGCCCTGAACGATGTAAGAGTACATCTAGAGGGACTAGTGTCATGGACAGAAGTTAGGAGTGCTCTAATTGAAGAATTTGGCCGAGAAACCTCCACAATGAAGGCCAGAGACAAACTAAAGAGTATGAAACTAGACGGCCAGAACGTGAGAAGCCTGAGGAGGGAGATCACGAAAAAAGTCAAACTTGCGTACCACCACATGGACCAAGAGAGTCAGGAAACATAGATCAGAGAGATTATGATCCAAGCATGTCCTGTGGAAGTTAGGAGGCACTGCATTATCCATGAAGTGACTACCACTAAGGAACTCATGGAGATGATTAAGAAAATAATGGAAGGCAGAGAGTTAGGAGGGGAGAAAAAGAAAGGGGAGGGGAACCCAAACAAAGGGTATCCGAGAACAATGATCCGATGCTTTATATGCAGACAAACCGGACACCTAGCTAGGAACTGTTCCAACCGTCCTCAAACCCCAACACCTAGATTTAACTCCAGGCCCACACCTCCAAATGATCGACCCCTACCAAGGGTGACAGATCCAAACCAGGGACGAATGCTTCCAGTAGAATACAGGGAGACAGAAACCCAGCCAAAAATCACAATGCCGGAAGGGGGAGAACATTTTCCTTTAAACCTCACATAGAAGGGCGATATTGTGAGGTCAATATATTAGATAGACAAATGCCTTGTAAAACCATAGTAATAAATGGGAAAGCCGCAAACATGTTAATTGATACAGGGGCAAACAGAAGTTGTCTTTTGGAGAATTTTGTGAAGAATAGTCAGAAAGAAATAGGGCCATTAAATCAAACTAGTATTCAGTTGTCAGGAGCCGGGGGTCAACCATTGACGATTCTAGGGAGAACTAATACGGTGGTGGTACAATGGAAGGGAATTAAATTCACCACCAATTTTTGTGTTCTATCAGGAAAGTCTAATAGCGGAGTCGATAGATATCTGGGAATAGATCTCATGAGTCAGTTGGGGGTAACTACAGTATACAGTGCGGGCCGAAAGACACGACGACCACCCTACGACCTCAAATAGTAGCTAACACAGGGAAACTCTCTATTCCCCCTAGATCTTGGAGGATGATCAAAATTCCTAAATCCCCGGGAATGGCTGCTGGGATTTTTTAACCTGATGCGCAGAATAAAGTGAGAATATCTCTCACCTTTATTACTACCGACCAGAGGAAATTAGTTCTGGCTAACTTTGGCGATGACACGATTAATTATCAGAAAGGGAAACTATTAGGATAAGTTACACCCGCGCAACCTACCACTGTTGGAACTGACGGACCCGTTAACTTACCTGAAATCCCGAAACAATTAACGTCAGATCAAGCCACTACCTTACATGAATTGCTCTGGACTTACCGAGACGTGTTTGCTCAAAATTAAGGGGACCACGGATCGGCCCGAACCCGACACACCCACGAGATACATACTCAGGGGCCCCCTATTAGACAACCTTATAGGCGACAAAATCCCATTATGAGACAAAAGGAAAAGGAACAAGTAGAGGAGATGATCAAGCAGGGGATAGTAGTGGAATCCTACAGTCCGTGGTCATCTCCAGTAGTCCTGGTAAAAAAAAAAGATGGGTTCACTCGTTTCTGTGTAGATTATAGAAAATTAAACTATGTCACCATCAAAGATGCGCAACCCCTACTTTGTATTGATGACTTGCTAGAATCACTGAATGGGTCAACATGGTTTTCTACCCTTCACCTACAAAGGGGATACTGGCAAGTACCGGTTAGGTCAGAGGACCAGGAGAAAACCGCATTTGCCGCGAGCGAAGGCAAACTCTATCAGTTCACGGTCTTGCCCTTCGGAGTTTGTAATGGACAAACCAGTTTTACTAGAGTCATGGACGAAGTACTAGGGGATTAACATGGAGAACTTGCTTAACTTACCTGGATGATATGATAATGTTTTCCAATAGTTGGGAGGAACATATCAATCAACTACAAGAAGTATTAGAGAGGATCAGGAGGGCGGGACTTAAATTGAAGCCTTCCAAATGACAATTAAGGGCCCGCGAGGTGGCATACCTAGGGCATGTAGTTTCAAGTAAAGGTATCCAACCTGACCCTCTTAAAGTGAAATCTATTGCAGGAATTTCACCCCCTTCCACTGTCAAAGAGATCCGAGCATTCTTGGGAATGGCATCCTATTATCGGAGGTTCATACCAAACTTCTCAAAAATGGCTCGACCCATGACTAAAAGACTGGAAAAAGGGAGGACGTTTGACTGGGATCAGAGTTGCCAGATAGCTTTCGATCAACTGAAACAAAAATTAACCTCTAACCCCATAGTTTGTCATCCGAATTTTACTAAGCCGTTCCAACAATACACCATGCCTCCGATGAAGGGCTAGGGGCCGTATTGACCCAGAAAGTGGATGGGAAAGAAGGCATAGCAGCGTGCGCTAGCCTAACGCTGAGTAAGGGCGAAAAGAATTACAGCGTTACTAAAAAGGAATGCCTGGCTCTAGTTTGGGCTGTACAATATTTCCGTCCATATATGATGGTATAAGAAGATAGATTTACTTTGATCAAATAACTCTTTGTGAAGCTGCCACCTTTCTCCCGATCATACGGACATTAATTAATAATTCAATGTATAATAAATAGTATCGGGTAACTGAAACTTGAGAATAATTCACATTAGCTTTAATGAAATGATACCTTAAGACTTATTCAGAAGTACACTAAGATATTGAATGGTTAAGTATTAAGTAACGTAATACAAGTATGGAGAAATCTGTTTTCACTATCACGAACTGACCTCCTGACCCCTTGAATGATACAAGTGAGGGGGTACTCTGCTCTGTCTCTCTATGCCCCAAGTTCCCCTCTATATAACCTCGGGTTACGCATTCTGAATGACGTAAAACCATACACAATAGGCTGTATGTCCATCACAACCAATACCTCTCGAAAATGATATACCTGGGTGTGGTTTAAACTCTCGGACACACCTTAGATACACCTTAAACACACCTCCATCACAAGCTATACATGCCCCTCTCACGTGATCTTGGGTGACTTGGTTTGATGACATCAGTCCTGACATAATGTGAATCCCATGACCTGCGGGATCAAATGTATACATCCTGGTGCCCCTCGGTCTACATCCGTTGTATTTGATACAAGGAAATACAATGCTAATAATATAAGCTGTTATAATAGGGATATTAGTATAAGATTAAAATGCATGTACTCCCTGTAAATAAGTAAGTAAAGGAATAATAGTTGGTTAAGTAAGCTTAAAAATGGGAGAATATAAAATGCCCCCCTTAAAAATACGACACAATTTCCACCACTGAAATTACTACCCCCAAAACAATAGAAAGCATTAATAAATATTAGGAATAATTTCTCTTTTTGTAATTCTTTTAAGATTTTTGAATTTTTTTAAACTTATTATGTAGAAGGAATTAAAATTAAGAAGAATCTGAAAACAAAGACAACACAAATATATATATTATATATACAGTATATAAATGTATGTATATCCTAAACAATTAAAGACACAATAGCAAAATCTAACATAATTGAATAAATGCAGAGAAAGTTCATCGCGCCCATTTATAGGACCCAATCAATTACTACATCACTCAACCAATATCTTTGATCAAAATTCCATCTAGTCATTAATTGCTTGGTGATATTAATACAATATTAATAGTAATACAATAAATTGTAGGTTATTGTCTAAGCTAACACTCAGAAATAAATCTGATGACTCGTGTTTCAAGAGTTAAAATACTAGTTTTCAATATTTATAAGCAATACGGTGAAGATTATAATAAAGAAAAGAAAGAGATAGAAAACAAATATGAAATCTGGCTATCAACATATAATATCAAGGAAAGATAAATTAAACCAATCAGATAATTATATGCAATATGCAAAATTAAATTAATTGTGAAAAATAGTTATAAACATAAAATACAGAAATAGCTAAAGTTAAAATATATAAAAAAAAAACACATCTGAAAATAAAAATCTGCAAATACAATTCTAAGAGACTAAAAATAATAATGTAAAGTAAAATTAACACAGTATCGGACCAACCAAAATACCACATGTCTGTTTACAATTCCCTTCTGCCCCAACAAAATGAAAACAATAGTCTTAATAGTCTGAATAATCTCGATCCTTGTCAACCTACCCTCAATGTTCTTAGAAATTATAAGGAAAATTACAATGAAAATGAATAAAACAAGACCAGTGAACATCGGGAGAGGGTAGATGTACTCAGGGCGAACGAAATGCAAACAAGATAACGTGTCCATGGATGTGTTAATCAGCTCCAAAGTTTCAATCTCACGTGATATGATCTTAGGAAATGAAAAGTTGTTTGAAATGTTTAAGTCAGACGGAATGCTAGCAAAAAGAACATCCTATTGTGTGAACGAAAGCATGTGAGTGAACGAAGGGTAAAGAGTAAGATGAGACGAAACCAACAAGCAAGAGTCCCTTACATAAACTTGGCCAATACATGATTTATGAAAGGGTGCTCTGTCCGGGCAAGTAATAAGTAGATCAGAAACATTCACAAAATATAGAAAGTGAGTATTAAATATGTGAACGTGGAAAAATGGGTGAAATTGAACCAGAGTGAAATTACAAAAATTCAGAACATCGGAATTTCCAATAATGGCTTGAACGCATTTGTTAGAATTCATAGGCAGTAAAGGAACAGCAGACCCTGGGCATATGGTAAACAAGCCAAGAGCCGTGTGACAAAGCGCATTAACAGTGGAGGAGCTCAGTAAAGAATAGGATTCATCTGTATACTTCCCTTTTGAAACCAGCAAATTCTTGGAGGGAAAATTAATAGTGAGCAAGGAATTATACAATTTTACCGGAAAAGGTATAATTTCAGACCAAGACAAAATCATGTCAGATGCAAAAGGGATTAAAATAAGAAATTTACCGTGACTCACATACACCTTGAGAAAGCGGTAATAATACTCTAATTCTGAATGACCTACTAAAGGTACCAATTCGAGTTCCCTATTTGCCAATTTCAGCAAATTGAATAAGTCCGATGTCACTAGCCCATTCACCGCGTGAACTAAAGCATGCATATAGCGCTCAAAATCCTTCCCCAAAATTCTAGACATAATGGAAAGTGTCAATGCGAGTGGATAACATAACTAATTCTTCAAAGAATGTTACATTACTTTCTAATTCATTTAGGGTAATCTGTAGCTCATTAAGAACTGAACTCATATTATTAACAGTATTTACAATGCTCTGTAAATTCAGGTTGTTCGTAGACATAACCCTGTTCTGTTTCTCCAAATAGATAGAGAGATCCTCAATTTTACTCTCAACAGACCGAAGGTCATCCTCAGTGACAAGGCCAAACAAGCCCCCAAGTAGTTTACCATCAATATTAATCAAACCCCGTTTTTAGCGAGAGAGTGAGTCAGGTTCTGCATTACGAAAAACATTATCCACCTCAGACTGCCCAACAGACAATTTCCAGCGCATTAAATAAAATAAATCCACAGTCTGAGTATTAGAGTGCTTAGTCAAATCCTGTAACCTGTCTAAAGTCTCCCTCGTGTTGATGACATTCTCCAAAACACTACCACATCCACGTTTAATCTTAGCTAAGTATGACACATCCACGTAGGATCCTACCACATCGGAGACAAGGACGATGTCTCCCTTTGGTCTCAAAATCATCCCCGACTGAGTGAGATTGACAGGATTGTCCGCGCTAGCGGTGACAGTGCGTAGCTGTCCAACCAACCATCCCAGTATAGTATCCAAAATACCAAGACTCGCCCCACAATCCTCCCTACGACACCCATCTGAGGAACCAAAACAAAATATTAAGACTAAAAATGTACATGTAAAATTAATCCAAATTCATACCCAAACTGTCAACCCACCATTGAGCTACAAAATTACTTCCCTCTTTAACAAAAGCAACATTAGTCGATCTTAAATTATATTTATGAGCAATATTTGTCTTTTTAGGCCGTTTACATCCTTTAATATTCCTCGGACTCAACGGTTTGTGTTCAACAGAGATATCTTCGTAGCCAGGTAGAGTGCGTATTACACGTTTTAAATGATTCACATGAGCCCTTTTCTAAGTGTTTTATAACAGTACTATTCTTGTCGACTGAAATTACTCGGTAAGGACCCTCGGAAACAGGTTGTAATTTATCTTTAGCGCAAAATTCCCTTAACCCTTAAAAAGCGGCCCACCACTTAAGTTGAGTTAAATAAAGCTGGACTATGTGGCGGCGCTCGACATAACTCGAGTGGCAATTTCAGCACGTAATGTGGCTGAGAGAGAGAGACAAGTGGTGGCAGGAGACTAGCGAGCGTATGACTGCTCCAGACCACCGCGGCGAACCTACTGACACAAATCTCAGCTCCCTCCTCCCTCTCTCACTCACTACATACTCAATTATGTACCGAAAGTACCGAATTACCTGCTTTTTGCACTTGCGTTGCACGGTTATTGCAAGAAAACTATCCATCATACAAGGATCGTTATGGTGTCATTCGAAAGCTCTGTTTATGCCCTTTCAGGGATAGATACTTGTTTTACGTTCTGGGTCTTATTTAGGCATGAAAATTATCACGTAAACAGCCCTATTTTGGCTAAAAACACCCCGCTGGGCGGTACACATAAATAAACCACATAGGCCGCTCGTAAGGTGTTAAATAAACAAGATCACCTACATTGATATTAACATCCCTCTTACATTTATTCGCTACATTCATCATGTCTTCCTTTGATTTCGACAGAGAACTGCGTAAGGTCTTATAAATAGACCGAAAATTATTCAAGTGATATAAAACGTAATCATCGCAGTTATAAACATGAGAATTAGATTGAACCAACGAATTGTGAGGAAGTCTCATATCTCTACCAAAAACAATAAAGTACGGCGAATCTGTAATCGAGGACTTTATCGAACAATTTAGTGTCGATTCTGCAAAATGAAGAACTGAATCCCAAGTACTCGTATCACGATCTAATAATAAGCCGCGAAGTGCACGGATAAGAGATTGATTAGCGCGTTCCGCCAAGCCATTTGACTGGGGTGAATGAAGACAAACAGTGACATGATTTATAGTATATTAATAGCATAGTTTCATCATACTAGAACTACAAAATTCCGTACCATTATCAGTTATAATTGTATTAGGACAACCAAATTTACACACGACGTCCGCTAAAAATGTATTAGTAACCGATTTCGCCTCTTTACCCTGCAACACTGATAACACGACATACCGTGAAAAGTGACAAATAGTAAGCATTTGTATTGGTTGCCGGCATAAGTCAATGGCAGTTTCAATAAATCTATAGCAACCACATCGAAAGGATACGCCGGAATCGGATATTCCTCGATTTTCACTTCCGGGCTCAACTTGGGCTTAATAGTGGCGCATGTTGAACAACAGTCAATATATCTATCTATATCCCTTTTCATCGTTCGCCAATAATAATTTCTCTGTGCTTGTTTCAACGAACGAAGCTTCCCCGGATGCCCAATTGTATCATGGCCATGTAGCATAGGTAATAATGTACTAACTTGTGAATCCGGGATGACGAGTTGTAAAATTACCCTGCCATTTAAATCCCTCTTTCTGTACAAACAACCCTCGTGCATTTCAAAATTAAAATAATCAAAACCTGCTAAGTTGGGATGACCAAGAACAGTGTCGCTAAAATCACCCGATTCTAAAGCAAGAATAACTTTACCCAAAAAACTATCGTTACGTTGGTCAAACGCAATACTTTTACTGCACAATAGTGCGTTTACAGACACTAAACAAACAGGATTCCCTGATAACGCATCGGCAACTGTGTTAAGCTTGCCTTCAACGTACAATAATGTAGGATTGTATGATGCTAAAGTCAACTTCCACCTGGCACGTCTACCCGTGAGAAGTTTATCATCAAAAAATGTAATTAGAGGCTTACGGTCTGTCCAAACAGTTTCTTCATAACCATATATCACCTCACGAAAATTATTTAACGCCCAAATTAGCGCTGCACCCTCTAAGTCAGTAACACAAAAATTATGTTCTGCAGGTTTTAAAAGAACGACTAGCGAATCCTAACGGCCGTAATAGATCCCTATCGTCATACTGGATAAGAACAGCCCCAAACCCAGTATATGATGCATCAGAATTAATATAGAAAGGGAAAGGTTTCTTAAAATCAGGAAAAGCAAGGGTCGGTCGAGATGTTAAGCTCGCTTTTAACTCAGTAAAAAATACCTCTTGTTCAACCCCCCCCCCCAAACATTTATCGTCCTTCTTGAGTAAAATATATAAGGGCTTCGCAATACTAGCGTAATTTCTCATAAAAGCCCTATAGTATCATGATAGGCCCAAAAATTGCCTTTACTGTTTTACGTTAGTGGGCGTAGGAAATTTAGTGATAGAATTTGTTAATTGAGCAGTGGTATTTACCCCGTCCGGAGTTAATTCATGCCCCCAAAATTATGGTTTCTTTTTAAAGAAATCACATTTACTTATTTAAATTTTAAAGCCTGCCTCATTTAATTTAGAAAGTATATTTATCAGTGCGATAAGATGTTCCTCTTATCGTTCTAGAAAAAATTATAATATCATCTATATATACATAAACATTATGGCCGATCAATCCTGCCAAAACATTATTCATTAATCTCTGAAAAATCGCAGGTGAATGTTTAAGGCCCATAGGAAGGCGCCTGTATTCGAAGGTACCGGAGGGAGAATTAAATGCTGTATATTGTCTCGATTCCGGTGATAAACCGATTTGATGAAATCCACTCGAAAGATCGAGGGTGGAGAATACCTTGTTCTGCGTTCCCAAACTAGCAAGAATTTACGGTATAGCCGGCATATGGAAATGATCGGTCTCCGTGATGGAATTAAATCTTCTAAAATCTACCACGACTCAAAACTCCCCCTTCGCCTTCTTTGGGACTAAGAAAAGAGGTGAATGCCAAAGCGACGTGGAAGGTTGAATTACGTCTTGAGAAAGTAAATCCGAAACATGTTTATCAGTCAATTCCCGTTGACTGTGCGACAAGCGGTACATAGGAAGGTAAACTGGTTTTTTATTCTTGTCACTCAACACAATTTTATGGTCTATAATGTCAGCAAACCCCATAGCGTCCCCCTTTACATGTACGGACTAATTAAATTCCCTCAATATCGCCTTAAGCGTACCCTGAGCCTCAGGAAAATTGGTACCTTGTAAATCCTCATAAATCTTATGTATTCTATCATCCATACCAGGAGAGTTCCCTCTGCACACTGATGCCACGGGAAGAGAATTAATTTCTTCAAATTTACAAGGTACGCAAGAAGCATTACATAACTTCGTATCCGCATACAATTTCATTAAGCCATTTGTGGCATTTAAAATGAGAGTTTGAAAAACATTAGTGTCATCCACCTCATGCAGCGCTTGGGCAAACGTAATGCCCTTAATCGCCGAAGTGTCAAGCAATAAAACTATAGAATTTACTGTACTCTTAAGATTGTTTGCATAAACGTCAACAACCCTTGCAGAATGCAGTTCAATGATAGTATTACAGTGAATGAGAATATCAGAATCCCTCATAGATTGTTCTAAATAATCGTGTAATTTAATATCGGTGGTTGGGATCACGGAGCTTTCCGCGTGGTCGGGCCGGCGTCGGATGCCCGCGATCTTACAACCAGATGTATGACGCTTTGCTTGGAAAGGTTTACCACTCTTCACAACGCCCTTACGTATACCCCTTGCCACAAATTGTAAACTCTCTGAGGAGCTAGAAGACGCCTCAATGAAAGTTCCATTAATAGATACACCATTCATCTCGCACATAACTATAAAATTACGGTCCCTCATTGTCTTAACCCAACAGAAGGTCTGACGAAATGTTTAGCCTCTCTACAACGTACACTCTCTCCGTCATTAAATCTACGTCCTCATGCAATTCCATCGGTAAGTAGGTAACCCCCGATATTAAAAAATTATCCCCTGAAACACGGGAATTCAAGTTTTAACGAATCATCATGATTCAATATGTTAAATGCAGAGCTAGACATGAGGTTCACAGGAGAACCCGTATCAATTAAAATACTTATAGCTGCATTATTTACATATTATGTCTTCATAATTAACGAGTCAGGTGAATGCATGAGTGCACTTATCATTAAAGTGGGGAATTGCAGAGTCTGTGTACTTTGATCCTTTACGTTTGATTTGCTTGGGTGCAGTCGTAAGCTTCCCCGGATCTAGGGTGACTCGCCCTCCATTCGTCTGTATCGACCTTCACTTCTGGGCAATTTCCGGTCCGGTGGTCATTATTCTTGCATCTACGACAGAAAGGCTGCTTACCTGCCGTATATTCACATAACTCTTTGGCTTTGATGTTACAACGAGGAACAATGTGACCCCGTATACCACAATAAAAACACATAACATCCCTGTGTTGACCATTTGCGCCCCCAGCCATTATCGACGGCCTCTGCGCGCCCTGACCGCGGCTGCTCGGGGCCTGCGGTCGACCGCCGTTGCTCTGATAACGGGGATATTGATAGTTCTATGTTTGAAAGCTGTAACTCTGTCTACTCTGACCTACCTGTGCGGGTTTCTGGTTTTTGGGAGGAGAACAGGTCTGGGAATTTCTAGTAGGTTGGGAATTTCTAGTAGGTTGGGAATTTCTAGGTTGATTCTGTTTAGGTCCAGATTGAGTTGGGGAAACAGGTAAGGAATTCCTAACAGCAGCACACAAAAACTGAATTTGCTCGGTGGTTATACCGCTAGTATCACAAGACTTCCGTATTTCCTTTGTGAATTTATTTAGAGACATTGTAGGGGAAAGTCAATTCTTCTAGCGATCGGTTTCACTGTGTCTGGCAAGGCACTAACTAGCATTACATAACCCAGCATTGTACTTAGCTGCCCTAGCGTTATTTTACTATCCTCAAACCAGGTGTGACGAACTAGGTCATGCGACATACAATTTGTGAATTGTGAACAGTGCGCCTATAATGTATCCACAGACTGATTTTTCTTTTGCTTCAATAGCTGATCGGCGAAGTCATGGAATTTCGCAAATTCTCCCTTTGCCGAAGATCCGAACTTCTCAAGGAACTCAACTTTAAACTCATCGTAAGTCTTCGCATTGATATCATCTATCTATCTATTGCCTGACGCCGTGATCCCCGAAGGGGTGGCCACGAACGAACCGCCCCCATGCACCTCTGTCCCCAGTCAGTCGACGCCCCTCCCCCCAACCAGCACCGCCTTCGTTCATGTACTTCCTCACTCCATCCTTCCACCTCATATTCGGTCTACCTCTCCCCCTCTGTCCCTCCACCTCGCTCTCGTACACCCTCTTAGTCATTCTCTCGCTTTCCATACGTTCCATATGGCCGAACCATCTCAAGTTGTTCCTTTTCACACTTTCCAGCACATCTACCTCCACACCACACCTCCTTCTTACTTCCTCATTAGTCTGTCTATCCCTCCATGTAACTCCGCACGCACTCCTTAAGTAATTCATTTCCACTGCTCTCACTCTTGGTCTGAGTCTCTCAACCAACGTCCATGCTTCGCTTCCGTAAGTCAGTGTCGGGATTACCACACTGTCATGCAAGGACTTCTTCACTTCCATACTGACCACCCTATTTCTTGTTACTGCTTTTAGCGTTCCTACAACCCTCTTCCCCTGTTGTACCCTCTCCCGCACCTCTTCATCCATAGTCCCATCTTTACTCAACACACTGCCCAGATACTTAAAAGAGTTGACGATCTCCATAGCCTGACCGTTCAGCTTCACCTCACACTCTGTGACTTCACCCCTTTCGAAGACCATAACCTTGCTCTTCCCCGTATTTACCTTCAAATTCCGTTTTTCGCACACTGTTCCAAACTCATTTACCAGACCCTGCAACTCCCATTCATTATCACTCATCAGAACTGTATCATCCGCAAACAGCAGTATAGGTAGCTTCCACTCAATTCCCTCCCTTTTCAGCGATACACCAACATCCACTGCTCTTGATAGTATTTCTTTCATAACTCCATCCATATATACAGTAAACAACCACGGGGACATCACACACCCCTGTTTCAAACCAACATTCAGGTCAAAGAACTCGCTCTGCTCACTCTCCACACGTACTGCCGCCTCTGCACCCTCATACATGCTCTTCACTGCTTTCAGCAACTTGCCCTCTACTCCGTATATTCTAAGTACTTTCCACAAACCTTCTCTATCCACTCTGTCATAGGCCTTCTCCAAGTCCATAAAGGCAACATACACCTTTTGTTTCTTCTCCAGATACTTCTCCACAACACAATTCAGGGTAAAAATCTGATCTACACATCCTCTTCCCTTCCTAAAACCTCCCTGCTCGTCGCCTATCCATTTCTCCGTTCTCACTCTCACTCTCTCAATCACTACCCTACTGTATACCTTCCCTACTACGCTTAGAAGACATATTCCTCGGTGGTTACCACACACTCCTCTTTCCCCTTTGCCCTTATATAGGGGGACTATTATGCCAGTCTTCCAGTCATCGGGTGCACTCCCCTTCTCCCATGCTAGTTTGCACATTTTCCATACCCATTCTATCACTATCTCACCACCATACCTCAACATTTCCCCACACACTCCATCTGTTCCTGGTGCTTTCCCCAACTTCACTCTTTTCATGGCTTCCCACACTTCTGACCTCCTGATCCCCACCTCCTCCTCCACTACTTCTCTTCTTCTCCCTCCCATACCATATCCAGCTATGTTTGCTGGCTCTTCATTCCTTTCATTTAGCAACTCACTGAAGTACTCCCTCCATCTTTCGACTCTCTCTTGCTTCTCGGCTAGCATTCTCCCATTCTTATCTTTCACACCCTTACTGTTTCCCTTGCTACCTTCCCTAACTTTCTTGACTTCTTTCCAGAACAGTTTCTTACTCTCCCTCCATTTTACACTCAGATTCCTTCCAAATTCCTCAGCTACTCTTCTCTTACTTTCCTTCACTACTCTCTTCACCACCCTCTTACTCTCCACGTACCTCGCTCGTTTCTGTCTCTCGGAATCTTCATTCCCTCTACTACCCAACCACTCTCTATATGCTTTCTTCTTTTCTTCCACAGCTATTCTTACCTCTTCTGTCCACCATGCTGTACCTTTCACTCCCCTCCCTCTTCTCCTCACTCCACACACCTCCTCACATGCTGCACAGATCTCATCCTTAAACACCTTGCTCATCTCCTCCACTTCCTCCATAACTTCCAGGTCGAACCCACCTAGTCGTCTTTCCACTGCTCTCCTGTATTCCTCCCTGATTTCCTCCTCCTGCAACCTCTCCACCCTCCTCATGTGATATCATCACATGCCAAAAGGTATCCTGCTGGAGTATTTCCTTTGTCAATTTTCAAGCGAAAAATTAAAATTTTGGCCCTCTCCTGAGTAATATCTTTTTCCGCGATTTCCGTATCTACATCATCTAAAACTGAGAAGATGTTTCTGTGTTCTTCCAAACCAGTGAAAGGCTTCGTTGCCTGCTCATGTGTAACACTCAAATGAAAAGCCTGGGGTTCAATCTCATATAGAGGTGTAACCCCTGAAGTACTAGGATTAGCTTGAGATTCAACCTCCGAATATGTATTTTCTGACCTGCTCCAATAATCGTCCGAAAAAACGTCTCCGCTATCCTCCGTAATATCAGATAATTCGAGATCAACTGGAGTGATAGCGAGAACCTTAGGCCTTTTTTTAAACAGACGTTTTAATGACATGGGGAATTCTCAACTTGATAAACATATAATATATAAATCTTCAAAGATAAACGATAAATAATTCCTATAAAACACCGCTCAACAATTCCTGGTCCCAATCACCAAAATACAACCTACTTTGCACAAGTAATTAATTAAAAGACAGTGAAAACAAATTAAACACACAATTGAATTATAGAATTAAATTTGACTTAAAGATTGGAATAATTTGAATTGAAAGAATCACTTAAGGCCTCCGATAACACACGTTACCTCCTCAATGTCTCATCAAGCAACTATGATATCCTCGCTCACTAACACTCCACTGTCAACTGAGTGTAGTGTGTAGTGACCCGCGGCTGTGTGGTAGTTAGGGTGGCAATTTGACCTTGGGACACAGGCAGTGATCACCCTCCCGGCTATGTCAAAATCTCGTCCTCCAACTACTTCCACTCAAACTTGATCCTCCAAGGTACGACCAATCTCACCACACGTACGCCCTCCTTCCATGCAGACTCCCTCCTGCAGGCAAAGTTGAGGAACCACAGGTGTTCCGCCACTCAATCAGTTGGACGAACTCGAACAAACTCCGAACTTGAAGTAGCCTCGGCGCTATGAGCTGCCAGAATAGCTAGCTGGTGATCCAATTTCCAATCTTGCCAGCCGTAAATAAGTGAAATTATTTACTTTTCAGACTTCCAGTGACTTGAATTAAATACTTAGTAGCGTTCGCGGTGATATAATTGACACGTGGGCGTAGCCTCTGTTTTAAAAGGACCAACGCATACCCACCACATGATGGTATAAGAAGATAGAATTACTTTGATCAAATAACTCTTTGTGAAGCTGCCACCTTTCTCCTGATCATACGGACATTAATTAATAATTCAATGTATAATAATAAGTATCGGGTAACTGAAACATGAGAATTATTCACATTAGCTTTAATGAAATGATACCTTAAGACTTATTCAGAAGTACACTAAGATATTGAATGGTTAAGTATTAAGTAATGTAATACAAGTATGGAGAAGTCTGTTTTCACTATCACAAACTGACCTCCTGACCCCTTAAATGATACAAGTGAGGGGGTACTTTGCTCTGTCTCTCTATGCCCCAAGTTCCCCTCTATATAACCTCGAGTTATGCCTTCTGAATGATGTAAAACCATACACAATAGGCTGTATGTCCATCACAACCAATACCTCTCGAGAATGATATACCTGGGTTTGGTTTAAACTCGGATACATCTTAGATACACCTTAAACACACCTCCATCACATTCTATACATGCCCCTCTCACGTGATCTTGGGTGACTTGGTTTGATGACATCAGTCCTGACATATGTGAATCCCATGACCTGCGGGGTCAAATGTATACATCCTGGTGCCCCTCGGTCTACATCCGTTGTATTTGATACAAGGAAATACAATGCTAATAATATAAGCTGTTATAATAGGGATATTAGTATAAGATTAAAATACATGTACTCCCTGTAAATAAGTAAGTAAAGGAATAATCGTTGGTTAAGTAAGCTTAAAAATGGGAGTATATAACACATATTTAGCCGGAGTTCATTTCGAAGTTATCACGGACCACAATAGTTTGCAATGGCTTAGGAAGATGAAAACGGAAGACGGATTGTTTGTTAGGTGGAAGGAGATCCTGGAGGAATACTCCTTTGAAGTTAGACATAGACCGGGTATATTACACACCAATGCTGATGGTCTATCTCGATTACTGGTAGCACCAGTCCAACACACTCAACCTAACAAGGAACAGAATGATCCTATGTATGGAGAAAAAGTAAAATTTCTGAGGGAGCCTGGAGGGATTCTAAGGACCGGGTGGTATTAGATTATCTGGAGGCTAAACACATGATCCAAATCCTCCACGGACAAGAGGGAAGGGGGGCTCACTTGGGTCAGTCTAGAGTGTTGAAACAGTTTAACGAAAGGTGCTGGACCTCGCGAGCCGACAAAATTGTTAAGGAAGTTATCCAAAAAAATTGGGGATGTCAAAGGGGGAAAGATGGACGGGGACCTAAACAGTCGCCTGGACACATTACAGCAGGTAGACCGTGGGAAAAGATATCTGTAGACATTATGGGACCTCTACCCAGACAGACGAACAAAAGGTACATTTTAACCTGTGTCGACGTCTTTTCAAAATATACGGTTGCTTGTGCCATTCCGGACAAGAAAGCTGAAACCGTGACTAAGGTTATCTTGGAAAAGGTCATTTTTGTATACAGTATGTCACCCCTGGATGCATTCTGAGTGATAGGGGAATAAAATTTAATGACGAAATCTGGCAACACTTGCGAGATACCTTCGGCTACCAGATTCAACACACCTCCCCGTATTATCCCCAGGGGAACGCTATATGTGAAAGGAACCATAGGGTGCTAGCGAATTGTGTATGGGCTAGTCTGAGCTCACAAGGGGAAGAGATATTACGAGGTTGGCCGGAACTTCTGCCAGAGATTGTCTGGGGAATAAATACCACTGTTTGTAGAACTACTGGGTATTCTTCCTATGAGATTATTTTTGGAATCGCTCCGAAACTGCCTCAGGAACGACTACTACCTTACTCCGTTCATTCCACCAAATACTCCCAAACAGAACATTATCTGAGGGAGGAAGGGGAGCGATGGCAGCAAGTTCATAACCATGTTACACAGCAACAGCCCAAGAAACTTACCCTAAATAATCCATATTACCGGGGGGAATATATTCTGGTAAAAACATGATCCCACTCGAGCTGGTAAGCTGGAAGAGAAATACGAGGGTCCCTTCCGGGTTGTGGAGATAAATGGGCCATACCAAGTGTTGTACTTACATCATGGAGGTATTGTGTCGGCTACCCATATCCGTCATACAAACGGTATGAGGGTATTTTACCGCCAGACCTGAGCGAGTGGAGTAGTGAGGAAGAAAGTGAGGAGGAGATAGAAATTGAGGCCGATAACCCTAATACACCCTCAGCTCGATGCAACACTGAAGGTCCCAATCTGAGAAGGAATTATACTGAGGACTCTCCGTTATGGTGGTCTTTTAATCGCAAGCCAAACAAGAGTCTTTCTGGGTCCGGGCAAGAGGAGGATGGGGGAGATGAGGAAACTACGACAAGACAAGTGGGGAGAGAGATTACTGTGAATGTACCAGTGATGATAAGTCTACGGTCCCCGAAAGCGAAGTTTCAGACCTCCCGAGAGATTTCAATAAAACATTAAGTACAAAGGAAATCAAGCAACAACAGGTCTAGTGACCCTTCTAGGTTGCTTGTCCTCCAAAACACTGAGGATCAAGTGTCCAAACAGTGGTTTAGAGTGGGTAAGGGAACATTGGAAAGGGAATTACTGCCCTGGAACTAATGTCCGTGGCAGGATTAGGAAGTTAGTAGGGGACAGATGGGTTAGTAACTGAGGGGGGGATAAAATAAAGTTATTCATTTACAAACGCAGTCAGTCGCGGGTTTGATGCGAGATATTTGTCTACGCGGAGTTTAAATGAATCAACGGTGATGCAGTCTATAACGTTTCGGGGAAGCCCATTCCACAAGTTGACAACTCGATTGAAGAAGAAATTCTTAGATTCGTGCGAGTTAAAAGATTTACCAATAATTTTGCAACCGTTTCCCCGCGTGTAATTAGATTGGTCGATAGTGAAGTACTTACTACAGTTCATATTGTCGATGCCTTTGATGATTTTGAACACTTGAATTAAGTCGCCTCTTAATCTGCGCTGGGTTAAAGGAAATAGATTTAATTCTCTAAGACGCTCTTCGTATGGTTTGTTCTTTAGGCTAGGTATCATTTTGGTAACTCTACGTTGAACTCGTTCTAGCTTGTTTATATCTTTTTGGTAATAAGGGCACCAGGATTGAACGCAGTATTCCAGAAGAGGGCGGACTAATGAATTGTAAAGGGTTAGGATAACTTCTTTGGATTTATGCTCAAATGACCTGCCTATAAAGCCAATTATTTTGTTTGCCTTCTTAACAACTTCTGAACATTGTTGACTCGGTTTTAGGTTACTCGATATTGTTACTCCCAGATCGGTTTCTCTGTTTACATTCTTAAGCTGAGTGCCATTCATCGAATAGTTTGCTTTCTCATTTAGGTATCCGATATGTAGTACTTTACATTTATCCGCATTGAAACTCATTTGCCAAATTTGGGCCCAACATGACAATTTATCTAGATTGTGTTGCATATCGTCAACATGTTCTTTTGAGAGTACGCTATTTGCAATTTTTGTATCGTCAGCAAATTTTGAGATTGTACAGGTGAGACCCTCATCTATGTCGTTGATGTAAATCATGTAAAGTGAGGAAGAGTGTTTCTGAGCAGAAGTAAGGGAAAAAGATAAAAACCCACTTGGCTCTCCTTCAACTAAATTAAAGGAGTCACAAGAGAACCGAACGACTAACTTCCCGGGTAAGAGTCCAGCAAAGTTATCTAAGCCAATGGGCCCCGCAGAAACAATTACACGCAGTGGTAGAATTAGCCGTCCACCAATCAGGTATCCGGACGAGGGTATAAATAGGACCCCTGAGGTGCGTGCCTGCCAGTTGAAAGGCACTATGCCTCTCCCAACTGACCCTCATTACCGGCTCCGCCGCCTAAAAGCCCTAGTCAATGGAAAGGGACAGAGAGTGCAAACTACACGAGCATTCAAGCAACTCCCCAGTCAACCGGGGCAAGTCCTATTGGCTAAAACTACGGTTGGGAATCAAAATCCAGCACTACAGTTACACAGATGTATTTGTTAACATAGTGGACTGGTGGATTGGCAGAGTGATGGTAGGGATTTCAAAGGAACGGTATTACGGCGATCAGGAGCTCGCCTTCATTTAGTAGGGATTGATAAGGTAAAAAGGCCGCCAGCCAATAAACGCGTTCCCTTTAACCCTTGGGCTGCGGCCTTGTTTGGGCTATTTAGGGCATATTCAGGCACTCCTGAATGATAAATCAAGCATCTGCATTAAATGAACTGTATTCTGCTGAAAGGAGAAAATAGCTTCAAAATGAGACCAGAACGGACCCCGTACGTGGTCTGGTTCACCAGCAGCAGTGCGAGTGAAACTCGGGAAACCCGCTATTTGGTAGCGGCCGCTCACTTGGCTATACTGTTGTGAGACACAGAGAGAGAACCGCGCGAGACACAGCCTACCTCAGTGGGCCGCTGGCTGCTCTCAGGGTCGGAGGTGGGTCCCTCACTCTCCCGCTCACTGACACTCGAGTTTTACGTTTTTTACATGCTTTTGAAGCCTGGAAATTGCTGTAAATTGCCTAAACATTCCAGAACGTCACCCGCAGCGAAAGGGTTAAACCAGCTGAGTTTGACATTCCGGGCTCTAGCAGTAAACATCCACGCCTTCCCGGCCAACCAATCAGAAGCCTCCGTATTCGGAGCTGACGGCTACGTGTACTGCCTCACATTTAAACTCGCTCTCGCTCTCGCTCTCTTCACAGGCCGTTTCCTCTGGCTTGCAATGGGTCTAATGCATCAGTGCCAGCCCTATACTCCCGTAAGCCACTAAAAGATATTTGCAACCAGCTTCCAGGAACGTATTATGGAGAGAGAAGAGTGGAGGCTAAGGGAAGGAATATTCAAGTCGCTCAGCCAGAACGTCGCACAGCCGAGCGGGTGGCTCAGCCAATCACAGCGCCAGAGAGCGGGAGGTGGCACTATATCAAGGGGGTGGGTGAGGCTGCCGGGGTCATTCACCTCTCGGACTCCACTGGGCGAACTTCTTGCAACCCACATTCTCTCTCTCGCTTGGGCACTAAGGGAAACTCGGATCCACTTATTCCAGCTTCCCAGCCCTCACCACTTGTTCTAGTAAAGTCCACCTCGGGCCTAGCATCGCTCTCCCCTACTAGGCGGATACACCTTCAGTATCCGGCCGCCTGTCGTCACATCGCTGGCTTGCATACCTACAGCCAAGCGGTTCAAGAGGGATGACAGATAGTAGATGGGAGCGAAGATTTCCAGTTGAGCTATAGGCCAGCTCTGAGGTGGTGAAATTGTTCCAGTAAACACCTAGTAGTACTGCATAGTCTTTTAAAGGACCCATAATGGGCCCGAATCAGATTTAAAGAAAGAGAGAAAATGCTTGATTAACCCAGTGGTTCCATAAATAATAATTGATGTGTTCTTATAGGACAAACTAAAGTGAAAGATACTAGACTTATGTACATAAATAAAATTATGATGTGTTAATAGGATAATAGTTATTCTTGATAGAGAAGTCTCCATTCCGATTAGCTATCAATAGTATAGGATCTGGTAGGACAGCAAATAGTTATTAACATTAAAGTAAGAGGGGATAATTCTTAAATAGACAAGCAAGTATAAGGCTCAGGGGAATAAAGAATAGTTGCAATTAGATCAGCTTTAGTTTGAGAAATAGGCAAGGAGGACACTAGTCCGTATGATCGACGAAATCTTTGTGTTATAAAGGAAACATTATCTATTATATTATTTGAAGGAATATTCGGTCAGTTTCGTGTTAAGCGTTACGAGTGTTAAGTCCAGGATAATAATGTAATCATAAAATCTATGTAAAGGATTAAAGCGGTGAACCTTGTTAATGTAGGGGTTTTGAGGTATTGATCATAGTAAGCCATTTGCTGAGATATATTAGGTGTTATATGTGACCTATGACTTATTGGTAATAGGGTTAAGAGAATTATAATCTAAGAGTATTCTAAATAGGGCAATTGAGGTCAAGTGTCGTAGTGCCCTGGTCTTTTGAGTAAATATATTGTATAGGTTTAAGAGTATTTAAAATAGGGCAATTGAGGTCAAGTGTCGTAACGCCCTGGTCTTTTGAGTAGATATATTGTATAGGGTTAAAGGAATATATAATCTAAAAGTGGCATATGTAGTAACGCCTTGGTCTCTAGAGTAGACATATTAGGGCCCGGTAAATTTATATTATTTTGAAGCTTAGTTAGGAATATATCTCTAATTCTAGAGAGTGAAATAAGGGTCGGATTTATGAATGCCTTGGTCACTTGAATAGACACAGCAGGGCCCTGTAAATCTATCTTATCTTGGAGACTAGTAACTTACCTTTGGATCGAGTCAAAGTGAGTCCATACCTGAATAGCGGGAACCCAAATAGGTGGTAACGGGAGCTCTCGAGGTCCAATGTACTAACTTATGGTGGATCGACGAATTATTCAATCTGTGTCTTGAACTCATTTCGGCCCGAACAGAGAAATAGTTACTAGGTTGGTTGTAGGGTTTGTTAAATAAAGTACACAAACTTCTAAATGACTGTCGAATTATTCCCCACCTTAGTAGTATATTTAGAATAAGAAAATAAGTACTACAATGTTATTCATATAAATCTGTAATACTCCTCACCTGTAAAAATAATATATACGGCTTCTTAAGCTTTCTTAGTCAAACATTATAAATAGGCCTAGTATTACCCTGTGTAAGTACAATTGCCCACAAGAAATTTGTATTTAACTCAGTGATTGTGTGTAGAGAAGGAAAATACTGTATGTGAGGTATTTAATAATGTGAACAATATATGGTCAATGTAACAATAGCCTACGTTTGTCTACAAGTTGTCCAACTCCCCTGACCTAACCTAACCAAACTAACATAATCTATAGAAGCGACCTATTTTAGGTAATTTTATGAAATAATACATAACTCGGTAACAAAGGTAAATGACAAGATGGGAAGGATTAACTAGCCACTATTTAGACAATACTTTACATATATTTGTATCGTAAATTATAGTAAGCATTGATATCATGATCTTATGGTACATAATAATACAGACTTATCGTATTATATTAATGTCTTTAATGATGTATGAATACAGTCATAATACGTAATTATGATATTAGAGGACTAGTAATAGCCTACAAGAGACATTCTTGAGGAAAGGATACTTTCAATTATAGGGTCACACACATGCCAGGAGCCTCACAGTGGATGCACGTGTGGGAGCCCCTGTGGAAGCAGCAAGTTTACTGTGAGTTGGTGGCAACACCGCACCACGAGTTGGCAGCCGCGTGACACAGGTGCGCTACACCAAGTATAAAGGCACCCCAAGCAGGTAATTCCGTCCCACTCAGACGTACACCCAACAACCCATCACTTGCCCTACGAACTCTACCATGCCTCGATATGGACGGAAAGTGCTCACATCACGCAATAGGAAGGCCCCTAAACCTAGGAAGGAGAAAACGACAGTCGTCGGACGATGAGCTGAATGCTGACAGACAGCCACCACCCAAGACTAGTCCCACCGTCACAGACGCCGCGCCCACCAACGTACACGCCGGGATCGGTGACGACGTGTCAGAAGACACGGATATCCAGCAAGGCCACGTGGAGGACCCCCCTGGACCAGGAAGATTCACAGGACGCTAGCCAGAGCTACACCACCCAGATGCCCACCACCACCGACATGCAACCACAAAATAGGGTCTTGGGACCTTCCAAGAAGCGGAAGCTCACAAGAGTCCCGAAACATGGCACAGTGAACGCGCAACAAGTTCCTGAACCCCCTGACGTCCTCGCACTCCAGCTCACCCATCAGCTGCTCATACATCCCTAGCTCAGGATGGCGCAGCAGCCAGCTCCTTGCCCCACACTGTCCTTGGTCTCTGTTGTCTGCGATGTTGGTCGATGGCTGGGGTTGACGCTCTTCCTCCTCCTCCAGGTCCTGCACCGGCAGCTGGAGTTCCAGTAGGTGCAGCCTCAGCAGCTCATCCTGCCTCATCCTCGACATGTTGCGTGGGTGCTGTAGGGTGTCCGTGTGGCGGTGATGGGAGTCCATATGGCGGTGGTGAGTGTGCATGTGGCATGGGAGAGCTTGGGGGCCCCTTGTATAGGGGCTGTGCACAATGGGGGCCATGCCTGGCATACTTGCATCTCATTCCTAGCAATTCTCAGTGATGCTCGGTGACTCCCAGTCAGGGTTGTTGATTTTGTTTATATTTTTTAAAAAATCAAAAAAATCAAAAAATCATTGATTTATTTGATTTATTTGATTTTTTGGATTTATTTGATTTTTTATTTTTTTTTTTATTTTTTTTAAATATCCCCCCGCCCTATTGAGTAATAATTCAAGTAGAGGAATTTATAACATAAAATGTACTCTTTTAAAGTTGAAAGGTAATACTGTATACATATATTTGTAAATTTAAAAGCTATCAGTTATTTGTGTTACTACATAATGTACCAGTATCTACTATCTTACAATGAACCAATGCCTACACAAACTTATGAAAGCATGATAAATCTTCAGAATTCTTTTTATCTTGATTCACAGATCAAAAAAATCAAAAAAATCAAAAAAATCATGATTTTTTTGGTAAAAAAATCATTGATTTAATCAAGTGATTAAATCAAATTGATTTAATCAATATCAACTCTACTCCCAGTCACTCCTATCTAACTCGTCCTAAATCGCTGTGACTCCTGTATTACTCCTATCGACTCATATGTTGCACTAATCCGAAAGCGACCGCTAATTTTCAAATCTTCAATAACTCGCACTTCATTCCCGGTTTCATCCCGGTGACTCCTGGTAACTCACAGTGACTCCCTGTGACTCGCAGGGACACTCCCGCTGACTCCTACTTGAGGGCACGTGGAATTTCAGACACTCGCGGTCATATTCCCAGAAATCAACAGGAGTCATTACTCCTAGTGATTCTAGCTCGCACTCCTGACTGTGTGAAGGGCCCTTAAGACAACCACGTGCAGGTACTGTTTAAGAGGACAGTGGCTAACCCCTACAGAAGTAATTCCGAACCGAAGACTTGCAATTAGTTTCGCTTGCCGTGAAGGAAAGCTAGCTGAAAACAGTCTCAATTTTGCCTACTAATATCTTGGTTCGGCCAGATAATATTTTGATATAATTTACAGGCATAGTTGTGGCGTTTTAGTGTGTGAATGCGCATGGAAAATATGGTTTCTGATTATTGCTCCGATTATTATGATCCTTAACCCCTTACGAACGGGGATGTTTGTAACTTCTACTACCTGCCTGGCGGGCATATTTACCCTAAACGAGCTTCATTCCATGCTCTTTTTCATGCATAAACAAGAGCCAGAGTGTAATACAATTATGTATCCGTGAAAGGGCGATAATAGAGCTTTCCAATGACACCTGAATCATTCTTGTACGACCACGGGTTATCCTGTAGCGATCGCGCAACACGAGGGGAAAAACCCTATAATACGGTAATTTCCCGAGTTTTTTCCTGGTCTCGCGAGGCCGTAGGTGTGGAATGTTGCAGAGGTAGTGTCAGTCTCGGCACTGGGTCCATGCCGAACGGTCAGAGCCCGCCTATCGTCCTCCCAACGCGTGGACTCTCTCTCAGAGCCAATAATGTGCTCAAAATCCCGCCCGATTAATGTCGGGCACCGCAGGGCTGGCCATGATTCTCTCACACGACATATGTCAGGCCCCGCCGCTTGAGTGTTAAAAATATAATGTATATACAGTACAGGTTATACAGAGGAACACATTCTTTATTTATTAAAATTAGATGTAAAGATGAAAAAGCATTGATGGATGAGTGATTATTAAATTACAGTTTTGGATGTCAGCAGGTATTTGATAGGTTGTATGGAATTGATTTATTATGATGGGAAATATTATGATTAAACTTTTATTATTCACCTATGCTCTATTTTTTTCCAGCTGATGGTAAATTGAATCCCTTAGCAGCTGATTTATCGATACTTAATGGAAAAATATGAAACTACTATGTCCCTGTGTCGTATTATTGACAAGTTTTCATATTTAACAACATATTTTGCTACGAAATCTACGTAATAGCTGAGTAACCAAGGTAGTAACATGGCAATTTACTCTCAGCTGGAAAAAAAATAGACTATAGTAGTTGTTGTTGCAGGTATCGTAGTATGGTTGCATATGCGGAAAAGGAGGAGGTTGATGTTTTATTTGCATAAACATATATTCGTCTTAGTCCAGATCTGGTCCGGACACGGAATTTTCACCTATTGTGTGGAGCGGCCATTTTTCCTCTCGCGGTTGAAAGGGATTAGGGCATGACCCTTGAAGGGTCGCAGAGGGAGCACAGATAGTGGGAGTTTGTTTATGTTGGTCCTTTCTTTGGGGTAACTTATTCATCTTCTTTATTGGGGTTAACTTATCTATTTTCCCCTGGCATTTGATGGATGCAATGCGGTACTGAGATAATTGGTGCTCTTGCTGCTCTTGTTTCCCCCCTGGTATTTCAATACATTTACAGTATATATATATATATATATATTGTTACGTCCACATAGGATCCACTGGCCGATCCTTCAAAGTCAGGTGGATAGAGCACATGGGTAAGATTTCCTCCTCCTGTTGCCTCTCCACCCACCTCACCATTCCACCTTCCTCTCGCCTCCCTCCAGCTCTCCTCACCCACTTCTTTTGTATCCTAATTTTAGCTACTATTACATTATGGTCGGACAGACCCCCTCCAATTCCCCTATACACCCTAGCATTCAGCACAGATTTCTTCGTTCATTCATCGACGCATATATAATCAATCAGTGACTTTCGTTCACCACTGTCTTATCCTTATCCTTCTTCCTCCACACCACTTTCCATGTGTACCTGTGTATCATTCTGTGTCGGAAGAAGGTGTTGGCTATCCACAGCCTCCTCCCCACACATACGTCCACAAGTGCACTACCATTCCCATTCACCTCTAACGGTACCCCCCACTCTCCCACCACTCCATCAACTTTCTTATCACCCACCTTCCCATTCATATCCCTAATCAGAAATATTCTTTCGTTCTTGCCAAACTTATCCAGGCACGCCTCCACATTCACCCAGAACTCCTCCTTCTCTCTTACAGGTTTATCCTCTGTCGGAGCATAGACACACCATCACCCACATTTGTATTCCTACCTTCATGCTCACCCACACAATCTTTGAACCACAGACCCATAGTCTCTTACACGCTCCTTTCATATGTTACTTACAAACAAATACGCACCTTCTCTCGCTGCTCCCTCAATCACTCCAGCACACATACCCATTCCACACTCCCACTCTCTCACATCTGTACCCCTCCATTTGGACTCAGTCATTCCACATACATCCCAGCCTGGCATTCACTAACACTTTCAGGACCTCTCTCTCTCTGTTGTGTCATCATTCACGCCTCTCACATTCCAAGTCGCTATTCTAAGATTGTCCATAGTTGGTCGGGGTTCGTCAACATAAGGTCCGTCCACATCCGAGGCTGTTTGTTTGTTCTTCGGTGCGTAAGTAAATATCTCCTGAGCCTACTAATGTCAACATGTAAAGTCTCATAAGTAGAACAAACATCACCCGCCCTGTTTAACCCACTGAGCCCCAGCGACGCAGCGTTTGCGTCAGCAATGTATGTAACGCTAAACCCCAGCGACGCAACAGTTGCATCAGTGTTACTCCGGTCCCAATTACTTCGGTCCTATGGCACCTAGAGGGCTCAGATTTGTATGGGAACTGTGTAAGTATCCCACGCAACCATGCCAATGGTTGAAAACTCTCAAAGTCCAACCGCGTGCGCGTGAGCGCGCAAAAACCGGAATTTTGGGTGTTATTGCCTTAAATTTTTTACTCTTGTAAAATCCGTTTTCGGGGCTCCGTAGGACCAATTTTTGACCTTTTTGATTGTTTTTCCTTCATTCCTAACCCATTCGCTATTGTTTCTGGAAAAAATCTTTTTTCAAAACCGGCTGGTCCCTGGTGGTACATTTATTAATAACTAGCTGGGACTCAGCGGGTTAACAACGTTTTTATAGAATTAATTTTGTAAAGCAATGTATTGAAATTATACCAATTTAATCCTTAATATGTGGATGTGGGTTTCCTATATATTCCGGTGACTAGTCTTTGTTCGGTTCTGTTAATTAAAACATCCAAATAAGCTAATGACCCATTATTTTTCAGTTTCGAAAGTAAAGGATATATTTCTATGTTATCTATTCATATAATCAAAGCAATTCTTATTTGCACTATCATTTTCAAATATCAAGAATAAATCATCTGCATAACACCTATAATATAAAGGTTTAAACTCTTGATGGGCTGGTCAATCAGAGTGCAAGCTGAGCATTCTCTGCCATACCCATAGCTTACTCTGACTGTTCATTTTACTTATATATTTTCTAGATCTCAAGTAACGGCGTCTCTTCCGTGGATTGACCTCTCTAGGTTGGCAGACTGGGAGCCAAAGCATCACATTTTCCCTTTGACCCTCAACTTTCCCTTCATAATTGCTGAGGGGCACAGGGCCTTGGGTGGGGCTTTGGTTTCCTGGGTGTTTCCGCACCCTCCTCAGCTCCTCGCCTTGGAGTGGCTTCAGTCACCTGGGCTTTATGAATGGTAAGCAGGGAGGATTCTGTGGTGGCGCTCGGTTATGGCATTGGCCTTGCTTGGGACCTTGGGGCTGCTAGGCCAGACAACCTGGGGAACAGCAACAACAACAACAACTCTTGCGGGCAGCTGTTTAACCACTCGGTTGCCATAGCACAATGTTTTTGTTTAATCATTACTCATTACTGGACCTAAACTTGAACCCATACTTAACCCGTACAGCCCCAGCGACGCGTGAGACGCGTCGGCGATGTATGTAATGCACAGCCCCAGCGACGCATCTGACGAGTCACCCTAATTGCTCCGACCGTAACCTCAGGTGTAGCCACTCGAGAGGGCTCAGATTTGTATGGGAACTGTGTACGTATCCCACGCAACCGTGCCGATGGTTGAAAACTATCAAAGTCCACGTGCGTGCGTGGGAGCGCGCAATAACCTGTTTTTTTTGGGGTAATTGCCTTCAATTTTTTACTCTTGTAAAATACGTTTTCGGGGGCTCTGTAGGACCATTCTTTAAGCGTTTTGAGCGGTTTTTCGTGGTTTTTCATTCATTCCTAACCCATTCGCTATTGTTTCTGGAATAAAACCATTTTTTGAAAACCGGCCAGGTTCTGGTGAACAAACATTACAAAACTAGCCGGGGCTCCACGGGTTAACTCATCCACTTGACTATATAAGGTTCCATTAAAAAGAAAACACGACTCTAAAGTAGAACATATTAGTAAGTTCTCAATAGTTTTGCGATCTAAATCATAAAATTCTTTAGGTACATATTTATCAAGATTAATGTCCACAGTTTATTGTAACGGTATGTTAGTGAATAATGATTGAACATCGTAGCTAGCCATTAGGAAATTGGAGGGTAAATTTTACTTTTTCATATCTTCAATACATTTTTTTGAAGTAGACATATATTCATTAGTAGTTAGTGGTGTTATTATTGGCATTAACAATTTAGACACATTATACTGTATTCAGCTGTATTCAAACATGAAACAATCGGCTTTAAATGGAATATCTGTTTTGTGTATCTTCGGTAATCCATAAATTTTACCTAGAATAGTTCCCGAAGCATATATCCAGTCGTACAAATCATGAAACATGAAACTATCAGCCTTAAACCTTAACTGTCGGCGCCTGGCTATTGTCGAGTGAAATAAATGTGGCCTATGTGGCGGGTCACGGCTATTGTCGAGTGCAATTTTGAGCACGTAATGTGCTCTGAGAGAGAGCGGAGCAGTGGGAGGAGCGTAGGTTACCTCATGACCGCTCGCCACGGTGGCTGTGGAGCTACTGAGATATACTCCTTTGTACTCCACCCTCTCTCACTCGTTTCACACTTAATAATGTAAGAAAATTACCGTATTTTAGCGATTTTGCCCTTCGGTTGCACGATCGTTGCAAGACAACCAGTGATCGTAGAAGGATGGTTCGGGTGTCATTAGAAAGCTCAATTTACGCCCTTTCAGGGATACATACTTGAATTACGCTCTGGGCGTTGTTTATGCATGAAAAAGAGCATGGAAACAACCCCATTTATGGTAAAAAACCCCGCTGGGCGGTACATAGAAATTACCGCCTAGGCCGCTCGTTGAGTGTTAATGGAATATCAGTTTTGTGTATCTTCGGTTACCCATAAATTTTTACCTGGAATAGTTCCCGAAGCATATATCCAGTCGTACAAATCATTACCTATTTTGTGTTTTATGTTACACAAAATCCCATTCAATTTATCCTCTAGTTTATAACACATTTTCAAACTTGTCAACATTAATCTTCTTAAGCCATCTAGTATAATATAAAGCATTTTATCTAAATAATTCTTTTCATCAAGTAACACTACCCCTTTTCCCTTATATGGTCTTACTATCACGATCAAGTCATCTTTACCCAATTTATTCAGTAGTTCGAAATAACTTTGGCTGAAAACAGACGGTACAATACTCCTGTAACTATTTTAAGCGCCAAAAAAATTATTAGTACGGATATCCTTAACCCGTTGAGTACCGTAGGATATAGTAATAAAAGTCCCCAGCAGTTCCAAGCACTGTGGCCAAAATGACAGGAGAGACCACCTTTTCACCTCAAGAGATGAGGCAAGAATGGATCTATCACTTTTTTGTTTTTATTTTTACAAGACTTAAAAATAAAATAAAAAATAACAAATATTAGGCTTAGCCTTGTACAGGCAGTTACAAAACAAGTACATTACCAATGGCTATAACCATCGCTGGGACTGGGGAGTTACTTATCTACTGACGGCTATAGCCATCGCTGGGATTGGACGGGTTAACCTGTTTAAAAAAAAATTCACTGTTTACCCCCCGCCTCATTAGGCCAGACCTAGACAAATCAACCACTGTGTTACATAATGTATCTAAAGAAACAAAATGCTTTAACCAGTCTGTTTTATGCAAAGGAATGCAGACATTTAAACCCAATGCAAGTAATTTCCTTTCTCGTCCACTTAATACTCTACTGGAATAATTAAAGACACAATTTTCATTATAAACAAACGAATGAATACCAAGGCTTTCAAGTTTCTGTTCATGTCTTTGTTTAATTTTCTGCTTCACGCTCTTAGTATATTATTTTATTTTCCACAAGAATGTCCAGTAATCCACACAACTAAATTTATTTATTTAATAAAAGCGACTTTGAGTTCCATTAATGTTGTTTTTGTTGCGTTAAACTTATTATTCTGGATTCTTGTTTATCTATTTAATAGGGATAAATACCATTCTCTGTAAATGTCTGTACGTATTATTAAATATTCTATCGTACATTTTGAACCTTATACATTTAGGTATGATATTATGTTCAAGGCAGGAATGAAAACAAACTAAATCTAAACTAAATTAATTGTTAATGTTTTGGGAGGAACTAAATACAATAATAAATATATACATACCTAAATGAACCAACTAAAACCAAGAGTGCAGATAAATTTTGTTTTCGTACTGGTGTGCGTTAAGGTAATTCGACGTAATGGTGACGTTTAATAGGAATTATTTTTCTTCTGAATGCTTGTGTTCTTGCTTTTTGTGGGCGAACTGATATATGTGTTCTTCTTCTGTCACCTCTTTGTCCTTTCTTGTGTCTCTTGCTGATCCTCCCTACCCTTTGTGGGGGTAAAGGCTGGCTACTGACTGACTTACTGATTTGTGCATCAATAATGTTTGTATAAAATTAAATAACTATAAATAAGTATCAAATGATTAGACTGTACATTTTATCTTAATGCATGGATTAGAAATGAGTAATACAATAAACACACACTTTTACATCGCAAATCACATATATTGCTGCTGGAAAAACTACGACAAGAACTTAAAGGTGAGGTGGTGTCATTTTCTGGAACCCCTTCTCATTCTTCTTAAGCCCCATTAATTTAGAGATTTTAAGACGTTCACCCCGTTTTTTAGTCGATTTTAAGAATTTTTCTCCCATTTGTTTATCAATATCAAGACCTTTCGTGGCATTTAGGTGTTGACTTCTTCTTGGCGATCGATAGCGAGCCTGCATTTATATGTATATATATATATATATATATATATATGTGATTTTTGATATGTACATTATCACATTTGTGTTCTTCTTTGCTGTCCTTATCTTCCATTTAATATAACTATATTAGATTATAAGTCCGGCTGCCTAGTAGGAGCTTAATGGTCTGTGCAGTCTGTGTATCTGTGTAACTCTATGTATCTCTAAGTCTTCTGCTTCCACTGTAAATCTTTTCTTCTCCGTTGGGCTCCTCCGATCTCCCCAGTGTTGTTATCTGATCCTTACAGCTGGCGGAGCTTGTGGGACTTTGGCACTGCTGACTATACCCTGTTCCAAGTAGGTAGGCCAAAATTCCTCAACCCTAACCTCTGTAACGCAAAAATGGCTAGAGGAAATGGGCTGTAACTGACCACACCTATTCCATGACTGACCCTTCCCTTGTTCATATTCTGCGCACTAACCATTACGCTATGGTCGACATTTTTAGCTCGTTTACTCTAGTCGTTATTTTAGTTATATAGGTTATTGTTCAAGAGTTTTTGCCTACTTATTTGGAACAGGGTATAGGAGGCTCTTTGACAATACCTTTTTTATTTCTCTCATTTATATATATTTTAGTTTTTCTTTCCTTGGCTGGAGTGTGCTGAATATATTGTATTACTGAGGTCATCCTCTAGTGCATGGGGACATAAACCGTTATTCCATATTCTGTATCTTTCATAGTAATGTAAACTGTCTTACCCCATTAGATTTGAGATTTTAAGACATTCGCTCCATCAGTTTGGCAATGTTAAGACCTTTAGCGCCATTTAGATGTCGATTTTATCCTGGCGAGTAAATAGCGAGCCTGTAATTTAATGAGGAACTGGCCTTTTGTCGGGGCATTTGTCTACCGAAAAATGTACAACATTTATCTTGAAAGGGGGTCTAGGGGGTGTTTTTTAAGTTTGATGGAGGTCTCGCAAGGAAACTAAAAATATATATATATATATCAACAAATAAATAGACCAACAAATATGCACTACCCTCTTCATTTCTTCTAAACATTTAGTTTCTGTCTCTTTGCGTGCATACAAAGTAGTTTCTGCTCTCTTTGCGTGCATAGAAAGTAGGATTACGAGTTGGATGGTGTTCATCCATTTGTTCTCAAATTATGTTCTTCCTTACTGATTCCCTGCCTTGGTAAACTATTATTGCTACAAATGTGCACTCATCCAATCTGTCTAAAAGAAGGGTGACTGCTCTGAACCCTCCAATTAATGCTCCAAATGCTCTCATATCTTCCGTTTCTATAATGTCTAAATCTATTCTAACCCCATGTTTCGTAAGAATCTTACTTCTCATAATCTACTTTTGGTTCGTCATTGTGGATTCATTGACTTGCAGGGCGTCTGTGGCATACTTTGTGTGCCACAAAGTATGAATGGAACCCTCCCACCCCTCCTAAAACCTTCCTTTTATCACTCATGTCTCATGTCAACTTTAACAGGTCAAATGAATGAGGGAAATCAAAATTGAAATGGAACATCATGCTTGTCTCTCCCCTTCGCTTTCTGGTTAGCCTAATTCAAGTATATGTTTCATTCGCTTTGTTTATGACCAATGACCTGTTTTTTCTTACTGTCTTGATGGTGTACTGGTTAGAGCGTGTAGGTATTGTATGTGATATCTTTGGTCGGAATCCTGGGCGAATCACACGCTTGCATTGATTTCATTTGTGGTGTTATTGGTGTTAAGAACGATGTACAAAATAATAGGAAATATATATATGTTTTGTACAGATGTCACAGAGAAGTCTAAGATATACATGAATATAGTTTATACATTTGTTAACCCTTAACTAGCGGCGCGCAACATAAGTCGAGTATAATAAATCTGGACTATCTGGCGGCGCGCGACATAGGTCGTGTGGCAATTTCAGCACGTAATGTTGCTGAGAGAGAGAGACAAATGGTGGCAGGAGAGTAGCGAGCGTATGACTGCTCCAGACCACCGCGGCGAACCTACTGACATGAATCCCACCTCCTCCCTCCCTCTCTCACTCGCTACATACTGAATTGTATGGGGAAAGTACCGAATTACATGCTTTTTGCACTCGTGTTGCGCGGTTGTTGCAAGAAAACTAGCCATCATAAAAGGATTGTTATGGTGTCATTGGAAAGCTCTGTTTATGCCCTTTCAGGGATAGATACTTGTTTTACGCTCTGGGTCTTATTTAGGCATGAAAATGATCACGTAAACAGCCCTATTTTGGCTAAAAACACCCCGCTGGGCGGTACATATAAATAGACCGCTAATAAGGTGTTAATGCTTCATTAATTATTGTTTTATATTCAATAGTTAAGTTAGAATATCATTACACTTCAGAAATGTACTTCTAAAACCATGGAACAATGTGTTTTCTTTTTATTTGTTTACTTATCTATTCATATTTTTGTGTTTTTGTGTGCGTTTATTTCCATCACGTAGACTCTATAGAACAGATTTATGCCAACACATATTATTACATTTGTTTCCTATGCTGGTCATGCACAATAAATTATACCTGTCATTTCTCAACGGCGTGTATGTGAAGGGACGCTCGACTGGTGATCTCCTTGTATATCATGCTAATTCTGGCCACCTCCTCGGACATTGACTTGTCTGGCAATAGATGGATCATTAGATGGATTCTGGGTCATCCTCCTTTCAGGTCTTTGGCGGGACTTTTACTATTGAACTTGACATACAATATCCGAAACCTTTGATCAAATATGGTACAAATCACTGGTTACCCAACTATCATCCTGTAGTTGTTGTTTCCCTATATGTATTTGTCTATCTATCTATCTATATGCTCAGGCCCAATCCCCATTTTGGGGGTAGCCGACTCAAGACAGAGCAAGAACAGGGAAAACACAAAAACAACATAAAACAAAAAATAAACACAGATAAAAAACACAAACTCTCACACATCCAGGTCACCCAGGAGAAGACCCAGAGACCAGGGTTACCAAGGTCGCTCCAGCACTCCCCCGGCCCCTGACCACCCGGAGAGGTTCCGATCTCGGCAGGCAGACATGCAGCGGAGCCAAAGCCACAAGCCCTCCCACCACACTTCCAGGCACACCCTTCATATTAATCGTCTCCCCGGGCCAGGCGCCTGATGGCGCCTGATTATCTAGTCCAACTTGCGCCCGACCCCTTACTCCAAATGACCACGTGTTCACTCAACTATTCACAAGCATTCTCCATTCACTCCTGTCCACCACCACTTCCCCTGCCTGATCTATAGTCATTCCTCTATCATCCAAAGCCTTTCTTACACAGTCTCTCCATCTCAATGGGGGTCTTCCTGCCCTTCTATCTCCCCTTGTACCTGACTCACATATTCTCTTTGTAAGCCTTTCATCTCCCATTCGTTCAACATGACCATACCAGCTCAGCACCCTTCTGTCCACTCTGGCTGACAAATGTTCTTGCTGCCCCACTCTCCTACGTATCTCTTCATTCCTCAATCTGTATTTGTATTTTTAGTTAATTATTTATTTATTATTATTATCTTTTTTGTTACCGTTCCATAGTTGCTAGCTGCTGTTATGGAAGGTCACTGTTCATGTCCTAAAATACCAGTTCTGGTATTTATCAACGCTCTGTCTACAGTATAGTCCAGTGCTATTTTTAATATTAATCATGTAATTAGTTGTACTTCTAGTGTTATCCTTATATATGCTGATAACTATATCCTGTAGTATTCAACTCGATTTCCAAATCAAATCACCGTGTATTCACATACACAAATCATCTGACAAGACCATAGCGTCTCTCTCTTCTAAGCTTTCAACTATTTATAACTGGAACTTTAAACCTTCTTTTCAATGCCTCCAAAACCCGGTATCCACACAACTATCTATTATGCTTCAACAACATTCAACTCGACCCTTCCAAGAGGTATTCTCAATATTCTTATGGTCTTATATTGTTTGTGTGTGTGTGTGTGTATGTGTGTAGGGGGGAGGGGGGGACCTTTCTTGGAAGGACCATACCACTTATCTTGATAAATCAGACATTATGTATGTTCTAACATCACTATGAGTTTTGTTTTCTCCCTCCACAGCCTCTTGCTCTTTACAGGGGTACGGTTCACACATGTATTGATACATCAGACATTATGTATGCTCTAACATCACTATGAGTTTTGTTTTCTCCCTCCACAGCCTCTTGCTCTTTACAGGGGTACGGTTCACACATGTATTGATAAATCAGACATTATGTATGCTCTAACATCACTATGAGTTTTGTTTTCTCCCTCCACAGCCTCTTGCTCTTTACAGGGGTACGGTTCACACATGTATTGATAAATCAGACATTATGTATGCTCTAACATCACTATGAGTTTTGTTTTCTCCCTCCACAGCCTCTTGCTCTTTACAGGGGTACGGTTCACACATGTATTGATACATCAGACATTATGTATGCTCTAACATCACTATGAGTTTTGTTTTCTCCCTCTTCAGCCTCTTGCTCTTTACAGGGGTACGGTTCACACAATGTATTGATACATCAGACATTATGTATGTTATAACATCACTATGAGTTTTGTTTTCTCCCTCCACAGCCTCATGCTTTGCAGGGGTACGGTTCACACATGTATTGATACATCAGACATTAAGTATGCTATAACATCACTATGAGTTTTGTTTTCTCCCTCCACAGCCTCTTGCTCTTTACAGGGGTACGGTTCACACATGTATTGATACATCAGACATTATGTATGCTCTAACATCACTATGAGTTTTGTTTTCTCCCTCCACAGCCTCTTGCTCTTTACAGGGGTACGGTTCACACATGTATTGAGTACGGTACCGTACTGTTCGCATGTTTGGAGAGGCCTCACCCATCCAACGCTCTTCGAAAGGGTAGAGTCAAAAGCATTGAGCCTCATCAACTTGCTCTTCTTATACATTTTATCCAACCTCTCCCTGCTCGCAAAAGTATTTAATCCCCTCCCCCTCTCTCTCTCACAATAAGATGCTGTCCTTCAAAGCTGTTTCAGTGTGTCCCTCCTCCCTTATGAAGAGCTGGTGGCACCCACCTTTCAATGCATTTTCGCCTCTTTTCATTGCAACTCAAACCCGAGATGAAACCGATGTTAACATTATTTTCATTATTCAACTCAAGTAAAATCTGGAACTCTCTTACCTCCGTCTACCTTTCCTTCATTCTATGGCTTAAAATTCCTTGAAGCTCCATGTGTTCGAACATTTGGTCTCCAACGTACCTTGAATTTAGCTCTCTCCCACTCACTACACTTTACTAGCTACATGTAGTCTTGCCTTGTGCCTCCTTATAACATTCAAAACAAGATTATATTTATATAATTTGGCTGTCATCACTTGCTATTTCTGACTATTCTAACCTTATTATCTCTTTCATTATCTTAGCGTGGATGGTTCATTAATCTTGATAGCGTGAGGCATAATTAGGGTCCTGCTCATGTGGTGTAAAATCCTGGACTCTCCCCTTTGCTATAATTAGATTACGTATCTCATTATTGCTAATAGGAGGGTACGCGTGAGTGTTGTTGCGGAATAGTATTTGTGATTCGGGCCTATTTGCATTTACTAGTGTTATAAACGTACTGTAAATACTTGAGACAGGAAAGAGAGACAAGCTGATGCATTTGGTAGTTCCAATGTCTTGAAGCAAAAATGGGGACAGAGGAAGTAGTAAGTAAGGAAGGAAATGTACAGTTGGTCACATAAGTTTTGTTCCTCTCCGTGATCTTCTACATAGAAATGGAATGCGCATGATTGAAATACGAATTTATTTTCTTATGTAGTGACTAACTCATCTGATAAGTCAACCGATAATGGAGAAACCACATACTATTGTTATTTTCATACTTAAGATCACGACACGGAACAGAACTTATGTGGGCAACTGTACATGCCCGACATTTTGCTACATAAGGGTTTTGTAAAGAAAACAATAATAATATATGAACTCCTAGAAACAAACAGTATGTGCATATCAACAAGAGGGACAAACAGTACGTGCATATCAACAAGAGGGACAAACAGTATGTGCATATCAACAAGAGGGACAAACAGTACGTGCATATCAACAGGAGGGACAAACAGTACGTGCATATCAACAAGAGGGACAAACAGTACATGCATATCAACAAGAGGGACAAACAGTACGTGCATATCAACAAGAGAGACAAACAGTACGTGCATATCAACAAGAGAGACAAACAGTACGTGCATATCAACAAGAGGGACAAACAGTATCTGCATATCAACAAGAGGGACAAACAGTACGTGCATATCAACAAGAGGGACAAACAGTACGTGCATATCAACAGGAGGGACAAACGGTATGTGCATATCAACAAGAGGGACAAACAGTACGTGCATATCAACAAGAGGGACAAACAGTATGTGCATATCAACAAGAGGGACAAACAGTACGTGCATATCAACAAGAGGGACAAACAGTACGTGCATATCAACAAGAGAGACAAACAGTACGTGCATATCAACAAGAGAGACAAACAGTACGTGCATATCAACAAGAGGGACAAACAGTACGTGCATATCAACAAAAGAGACAAGCAGTACGTGCATATCAACAAGAGGGACAAACAGTACGTGCATATCAACAAGAGGGACATACAGTACGTGCATATCAACAAGAGGGACAAACAGTACATGCATATCAACAAGATGGACAAACAGTACGTGCATATCAACAAGAGAGACAAACAGTACGTGCATATCAACAAGAGAGACAAACAGTATGTGCATATCAACAAGAGAGACAAACAGTACGTGCATACCAACAAGAGAGACAAACAGTACGTGCATATCAACAAGAGGGACAAACAGTACGTGCATATCAACAAGAGAGACAAACAGTACGTGCATATCAACAAGAGGGACAAACAGTACGTGCATATCAACAAGAGGGACAAGCCACTACACTAATGCCCGATGGGTCATCTTCTTAAGGGGGAGGTAGTTGCGTTTTCTGGACCCCCTTCTTCCTCATGTTTAGCCCCATTAGTTTTGAGATTTTATGATGTTCGTCCCATTAAGTGGCTACTTTAAGGAGGAGGTATTTGTTTTTTCTGGACCCCCTTCTCCCTCATGTTTAGCGTATTAGTTTATAGATGTTGAGATCTTTTGCACCATTTCATTGTCAATATTACGAACTTTCGTGCCATTTAGATGTCCATATTTTCCTGGCGACCGATAGCGAGCGTACATTTTTAGAAGGAGTATTGAAGGGGTATCTGGAGGATAATTCATTAGGCTTGGTGGAGCTCTAGGGAGGAAGGTAAAACAATAATACTTGAATAAATGCATTAATAAACTAAATTTTAAATGCTACTCCCTTAACCCTTTCGCTGCGGGTGATGTTCTGGAACGTCCTGGCAAGTTACAGCAATATCCAGGCTTTAAAAGCCTGTAAAAAACGTAAGAATTGAGTGTCAGTGGGCGGGAGCGTGAGGGGCCCACCTCCGACCCTCAGAGCACCGAGCGGCTCACTGATGTTGACTGTGTCTCGCGCGGGTCTCTCTCTGTCTCTCTCAACAGTGTAGCCAAGCGAGCGAGTGTTACATAATAAGCGGGTTTCCCGCGTTTCACTGGCACCACTGCGGGTGAACCAGACCACGTACAGGGCCCGTTCTGGTCTCATTTTGAAACTATTTTCGCCTAGTTTTTGGCAGAATACACTTCATTTAATGCAGATGCTTGATTTATCATTCAGGAGTGCCTGAATATGCCCTAAATAGCCCAAACATAACCGCAGCCAATGGGTTAAACCAGGCTCCTATTTACTGCTATATGAACAGGGACAAATGGTGCAGTCGGCGTAATAAGGATATGTCTCGGCCCCAAGTATGTTTTGATCAATAATTAGTATCAGTAATATCTATAACTTGATGTATTCGTTTCGACTATGATAAACAAACATGTCCCTACACTTACCCATCCTATTCAGCATCTGACAGATATTAATACAGCACAGAACGAGCCAAACGTAATGACCAATGACCGCTAATTCAGGACTTATTACCGCCACTGTACAAGATCACTACCCAACTGTCTCGCCAAGCCGGGGAATTTAATCATAGCCCGTTTGGTTTTGAAGCACTATGTATGTGGAGCAGTGGCTTTGAAGCCATTGAAGATAATGACACATGTTAACCCTTTATTATGGCTATCATTAGATGAGGTTATACAGTTTAGGAAGATATGTGGGAGTTAAATGGATAAACACTGGCCTAATCACCCTCTGACTTTCACATACCTGTATTATTATGTATAAAATCGTCTAATGATAGCCAGAATATAATGTAGAAATGCTTCATAATCCCCATGGATTTCATATATCTCTATATACTGTTACTTATATATTTTCGGGGGCGGGGGGCCTGGTATCCTTCTCCCCTTAAATAAATCTACCAAAAAAACGAGACCGAGATAGGGGCGAGGAAACGCGTTCGTGGTCCCGGACCCTAAGAATAGGAGCTTTGAATGTGCGTGGATGTAGTACGAATGAGAAGCGAGAGGATATTGGAAGGTTATTTGAAAGAAGGATGT
Organism: Paralithodes platypus; assembly: GCA_032716605.1. NCBI lineage: Eukaryota > Metazoa > Arthropoda > Malacostraca > Decapoda > Lithodidae > Paralithodes > Paralithodes platypus. The sequence continues at coordinate 8,725,954 of CM064502.1, forward strand.
ATGATGTCCTTGCACTGAATGAAACAAAAATGAAAGGAGAGGGAGAAGTGGATTTTGGAAACGTGATAGGTAGAAAGTCTGGAGTAGACGAGGGAGTCAGGGAGAAAGAAGGAGTGGCTATTATTGTGAAGGAGAAGTTGAGAGAGTTTATAAAAGAGTGGAAAGAGGTGTCATCAAGGCTTAATGTGGGTGAGAATGCGGTTTAAGGGTGAAAGGTGGGTTTTTGTAAGTGCGTATGGACCAGGAAGTGAAAGAGAGTTAGACGAGGTAGAGGGTTTCTGGGAGGATTTGAGAGATTGTCTACAAGGGTTTGATGAAAATGAAAATGTTATAGTTTTAGGGGACCTAAATGCTAGGGTAGGAAATGAGCCTGTTGAGGAAGTCATCGGTAGTTTTGGTGTGGATGGTGTAAACGAGAGTGGAGAAAGACTGAAAAATGTATGTGAAGAGTGTAGATTGAGTGTAGGTAATACGTTCTTCAAAAAAAGGCGTATACACAAGTACACCTGGCATAGACTTGTGAGGGGAGAGATTGTAAAGAGGGCATTGATGGATTATGTGCTGGTGACAAGGGAAAGATTGTGTAGACTGCTGGATGTGAATGTGATGAGAGGTGAGGCGGAGGGTATGTCAGATCATTACCTGGTGGAGGGAAAGCTAAGAGTAAAGAGTTACAGGAGAATAAGAGACAAGCGTGAAGTAAGAGAGGTAATAAGAGTTAGTGAGTTAGAGAAGAGTGGAAAAGAGAGGGAGTACAAGGAAAGACTAAATGAAAAGTGGATGGAAGTGAGAGAGATTGAAGAGAGAGAAGTAGAGGTTGAATGGCAACAGTTTAAGGAAGGAGTGAAAGCAAGTGCAGAGGTAGTATGCGGCAAAAGGAAAGTAGGAGGCAGAGGTATCAGGAAGGGAAGCGACTGGTGGAATGATACGGTGAGAAAGGCAGTTGAGGAGAAGAGACAATGTTTTTTGAGAGGGTTTTACAGGATGGTAGTGTTGAGGTATGGGAGAGGTACAAGAAGAAAAGGAGAGAGGCAAAACGGAAAATTAGAGAAGCGAAAAAAGATGCAAACGAAAGGTGGTGTCAAAGGCTGAGTGAGAATTTTGAAGAACGAAAGAAGATGTTCTGGAAGGAGGTAAATAAAGTAAGGAAAGGAGGACAAAAGAGGGAAGAGTCAGTGAAAGATGAAAATGGAGAATTACTAGTGGAACCAGTTGAAGTGAGGAAAAGATATGCCGAGTATTTTGAATCTTTGTTAAATACAAGAGATGGAAGAGAAGCAGAGGTGGATGGAGATAGGTTACCCAGGCCACCCAGGTGGCAGGGAATGAATGAAAGGATTGAGGAAAATGAGGTGAAAGAAGCAGTGAAACAAATGAGAGCGGGAAAAGCAGAAGGTTTGGATGGTATTGCTGTGGAGTGTATAAAGAAGGGTGGAGATGTGATAATAGATTGGTTGGTGAGACTTTTCAATGTGTGCTTTGCTGTGTCAATGGTACCAATAGACTGGAAGAGTGCATGTATTGTGCCGTTGTACAAGGGGAAGGGAGATCGGCAGGAGTGTTCAAGTTATAGAGGTATTAGTTTATTGTCAGTGGTTGGAAAGCTGTATGGCAGGGTGTTGATAGAGAGGATAATAAAGTGTACGGAAGTTGCAATAGGAGAAGAACAGTGCGGTTTTAGGAGGGGAAGAGGCTGCGTGGATCAGATGTTTGCAGTAAGACAGTTATGTGAGAAGTATTTAGAGAAGCATCAGGAGATATTTTGGGCTTTTATGGACTTGGAAAAAGCGTATGATCGTGTGGACCGTGAAGCAATGTGGAAGGTGTTAAGGATTTATGAAATAGGAGGAAATTTGTTAGAAGCAGTTAAGAGTTTTTATGAAGGGAGCAGAGCATGTGTGAGAGTAGGAAATGGTGAGTTGAGTGAATGGTTTGAGGTAAAGGTAGGTTTGCGACAGGGTTGTGTAATGTCACCATGGCTGTTTAATATGTTTATGGATGGTGTGGTGAGGGAGGTGAAAAGGAGAACTATGAGAAGAGGATTGGGTTTAGTAGGAAAGAATGGTAGAGATTGGGAGTTGAACCAGTTGCTGTTCGCTCATGCCACAGCATTGGTGGCGGATTCTGATGAGAAACTGCAGCGGGTAGTCAAAGAGTTTGGTGTGGTTTGTGGAAGGAGGAAACTGAAGGTGAACGTCAATAAAAGTAAAGTAATGGTGTGTTATAGGGGAGAGCATAGGGTGAATCTAGATGTGAGGCTGGATGGGGAAATATTGGAACAAGTAGAGTGTTTTAAATATCTAGAGGAACGATAAGCAGGAGTGGAGGTATTGAAGTGGAGGTAAAACAGAGAGTGTGTGATGGAAGGAAGGTTTTCGGAGCAATGGGAAGTATGTGGAAGACGAGAAATCTCGGAGTGAAAGTAAAAAGTGCACTGTATCAAGGAATTGTTGTGCCAACAGTGATGTATGGGGCTGAGACATGGGCTCTGAAGAAAAAGGAGAAAAGAGGGCTGGATGTGATGGAGATGAGCTGCTTGAGGAGTATGTGTGGAGTTACTCGTAGAGACAGATTGAGGAATGAAGAGATACGTAGGAGAGTGGGGCAGCAGGAACATTAGTCAGCCAGAGTGGACAGAAGGGTGCTGAGCTGGTATGGTCATGTTGAACGAATGGGAGATGAAAGGCTTACAAAGAGAATATGTGAGTCAGGTACAAGGGGAGATAGAAGGGCAGGAAGACCCCCATTGAGATGGAGAGACTGTGTAAGAAAGGCTTTGGATGATAGAGGAATCACTATAGATCAGGCAGGGGAAGTGGTGGTGGACAGTAGTGAATGGAGAATGCTTGTAAATAGTTGAGTGAACACGTGGTCATTTGGAGTAAGGGGTCGGGCGCAAGTTGGACTAGATAATAGTCCATCAGGCGCCTGGCCCGGGGAGACGATTAATATGAAGGGTGCGCCTGGAAGTGTGGTGGGAGGGCTTGTGGCTTTGGCTCCGCTGCATGTCTCCCTGCCGAGATCGGAACCTCTCCGGGTGGTCGGGGGCCGGGGGAGTGGTGGAGCGACCTTGGTGACCCTGGTCTCTGGGTCTTCTCCTGGGTGACCTGGATGTGTGTGAGTTTGTGCTTCTTATCTGTATTTATTTGTTGTTTTATGTTGTTTTTGTGTTTTCCCTGTTCTTGCTCTGTCTTGAGTCGGCTACCCCCAAAATGGGGATTGGGCCTGAGCATATAGATAGATATAGATAGATAGATAGATTTTACAAGGATTTTCATATATTCATTATATTGTATTTTCCCGGCAATTAATTTATTCATAATCTGTACCTCTGGCACTAATATTGATGAACCTGCTTTAAGCTAATCAATGGATAAGTACAACTAATATCACAAGGCAACAATTAGCAGCAGATTGTGTCGAAGATAATGTTTTATAAATTAATTTGTTTTGTTTTTATTACCTTGAGATATGTTTATTCTTCTTGATAATATGTTATGGACTATGCCAGATAGCCAGATAGTTAGCATATCTAGATTTTTGACAAGATATGAACACAAGACCACAGTAGGGCTTTGCACGTCGTTAACTCTTATCTTCAGGAAAGAAGTACGGTACAATGAGAAAAGGAAAAACGGTATATTAAAGCGAGGGTCTTAAGAATTTAGGAGGGGACCAATAATTATACCTGTGTGAGTGAGATTATTGAAGGGACATAAAATGGACGGGATAATTCTGTATAGATATAATGTATAGTTGTTATGGCATTCACAACACAATTATCGAATCAGTACAGTTGCAGTTTCGCACACAGTTTTTCATCCAACCTGAAACAAATTGTGTTGTTGTTGGTGTATTATTTTGTATTTATATACTCGATCTGAATCAAACTATAAACCCCTTACAACTCCACAAATCATGATCTTTGTCACCATTCCATCTTCCTGACCATATCCACTTCCCTCCACACACATCCACCTTTCCCTCTCTTGGTTCACACTGTCACCTTTCGGTTTTGCCAAAATAATTTATTCCATTTCCATTAAAGGCACATACCCTAAGCCCGCTGTCCTTCACCTGGATGTCGGTGCCACCTTTGTTTGCTTTACATTTCCCCCCTCACCTGGGTTCTAGTATTGAGCTTACTGAGCGCACTTATTGCTCAGTGTTCAGGCTCTGCATTTTCGGCCGCCAAATATAACACTACATTGTATTTCAAAGACAGTCGGAAGTTTAAATCAAAAGATGAAATGGTAAATACTTAAAGAAAACAATATTTATATATATATATACATAAATATATACCGGTATGTATCTATATATATATATATTATATATATATAATGCATATTATATATATATATAGATATATATATTATATCTATATACCGGTATATATATATATATATATATATATATATATATATATATATATATATATATATATATATATATATATATATGCAAACAACTGTGAAAACTAATTAGATTATTTTGTGCAGTTGAAGAAGAATCTGCGGTAGAAATAAGGGTTAAGTGAGGTAGTTCGAAGCCTGTTGAGTACTGGAGACCCTATCTAAACTGAATACAATCGCCTAATAGTAACCAGATTATACTAAATAAAACGTCACCGGTACAGAAGGGGTTAAACCGAATCCTTTATTTTAAGTCTTTGTTATTGTATATTCTTATGATAAGATTATGGTTTATTGTTTAAATTTCGTCTTTGGAAGTGATAACATGGTCAAAACAATTATATTTCATGGTAATAATCGTGTATTCATTCTCTTATTCAAAGATCTCAATATATGGGTCATATTTATTTTACGTGTTTGGAGGTAAAAACGTGGCCAAAACAATGCTCTTTTGTGTTAATTTTCGTGTATTCCTTTTCATATTCATTCAAGTTTTCAAACAAAATTGCTCTGGTTTGACACCTTGCCACGTCCAATTGCTCTCATCTCATGCATCTCTAAAATTTATGAAAATATTCTTGCTTCCAAATGTCTTAAGCATTTCTCTTCACATAATCTACTCTCAGATCGCCAGTATGGTTTTCTGAAAGGTCGTTCTACTGGTGATCTTCTTTCATATCTTACTAACTCTTGGTCATCCTCCTTTTGGGATTTGGGTGAGACCTTTTCTATTGCACTAGACATATCGAAGGCCTTCGATAGAGTCTGGCACATATCTTTAATTTCTAAACTACCCTCCTTCGGTTTCTATCCCTCCATCTGTGCCTTTGTCTCTAATTTCCTTTCTGGCCATTCCATAGCTGCAGTTGTGGACGGCCATCGCTCACGTCCTCATCCTATCAACTCTGGTGTTCCTCAGGGCTCTGTCCTATCTCCCATTCTCTTTCTAATTTTCATAAATGATCTTCTAAACTATACCTCCAGTTCCATCTATTCATACGCAGACAACTCTACCTTACACTATTTGATTAGTTTTCCTGAACGCCCCAGCCAGCAGTTCCTCAAAAGCAAACGTAACGAAGCCATGCAACAATTATCTTCTAATCTAAGTACGATTTATAATTGGGGCAGAGAAAACCTTAATTGTTACCTTTAATGCTTCCAAAACCCAATTTCTTCATCTTACTACCCATTCAGAACTCCCAGAGGACTATCCCTTACGCTTCAACAATACACAAATCAATCCTTCATCTTCTCTCAATATTCTCAGTGTCTCTTTTTCTTCTGCTCTTACTTGGAAGGACCATATTACCAGTCTTGCTAAGGCAGCCTCCCAGAAGCTGGGTGTGCTCAACCGCTTCAAGGGGTTCTTTACCCCTGCACAGCTTCTTGCTTTGTACAGGGGCACAGTGCGTCCTTGTATTGAGCATTGTTCACATGTGTGGGGAGGATCCTCTCACACCGCACTCCTAGACAAAATAGAAAGGCAATCCTTTCGTATCATTAACTCCCACCCTCTCACCAACTCTCTGCAATCTCTCTCTCTTCGCCGCAATGTTGCATCTCTCTCGCTATTTTATCGTTATTATAATAATCAATGTTCCTCAGATCTGTCCCAGTGTATACCACCTCCTCTACGTAGGGTACGTAGTACCAGTCTTGCAACACAATCCCACCCCTACTCTGTGCAACTCTCCAACCCAAGAGTGAAATATTGTTCTCAATCTTTCTTCTATTCAACTGCTGAGCTCTGGAAATCTCTCCCAGAATCAGCCTTTCCTTCTTCCAATTACGTAAATTGCTTCAATCTCTGTGTGTCCAGGCATTTTGGCTCGAACGTCACTTGATTTTGGCTCTGTCACTCTTTCAACTTTGGGGGAGGCACTTGCTACAGGCAGTTCTGCCTTTTGTCTCCCTCACTCACATGGAAACAAAACCATTTATATATATGACCTCAGCTTTAATCCATTCAGTACGGGTGAGATCCTATTTTTTTATATTTGGGCAACGACTATTTATTCAGCTTAGGAAGTATGTGCTCTCGTTAAAAGATTACTGACGAACTCAATGAATATTTTTAGCTACCATATATCCGTCCGAAGCTAAATAATATCGTCTAAATGTAGCTGAAACACATTCCAAAGGACGTTGCCGGTATTGTAAGGGACAACAATGGCTCCCTTAACACCTTCTGTACCGTCGACATCCTATACTGTATATTCTATGCTAGTTACTGCTAATCGATTGTATTCAGTTTAGGAAGGATCTCTAGCAAATTATAAGGCTTCGAACTATCTCAATCAACCGTTTTAATTGCCACAGATACTTCCTAAGCGGCATAATATAATTATAACAGACGTCGCTGGTAAAGAAAGTGTAAATGTTGGTTGTAAATGTAACGTACATGGCAGCTGCCTCCAACAGTGACCATTACATGTCGGCACTAATTGGCCTCTAGTTTCTTTATTGTCTTCTTGTTATGTACATATATGTGTGTGTGTGTGTGTGTGTGTGTGTGTGTGTGTGTGTGTGTGTGTGTGTGTGTACAAGTAAATGGTGAGAGTCTGCGAAATGTATGACAGTAATCGCCAAGTTTGCTTCGACAAAATCTCCCAATTATCGTGCAATGGGTAATTTTCGCAACAACTGACATAACCCCTTGAGGATCATGACTAAAGACCGGAAGTTATGGCAACAAAAAACACTATAATAGGCAGGCAAAAAGGCATTAATAAATTATAAAAAAGGCATTTATTGATGAAAAATGCATTAAAAAGGCAGTTATTTTCTGTATTACTATATGGTGAAAATGCTAAAATCAAGCTACAATAGGGTAAAAATTGCCAAAGTAACATTGTCATTGATACCCTTTCTACATTTGTCCCTGATTGCACATAATTATGTACAAGCATTTTCTTCAATTTGTCAGGCGCTAAATTGTGCCGTCGGTCAGAGAGAGGTCAACTTGGGCCAGGTTGCCATCTGGCGGCAGCAACAAGCACCAATAGTTTACACTGAAAAACTCACAAAAAAAATAAAAAATAAAAAAGGCATTATAGTGATGGAATCACCAAAGAAGGCACAAAAAGGCACTTATGGCATTTATGGCATAATCCGGTCATGACGCATTTTGGAAGTTATTTCTGGCTATCATTATACGATTGTATGCAGTATAGGAAGGATCTGTGGGTATTTAAAGAGACAAGACTATCTCAATTAACGCTCTGACTTCCATATATCCTTCCTAATATGAATAATATCGTCTAAAAATAACCAGCCAACAAAACAAATGTCCAATAGTATCTTGAAAGGGTTACTAGAAATGCTTCTTGGTTTATGGCCTTGGTTTATGGTCTATGTTTATGGCAACTTTCTATAATAATATAGATAGTGGTATGTAGTTATAATATAATTAGACATACAATCAAACTATCTATATTTTGACAGTCCACATCTCCTACTTTCTATCATGATTATGTGACTACTATTCGAGACCACATTGATGTTTATCTTTTTGCTCAGAAAATCTTAAGCTAATGTCAATGCTGCAGTTTCTCTCTGTGCGACAATTGAAGGCACTCACCTTGGTTTGTAATTATATGTTAATAAGATAAATCCCTTGAGGATTGTGACACCTGATGGCAGTATATTCTAGGTAGCATTAGCACATTTTGTTTAGATTAGGAAGGGTATATGGAAGTCGCAGGGTAAATTCAGACAGTCTTTACTCTTTTAATTAATAAGCTAAATAAAATCTTCTAATCGTAGCCAGACTATACTATCAACACTGGTTATGATCATCAAGGGGTTAAAGGAACTCCTGCTAATCAATACAAACACAAGTAGCCAAACAGGTTACCGATGAAAACTATATGTGTAATAATTGTGATATGTTTAAAATTAAAATAATGATAATACAAGATAAACAATATATACTGATCCTCACACCTTTCACTTCATCAATTACCATCTTGATTGTACATTTTGTGTTAGCTCTGTAAATATAAATTTCATATTTAATTAGTCCTGTATCCATCGATGATATTTGTATAAATAATTTATGTACCGGTATATATAAATATCATATATCCCATGATATTAATATTATTAATATCATTGGAATGTCACCAGCCTATGTCAACAATGCCATCGAAATATGACAGCATTTTATCAATGTTCAGTTTTTCTGATGAATTACGACTATCACGTCGAAATAGTTAGAGGTAATTACAGTACTATTATAACTTCTATGCCACACTTTCTTATAAATATTGAAACATATTACTGCTAAGAATACAGCAGAGTAAGGCACTTACCGGAAAATGGATTAAATGTGGTATACGTTTTCGTAATATTACTGTCTTTAAATGTCATTGAAATAGCCTCTCAGAAGCCATGTCAGGCACTCACAGTATCACAATAAACATATATTATCTTCAAAATGCTAGTTTCTGAGCAAAGATAATCCATCTCCTAAAATTTAAATTGAATCCAAATGTCACTGTTTCACACACTATATTTTCCTGTGTAATTTATATAGTGTTTTCAGGATACAGCACTGTCTTAGCCTTTATCACTCGTCAGTCATTACAATACGATACTGCCTTAAAAATCTCACACTTTCTTAGTATTTATCACTCGTCAGTATTTTTATTACATTTTCTTGACAATCGTACGCTTCCTTAGCTTTTATCACTCGTCAGTAAGTATCATTTGATAATAATTATAATACGATGTTTTCTTGACAATCCCATACTTTCGTAGCCTTACTTACTCTCGTCATGCATCACAATCCGATATTTTCTTGACAATCTCACACGTTCTTAGCTTTGTTCACTCTTGTCGTTGAGTATAATTCGATAATTTCATGACAATCTCACACTTTCTTAGTTTTTATCACTCGGCAGTAAGCTTATGATAATGTTTAACAATCCCACACTTTTTTAAGTTTTGTCACTAGTCATCACAATATGATAATGTGTTGACAATTTCACACTTACTCAATTTTAACAGTCTCGTCAGTAAGTATAATACGATAATGTCTTGACAATATCACACTTTTTTAGGTTTTGTCACTAGTCATCATAATACGATAATTTGTTGACAATTTCACACTTACTCAATTTTACCAGTCTCGTCAGTAAGTATAATACGATAATGTCTTAACAATCTCACACTTTCTTAGGTTTTGTCATTAGTCAGTCATCACAATATGATAATTTCTCAACATTCTCACACTTTCTTAGCTTTTATCTCTCGTCACTTTTCAAGAAAGCTACTTGTCACTTACCTGAAACACAGACATCCAATCAAACTAAAACATACTGTTGACACTGACATTGAGGCAACAATGGATTTCTAATAGTAAAGATAATAGAAACGCTAAATTCCAAGGTTAAATCATGTGAACAAAAAATCGGTATTTTAGAAGGGAAGGACTATCCAAAAGTTATCTTTAAAGTAGATAAACCCTCCGCCAATCACGGCGCTCCCTTTTACTTACTTGCACAGCCAGCTGATTTTGACAGCTCATGGCTGCAACGTGCCACGCCACGCCCACCAGCCAATCAGCGGCCTCCGTTATCGGAGCGCGAAGCTGGACTTCTTACTCCACCTCAAAAGTCACTCTCTTTCTCTGCCCGAAGAGCTCCTTCTGATTATCCCCTAAGTAATACCTCGGTGCCAGCCCTGTACTCCCGTAAGCCGCCAAAAGAGGGTTATAATCAGCTTCCGGGGACTTATTTTGAAGAAGAGAAAAAGGAGGTGAAGCAAGCAAGAATCCAGAGCGAGCGTGTCTCGGCGCGTGCCAGTCAGCCAATCACAGCGCGGGAGAGCGGGAGGCCTGACTATAAAGGCTGCCACGCGCGGGCTCCAGGGGTCACTCACCCCTCAAAGCCCACCGGGTTAACACACTGCAACCTACTTGCTCTCTCTCGCCCGGGCACAAAGGAGAACCAGGAACCCACCTTTCCAGTTACCTTGCCCTCACCTAAAGTCACAACCCAGACCACCCCTGACCTCTCCTCACTTTCGCCCACTCGGAGGATGCACCATCAGTATCCTGCCGCCTGTCGTCACGTTGCTAGTCTGCACACATTCAGTCAAGCGCTTCAAGAGGGACGACAGAAGGTGGACGGAAGTGAGGACTTCCAGAAGAGCTACTGGCCAGCTCTGAGGTGGTAAAGCACAGTTCCAGACACACACACACCTGATCCAGCATACCAGAATATATTTGGTTAAGGACCCATATTGGGCCCGCATGTGATAAAGAAAGAAAGAGATAGTGGTTGACTAACCTGGTGGTTTCTATCAAAATTGATGTGTCCTTCTAGGACAAGACTAAAGGAAAAAGAATTTAGACTCACCTGAATATATAAAGATGATGATGTGTTATTAATTAGTTATCTTTGTTAGCAACGGCGCCATGCCGAAAGAGTTATTATATAGGATCTGAGAGGAGAGATTAAAGATTAAAAGAGTAAACGTAAAGAGGGGAGGGAAAGAATACTTTTGTTAATACATGAGGCAACCAGTAAGTTAAAGAGGGAAACAGTTGTTTAGTTGCCTAATAAATTAGCTATAGCTAGGGAAGGACACTAGTCCTTATGAATCATTCTTTAAGTTGTGTAAAAAGGAAACTGTGAAGAAGGACACTAGTCCAATGTGAGTTGCGTTATTATTAAGTCTAAAAGAGCTATTCCGTGTATGCGTTTGAGGCACGGTTAATCTTTTGTTAGAACGATTATTGATTAAGGTTCAAGGTAACATAGCGTATTTGTAATAGGGTTACTTGAGGGTAAATTCGGAAAGTGTCATTGAGATAAATTATGTAAACCTATATTGTGAAGTAACTGGGTGACGGAACCCAATAGTGTCATTGAGATAAATAATGAAAACCTATATTGTGAAGTAACTGGGTGACGGAACCCAATAGTGTCATTGAGATAAATAATGTAAACCTATATTGTGAAGTAACTGGGTGACGGAACCCAATAGTGTCATTAAGATAAATAATGTAAACCTATATTGTGAAGTAACTGGGTGACGGAACCCAATAGTGTCATTGAGATAAATAATGTAAACCTATATTGTGAAGTAACTGGGTGACGGAACCCAATAGTGTCATTGAGATAAATAATGTAAACCTATATTGTGAAGTAACTGGGTGGAGGAACCCAATAGTGTCATTGAGATAAATTATGTAAACCTATATTGTGAAGTAACTGGGTGACGGAACCCAATAGTGTCATTGAGATCAATAATGTAAACCTATATTGTGAAGTAACTGGGTGACGGAACCCAATAGTGTCATTGAGATAAATAATGTAAACCTATATTGTGAAGTAACTGGGTGGAGGAACCCAATAGTGTCATTGAGATAAATAATGTAAACCTATATTGTGAAGTAACTGGGTGACAGAACCCAATATTGTTATTGAGATAAAGATTGTAAACCTAGATTGTGAAGTAACTGGGTGGCGGAACCCATATTATATGTTAGAGAGACCTTGTAATCTCATTCGGTAATTGGTACGATTTTATGTCATTGTGGAGGTACTGGTGTAGTAACGACGGTTGTGTCAAAGGAATAAATAGATTCTATGTATTGAGGAGATAGATTATGTGTGTTATAGCCTTGGTATTGAGAAAGAATACAGAAGGCTCAGTAAACGTGGGAAAACCTAAAGAGTAGAGGAAAGAATATCACTTTTATTTTCGTTAGACAAAGAGCAAATGGTTCATTAGGCCCTGGTCTCAATAAAAGCCACAGCCGGGTTTTGATTTAATTATTTAGGATTAATCACTAATAACGGGGTCGTAGGATAGAAGCCGACTTGAGTCAATAGCTGAATAGCGGGGATTCAGTTAGGGAGTAACGGGAACTTTAAGGGTCCAAAGTGCAACCTAGCATGAATCGACGTAATATTCAATCTGCGCCTTGAACTCATCTCGGCCCGAGCCAAGAACCTATTATTAGAGTAGTTAGGAAGTCTGTTAAATAAAATATACAAACTTCTAAATGACTCGAATTATCCCCTGTAGTAGTAGCATAACAGATTTAGAAATAAATACTACATTTTAGTGGCAAGCGGTAGGATTCGACAAATCATTTGGATTGAGTATAATTATCTAACAGAACAGATAGGATGACGGGCGTGTTACCATTCAGATTATGGGAAGAGGGGAAGGAAGAAATCGAGTTTAGGATTGAGCAGTTAGAATGTCAGTTCACATTACTTGACGTAGGGGAAAATGGGAAGAAAATCGCCTATGGAAAGGCACACTTAGGTAAGGCCCTGAATGATGTGAGTGTACGTTTGGAAGGACTAGTATCGTGGGCCGAAGTCACGAGCGCCTTAATCGAAGAATTTGGTCGAGAGACTTCCACCAGAAAAGTCAGAGTCAAACTGAAGAGTTTGAGACTTGATGGCCAACATGTGAGAGCCCTGAGGAGGGAAATCGCTAAGAATGTGAAAGTAGCGTATCCCCATATGGACCAAAAGAGTCAGGAAGTTGAGATCAGGTAGATCATGATCCAAGCCTGCCCGGTAGAAGTTAGGAAACACTGCATCATTCATGAGGTTAACAGTACCAAGGAATTAATGGAGGTCATTAAAAAGATTATGGAGGCTAGAGAAGTAAAAGAGGAAAATAAAAAAGGGGAAGAGGAGAACCCAAAGAAAGGGTATCAGAAAGCCCTGATTCGATGCTTCACTTGTAGACAGACCGGACACCTAGCTAGGAAGTGTACCAACCGTCCACAAGCCCCAACTCCTAGATTTGACCCCAGACTTGCACTCCCAAACGATCGACCTCTACCCAGGGAACCGATCCGGACCGGAGAGGATGCTTTTGGTAGAATACCGGGAGACAGAAAACCAGCCAAAAGTTACGATGCCTGAAGAGAGAGAACATTTTCTGTGAAACCTCACATAGAAGGGCGGTATAGTGAGGTCAATATCGTAGAGAGACAAACGCCTTGTGAAACTGTAGTCATAAATGGGAAAGCTGCGAACATGTTGATTGATACGGGGGCAAACCGTAGTTGTCTCCTGGAGAATTTCGTAAAACAAAATCAGCGAGAAATGGGCCCATTAAATCAAACCAGTATTCAGTTGTCAAGAGCCGGGGGTCAACCACTGACAATCCTAGGAAAAACTAACGCGACGGTAGTGCAGTGGAAGGGAATTACCTTCACCACCGATTTTTGTGTTTTATCGGGAAAAGCCAGTAGTGGAGTCGATGGGTATCTGGGAATAGATCTCATGAGTCAGTTGGGAGTAACTATTCAGTGTGGGCCGAAAAACACAACAACTACTCTCTAACATCAAATAGTAGCTACCACAGGGAAATGATCTATTCCTCCTAGATCTTGGAAAATTATAAAGATTCCCCCAAACCCAGGCACGAGTGCCGGGATTTTTGAACCCGATGCACAGAATGGGGTGAGAATATCTCCCACCTTCATTACTGCCGACCAGATGAAACTAGTTTTAGCTAATTTTGGTGATGACATGATTAGTTATCAAAAAGGGAAACTGTTAGGACAAGTCACACCCGCTCAACCCACTACTGTTGGAACTGACGGACCCGTGAACTTACCCGAGATCCCGAAAAAAATTAACCTCAAGTCAAGCCAGTTCCTTACATGAATTGCTCTGGACGTACCGGGATGTGTTTGCTCAAAACGAAGGGGACCACGGATCGGCTCGAACCTGACACACCCATGAGATACACACACAAGAGCCTCCTATTAGACAATCCTACCGACGACAAATCCCTATTATGAGACATAAAGAAAAGGAACAAGTTGAAGACATGATTAAACAGGGGATAGTAGTGGAATCATACAGTCCGTGGTCATCTCCGGTAGTCCTAGTTAGAAAAAAAGATAGGTCTACTCGGTTCTGTGTAAATTATCGAAAATTAAACTATGTCACCATCAAAGACGCGCAGCCCCTACCTCGTATTGACAACTCGTTAGAATCCCTCAATGGGTCGACCTGGTTCTCTACCTTAGATCTCCAGAGTGGATACTGGCAAGTACCAGTTAGGTCCGACGATCAAGAGAAAACCGCATTTGCCTCGAGCGAAGGTAAACTCTACCAGTTTACTGTCTTACCGTGTGGAGTTTGCAATGGCCCCGCCAGTTTCACTAGAGTCATGGACGAAGTATTGAGGGGATTAACCTGGAAAACTTGTTTGGCATAGTTAGATGATATCATAATCTTCTCCGCTAGTTGGGAAGAACATATTCACCGACTCCAAGAAGTGTTAGAGAGAATCAGGGGGGCAGGACTTAAACTGAAATCTTCAAAATGCCAATTAGGGGCCCGTGAGGTGGCATATCTAGGACATGTGGTTTCCAGTAAAGGTATTCAACCGGACCCACATAAAGTGAGATCTATTAACGAACTCTCACCTCCGTCCTCTTTCAAAGAGATTCGAGCGTTTCTGGGAATGGCCTCCTACTATCGAAGGTTCATACCTAACTTTTCTAAGATTGCTTGCCCCATGACTCAGAAACTAGAAAAAGGGAGGAGGTTCGACTGGGATCAGAGCTGTCAGGTAGCTTTTGATTACTTGAAGCAAAAATTAACCTCGAACCCCGTAGTTTGTCATCTGGATTTCACCAAGCCGTTTCAACTATACACCGATCCTTCTGATGAAGGGCTCGGAGCCGTCCTGGCCCAGAAAGTGGACGGAAAGGAAAGCATAGTGGCCTGTGCTAGCCGGACACTGAATAAGAGCGAAAAAAATGATAGCGTTACGAAAAAGGAATGTCTCGCTCTAGTGTGGGCTGTACAATATTTCCGTCCGTATCTAGCCAGGGTCCACTTTGAAGTTATTACGGACAACTATAGCTTACAATGGCTCCGAAAAATGAAAACGGAAGATGGACTATTTTTCAGGTGGAAGGGGATTTTGGAAGAGTACTCTTTTGAAGTTAGACATAGACCCGGTAAATTACACACTAATGCCGATGGCTTGTCTCGACTACCGGTAGCACCCGTTCAACCCACTGAACCCCACGGGGAAAATATGACCCTAGACCTAGTAATAAAGTAAAGTTTTCGGAGGGAGCCTGGAGGAATTCTCAAGATCGGGTCGTACATGATTATTCAGAGGCAAAACACATGATCCAAATCCTCCACGGACAAAAGGGAAGGGGGGCTCATTTGGGACAGTCTAGGGTTCTCCAACAATTCAATGAAAGGTACTGGACCAAGAGGGCCGACCAGATTGTTAAAGAAGTCGTTCATAATTGTTTGGGATGCCAGAGGGGCAAAGATGGAAGGGGACCTAGACAGTTGCCCGGACATATTACCGCTGGTACACCCTGGGCCAAATTATCACTGGATATTATGGGACCTCTGCCCAGACAGACAAACAGAAGGTACATCTTGACCTGTGTCGACATTTTCTCTAAACACACGGTTGCTTGCGCTATCCCGGACAAGAAAGCTGAAACGGTGGCCAAGGTTATCCTGGAAAAGATAATTTGTGTGTATGGCACCCCTGGAGGTATTCTAAGTGACAGGGGAAAGGAATTTAATAATGAGATCTGGCAACACTTGGGAGAAACCTTGGGGTACCAGATACAGCACACCTCCCCGTATTACCCTCAGGGAAATGCTGTCTGTGAAAGGAATCATAGGGTATAAGCCAACTGCATCCGGGCTAGTCTGAACTCACAAGGGGGGAAAATCGTCCGGGTTTGGCCAGAACTTTTGCCTGAAATTGTCTGGGGAATGAATACCACGGTCTGTAGGACTATGGGGTATTCTCCTTATGAGATTATCTTTGGCAACATACCGAAATTGCCTCAAGAACGATTATTGCCATACCCCCATTCCTACACGCAGTATTCCCAACCCGGAAAATATTGGAAGGAACAAGGAGAGCGATGACAGCAAGTGCATGATCATATTGTTCAGCAACAACCTAAGAAAGTTTCTCTAAATAATCCTTATTACCTGGGGAGTATATTTTGGTCAGGAGACAATCATGACCCCACCCGAGCAGGTAAACAGGAGGAGAAATATGAGGGTCCTTTCAGGGTTGTCGAGACAAACGGGCCCTATCAAGTGTTATACTTACATCATGGAGATATCGTGTCAGATACCCGTATTTGTCATACCAAACGATATGAGGGTATTTTTCCCCCAGAGATGAGCGAGTGGAGTAGCGAGCAAGGGAGCGAAGAGGAAACAGAATCCAGGGTTGACGACCCTGATACATCCTCAGCTCGACCCAACGTTAGAGGTCCTACTCCGACTCGGAACTACCTAGAGGATTCTCCACTCTGGTGGTCACTTAGTCGAAAAAACCAAGAGGGTCTTCCTGAGGTTGAGCCAGAAGGAGACCTAGGAAGCGAAGAAATCGTATCTAGTGATAAATATGATTTCTATGAGCTTACTGAGGAGGTAAAGTCTACGGTCCCAGACAGCGAAGTTTCAGTTTCCCCGAGATATTTAAAAAGGACTTTAAGTAGTGAGGAAGAGTGTCCTCGAGACGAGGTAGAACCGCGAGGCGTATCTTTTGACGGCAAACGGATAAACGGTTCTCCCACAGCTAAAGTGAAAGAATCCCAAGGAACTCATTTGTTTAACGTTCCGGAGAAAAATCCCGCGAGAGCAACCAAGTTTACGGGCCCCACGAAACTCTCACTCGTAGTGGTAGGATTAGCCGCCCACCAATCAGGCACCCTGACGAGGATATAAATAGGACCCCCGGGGCACCATGCCTCTACCCTCTGCATCGACTGGTAGCCATAGTCGACGG
Source organism: Paralithodes platypus (assembly GCA_032716605.1). Taxonomy (NCBI): domain Eukaryota; kingdom Metazoa; phylum Arthropoda; class Malacostraca; order Decapoda; family Lithodidae; genus Paralithodes; species Paralithodes platypus. The sequence continues at coordinate 8,743,155 of CM064502.1, forward strand.
GCAGGGGCAAGGAATTAATACCACCCGAGCTCTCAAACAGTTTCACAGCCAGCCCGGGGAAGTTTTAATAGCCAAAACTATCGTGGGAAATCAGAATCCTGCACTCCATTTACATAAATGCCTCTGCGAGCATAGTGGACTGGTGGAGTGGCAGCCTGAAGGCATAAACTTTAAGGGAACAGTGTTGTGGCGATCAGGAGCTCGCCTACAGTTAGTAGGGGGTGATAAAGTAGATAAACCCTCCGCCAATCACGGTGCTCCCTTTTACTTACTTGCACAGCCAGCTGATTTTGACAGCTCACGGCTGCAACGCCAATCAGCCCACCAGCTAATCAGCGGCCTCCGTTATCGGAGCGCGAAGCTGGACTTCTTACTCCACCTCAAAAGTCACTCTCTTTCTCTGCCCGAAGAGCTCCTTCTGATTATCCCCTAAGTAATACCTCGGTGCCAACCCTGTACTCCCGTAAGCCGCCAAAAGAGGGTTCTAATCAGCTTCCTGGGACTTATTTTGAAGAAGAGAAAGAGGAGGTGAAGCAAGCAAAAATTCACAGCGAGCGTGTCTCGGTACGTGCCAGTCAGCCAATCACAGAGCGGGAGAGCGGGAGGCCTGACTATAAGGGCTGCCACGCGCGGGCTCCAGGGGTCACTCACCCCTCAGAGCCCACCGGGTTAACACACTGCAACCTACTTGCTCTCTCTCGCCCGGGCGCAAAGGAGAACCAGGAACCCACCTTTCCAGTTACCTTGCCCTCATCTAAAGTCACAATCCAGACCACCCCTGACCTCTCCTCACTTTCGCCCACTTGGAGGATGCACCATCAGTATCCTGCCGCCTGTCGTCACGTTGCTAGTCTGCACACATACAGTCAAGTGCTTCAAGAGAGACGACAGAAGGTGGACGGAAGTGAGGACTTCCAGAAGAGCTACTGGCCAGCTCTGAGGTGGTAAAGCACAGCTCCAGACACACACACTCCTGATTCAGCATACCAGAATATATTTGTTTAACCCTTGTTTATCGGGGCCAGACTTAAGTCCGTATCGAAAAATTTGGACTATGTGGCGGGGCCCGACTTAAGTCTGAGTGCAATTTTGGCGCATTATTGGCTCTGAGAGAGAGACGAGTGATGGGAGGAGCATGGGTTACCTCTTGACCGCTCGCCACGGCCGCCGTGGACCAACTGAGATGTACTCCACTTACATCCACCCTCACTCTCTCGCTACATACGTAATTATATAAAGAAATTACCGTATTTTACCGATTTTGCCCTTCGGTTGCACGATCGTTGCAAGACAACCAGTGATCGTAGAAAGATGGTTCGGGTGTCATTGGCAAACTCAATTTATGCCCTTTCAGGGATATATACTTGTATTACGCTCTGGGTCTTGTTTATTCATGAAAAGAGCACGGAAACAACCCCATTTATGGTAAAAAAAAAAAAGCTGAGCGGCACAGTGAAATATACTCCACCACCCGCTCTTAAGGTGTAAAGGACCCATATTGGGCCCGCATATGATAAAGAAAGAAAGAGATAGTGGTTGACTAACCTGGTGGTTTCTATCAAAATTTATGTGTCCTTCTAGGACAAGACTAAAGGAAAAAGAATTTAGACTCACCTGCATATGAGGAGGTCCGTGCCAGAGGGGCCAACTCGCCACGAGTAGAGTTTTGAGTTATTGATGTTTAAAGTAGCGGAGGTAGTCACTCGTGTGTTGACTCTAACTCGGTTTGAGCGTGACTACTGAAGCACGTCTCGTACAGCGCCTGTGAGTGGTCGGGCGGGCGGCCATTTAATTACCCACGTCGTAGCAGCGCTCTCATTGGCTGAGCGCGTTGGCGAGTTGGCCCCTCTGTCTACCCAGATTCACACCCATAAACGGTCTGCCAAACGGCAAAAACAAGGGTCGCTCAACCCTATGTGCAGTTGCTATAAGGACGAAAGTCGGATGGGTTTTTTTGCCAGATGATTCCCAAGAATTTCACGGAGCGGGAACCAGCTAGAGCGCTGTTTTTGAAAATGTGGCGAGTTGGCCCCTCTGGCACGGACCTCCTCATATATAAAGATGATGATGTGTTATTAATTAGTTATCTTTGTTAGCAACGGCGCCATGCCGAAAGAGTTATTATATAGGATCTGATAGGAGAGATTAAAGATTAAAAGAGTAAAAGTAAAGAGGGGAGGGAAAGAATACTTGTGTTAATAAATGAGGCAACCAGTAAGTTAAAGAGGGAAACGGTTGTTTAGTTGCCTAATTGATTAGCTATAGCTAGGGAAGGACACTAGTCCATATGAATCATTCATTAAGTTGTGTAAAAAGGAAACTGTGAAGAAGTACACTAGTCCAATGTGAGTTGCGTTATTATTAAGTCTAAAAGAGCTATTCCGTGTATGCGTTTGAGGCACGGTTAATCTTTTGTTAGAACGATTATTGATTAAGGTGCAAGGTAACATAGGGTGTTTGTAATAGGGTTACTTGAGGGTAAATTCGGAAAGTGTCATTGAGATAATTAATGTAAACCTATTGTTACGACCGGGACTACAAATAAAACAAGGGCACTTAACCCGTTGAGCCCCGGCTAGTTATAATATTTTGTTCACCCCAGTCCCAAGCCATTATCACTTATTTTTTTTGTTTGCTAAAATGGAAGACAAGGATGAGAAATGGAAAAACAAATAAAAATAAATCACCTTGGACATTTTTTTTTGGGAGTGTCTCACATAAATCTCAAGTCTCTAGCTCCCATACGACCGGAGTAATGAAGGTTCAAAGTGGTGGTGAACTAAGGGTGTAAACTATCCCCACTAAGCCCACCACCACCAGCCGCGTGGCTGTCTCGGCCCGCTCACACCTACTGGCCCGGCTCCCACACACACTACGGTACCTCCCCCCTCCTAGTATCCCGCCATTTCCTACCTTACGAGCCACGTAAGTGTTTTTTTATATGTCGGACGCACGTGATGCGTTGCTGGGAGTTGGTGATCAAACACTGCCGACGCAACACGTGCGACGCTGGGTCTCACCGGGTTAATGATTGGACTAGTAATAGGGCACTATGCAACAACGGTACGCTAGATCCAAACCCTCGAACTTATATGCTGGCGAACAAAACACCTATACCCTCCAGAGTTAATCAGCGATAGCGGGGTATCCTTAACTGGGCATAAATGTACTCTACTTCAGGCTATCCCACACTGGATTAGCCTGATAACAAACAAGATGCAAGTTACGTTAAAATGCATAAAAAGGAATCTATGGAAAGATCAATTAAATCACTGCAAAATTTAATACAATCAAAAGATGCTTCAATACAGTTACTCTAAACAACAATAAACTCTTCACTCCTATCTGAAAGAAAGTGAAGTATAGTCCTACAGCATAGACCTGGAAACTTCTGAAGAAAGTCTGCTGCTCATAAGATGCTCGTACTAATCTTGAACTATATAAAGGCAGGAGGCAGGACACCACACGTGTAAATCGAATACACTAAAAGATAGGACATATAATGTTAACTGACACGAGAATACTATAAATGCGCAACGGTAGCAATGCTTGACACTAAAAGAAGTACTTCCTCATCAACGAAACAGTCTGCTATGGTTGTGCGGCTCAACAACAACCTAGACTAATAAATGCTGTGAATAATAATGCGTACATATCAAAGAGCTTATATTAAATACTAACAAGTGTCTACTCGATTAATAATGTCTAGCTGGGATACTCTAGGTAAGGAACTGGGGTTGAGCAAGACAGGCTCATAGCCTAGCGATGTCCCTAAGACTGCATCCTTTAAGTTACGTTAATTGACTAGGGGGCTCTCTCTATAGATCCAGATCACAAGTATCTGGTTCTATCCTGGCAACCCTCAAAGACAAGCAAAGAAGCAGCAAAGTGTGGAACTGGTACAGGCCAAAACCCTCAGTCAACACAATGCTGCACTCGCAAAGGACGCAACCGAAAAGACAACCCAGGCTACCACAGGAATGGTCGAAGTCGTGTAGGTATAAGCAAACCGTACACACATCGGAGACAACGACTACAGTTACCTTATCCCAGTCTAGCATTAAATAAAAGAGCAGAAACACTATGGAGACACACACAAAGTTCTTAATCTATACTAACTAAGAACCCTCAAACCTATTCTAAGTACATGTAAATATGTCTGAGGACGGCACATGCAATACAATGGGCCGGTTATGAAAACCGTATGCAGAACCCAAGGGGAGGGTTGTGCAGTTAATAAAGGTTAGAGCATGGAAAGAGAGAATCGAGTGAGAGAAACAGTGATAAAGGTGGTGATCGGGGGAGAGTATGCAAAGGGATGTTAGAAGCACACGCGCCAAGCCTGTCCTGACGAGGACAGCTCCTGGGGACCCTCATGGACGAGGTAAGTTACACAGGAGCCCGCAAAGGCGCGATGGTCGGCCAATCACGAGCCGAGACGTCACAAGACAGCAGGTGTCACGTGACACAGCAAGACACGCCGTCCAATAGCGAGCGAGAGGCAGGAATGCACCAGTACAAAGACACTTACTACCTCCTCACTCTGAAAGTCTTTCTCATTCCCACGCTGGTACTATTATCACTACTGTTGATATAAAATATAATCCGTTGTCACAGACGAAAACGAAGACCACCACTGGACTGTCTGTGACAATGCGATTACTAGGAAAGCAAGAACAACATTCTCTGATAACTGTAGCCCATTTCGATGTTCCTGGCGAGCGCTAGTGGCTAACGAGAGGCGATTCTGCCAACGCTGGTAGACGTCACACCCCGCAAAAGATATGGGACGCTCAACATTAGGCGAGCACTATATCTGACAAGGCAGAATGCCGACAAGACCCACCACACCTAGCCACTCCACCAGAAATGAAATGCAAAGCTCAATCTTAAATAAAACAACATATTAGCATCAAGAAAATATTACAACCCCTCCCAAACACAATAGTATAATTTAGCCTGCTATGCTCCCTGAGCGAGCTTCACAGAGCCCAGCCTACTAAGTGAAAGACAGGTTCAACTTAGGACTTTAGCTATAACAGTGGCAACTTACAATTAACTATCAAAAAGAAAGAGTTTTTATGTGATTTTGTATTTAATTTTAATGTTGTTTTTGACGGCTGCTCTACAGGGGCAAGCCTGGTTTTTCTCCACTCTCAAACACACACTGACTGAACGGCGAGGGTTCTCCTGCAAACATACCCTCCCGTGACAAACAATCAGCCAAAACATTATCAGTGCCCTTAACATGCCACACATCCAACTTGTGTTCCGGCAGCAAAACAACACCTGGCACTGATAAACTGCCCAGTTCATCATAAGACTGGCACTTCTCTTCGCTCTCTCCGGCAACGGGACCTGCCAATAACATTTCACTAGTTCTACCTTCGTGATAAATGAGGCAGCCCCGATGCGGTCTATGGTGTCGTCAACTCTGGGTAATGGATAGGCGTCTGTCAGGGATAATGCACACACACTCTTGCAATCAACACACACACTGATCTTGCCACTCAACTCATGTTGCAAACTCACTGGCAACGGCCACTCACGATATCTTTGATCCCTCAGACCCTTTTTCCATATGTAGTCTAGCTCTGCTTTCACAACAGACTGTTGAGCAGGATTTATATGGTAGGGAACTAATTTGAGCCTTGCACTGTCTCCGGCCTCCATGTCGGATTCTACCCCGTACATCAGGCCTGGAGAAGCAACAACCATGCGGACGTACAGCCACAGCCTAGTAAACAACTTCTCTTGGCGCTTAGGAACAAGAGGTTGCAACTTATCTCGAAGAACAACATGCTCATTGCCCTCCCACAACCCAGCCGAGACCGCAGTTTCTACACTATAGTCTCCCTCCTTCTCCACCTTTGTCCCTAGAACAGCCAGGTCATGAGAGGGACAATCTGTACCACCTGTGCAGTCACCCCCATAGTTCATAATTGCTAAGGCTTCCCCGCGATACCGTACATGCGCACCCCCGCATTCCTTGCGACTACATCTGCCTGCGCAGCATCACCGCCTTCAGCGACATGGCCAGATACAGTCGGTCTATGGTAGGGCTGTTGCATATTACTAGAGCAGCATTGGGAGGCTATGCGACGACCGGGCGCATCCACTCCACAGCTAACCTCGCCAATCTGCTCAATGTCCTTAGTCTGACCACCACCCTTGGCAGCCATGGGTCGACCCTGACCTGACAACCATGCCGAAGCCTCGTCGCCCACATTGAACCACTGAAACAACGAGGCCAACGGTCAACTCACACTCAAGTGACCTGCCAGCGGAACCTTGTGCACCGCATGAGTTGTGAGGCCTGGGTGCTCGGCACAAACAGTGGGGTATGAACCGAGCAGGGGCTAGAGCGCTGCACACTGCTGCTCAGGCTGGTGCTCTAGCGCTTCCACAGCCACCTGGCTCGTGTCCCCCGCCCACTGCTCCACCGAGACATGACAATCCCAACTCTCATCCACCTGAGCCCCACTGCCCCCCTCTCCTTCTCCACCTTGGCCGCTGCACACCAACATAGGGACAGTAGGCTGCTCAGGTGGTTGCCTCACAAACTCCTTTAACAGGTTCACATGAAATGACTCCCCGTCCTCGAGTTCAATAGCTCCGTTCCCACAACTCACCTCCACCTGGGAACTACTCTGTCGCGGAGTGCCATCACGCCCTACCATGTCACTAGGGGGACCAGGTTCTGGGGCCACTCCGGAGCTCATCTTTGGTGCTAATACTGAGTCGCCAAGAAGAGCCGCTGGATCAAAACTTACAAAACTTCTCCCAACTTTAGCTTTCTCCTTCCGACCGTTCCTCCGCTGGTCTAGAGACTGAGGAATAGGCTGTGACACCTTAGATGCACGAGATCGGGTGACAACACACGCCATCTGCTGTAATTGACACCTCTCGACCAACTTCTGCCCCTCCCTACTCACGTCGGCCGCCCTCTCGGCAACGACTAAGGGTGGAACCTCAGAAGTAGGCACCGCAAAGTCGTTGCCGAGAAGAAGGTCGACGCCCTCTACTGGCAGTTTCTCTACGATTCCAACATCTATCTCTCGTGTCACACCATCAACCTCCAGCTCCACTCGAACCAACAGGTATGACCGTGTAGCATTAATACCCTCCACCACAACTACCCGTGCCGCGTTTATAGGTTGGCCTGTAAAGTTTTTCATCAGAGTCTGGGATGCACCTGTATCACGCAACAACTCCAAACCATGCTTGCAACCAGCCCAACTCACGCAACCACGCCCTCTATGGTCGCAAAAATCATCGCGGACAGGTTTCGAGTCTTCCGGACACTCCTTCACTGGCTGTGCCCCCGCATCTGACATATCACCACGGGTAAACGCAGAAGACCTCAGAGACACCCCAATGTTGCTAGCCAAAGACACGACTGCTGCAGGTTGGTTACTAGGGCAGGAACGTGCAAAATGCCCCTTGTTATGACACTTAAGACACTCTACTTCACCCTTGGACTTCCCCTGAGGTGGGGAAGGGCCCTGACCTTTCTTAAACGGGACGGTTTTTGGTTTGTGATCAAAGTATCATTGCTCTCACTTTGCTGAGGGGGGGGGGGGGGGGGGGGGGGGGTGCTGCTCTCAGCCCCTTGTTAACTGCATCGGTCCTTTTTGCACCCACGAAAATCAGCGATAAGGATCAGGTCAGCGAACTCAGCTGCCTTTTGTAGACTCGTTTTACGTTCTGGGTCTTATTTAGGCATGAAAATGATCACGTAAACAGCCCTATTTTGGCTAAAAACACCCCGCTGGGCGGTACATATAAATAAACCGCATAGGCCGCTCGTAAGGTGTTAAGACACTCTACTTCACCCTTGGACTTCCCCTGAGGTGGGGAAGGGCCCTGACCTTTCTTAAACGGGACAGTTTTTGGTTTGTGATCAAAATTAGTATCATTGCTCTCACTTTTGTTATTAAATGTTGCATCACTGACTCGGGGGGGGGGGAGGGGGGGGGGGGGAGTGTTGCGCCCCTTGTTAACTGCATCGGTCCGTTGTGCAGACCCGCACCCACGAATCAGCGATAATCTCAGGTCAGCCAACTCAGCTGCCTTTTGTAGAGTTTTAGGTTGTTTCTCTTTGAGGTTCAAAGTCAGGTCGCCGCCTGTGTATTTAAAAAATTGCTCTAGAAGGAATAACTGGTCAAGCTCTTCGAACGTCGTCACCTTCTCTGACCTCAGCCAATTTCTCAAAGCATCAGACAGTTCCCGAGCATGTTCTAGAAAAGTGCACTCACGACCCTTCGTAACACCCCGAAACTTCAACCTATATGTCTCTGGTTGTAACTCGTACCCCAGCAGAACAGCTTCCTTCAATACCTCATAATCGATACAAGACTCCAAGGGCAATGCATCATATTATGCCTGGAGTCCTTTGCCAACCAACCTATAGGAAACAAGGGTTGCCCACTTAACCTCGGGCCATTGGTGCTCCCGGCAATTCTTCTCAAAACGCAGGAAAAACTGGATGACACCCGACTCGTCAAATGCAGGGACTAACTTAAAGAAGGTGCGATAAAGACTGATCAAGACCTCGATTCCCAGAACCGAGACGCTGCCCTGTCGACTCCACCCGAGACTTCTCAAGCTCTATGTCTGCACAGTACTTCGTAGCCTCAACCTGAAGCTCAGCCTCACATATGGCCTTTCTCTCCTCAGCCTGAATCCTAAGCTCAGATTCCCGCTGCTGCTGCCTGAGCTCAGCCTCATGCTTTCGCTGCTCGAGCTCAGCCTCATACTTAGCCTGTCGCTCCTGCTGCTGAAGTTTGGCGAGTTCGAGCTGAAACAACATCTCGGAAGACAAACCTTGAGGAATGGGTGCTACTATTGGGGACCCACCCCGTGAATCACCTAGAGGCATACCCAACCGCCAGCGGGCATCGGCCTGCGGGAACGTACCCGGCTCCGGAGCCCGAGGGGGCGCCATTTGTTATGACGACTAAGATAAGATACTAGGCAAGGTCGCCATTTGTTATGACGACTATGATAAGATACTAGGCAAGGTCGCCATTTGTTATGACCGGGACTACGAATAAAACAAGGGCACTTAATGATTGGACTAGTAATAGGGCACTATGCAAAAACGGTACGCTAGATCCAAACCCTCGAACTTATATGCCGGCGAACAAAACACCTATACCCTCCAGAGTTAATCTGCGATAGCGGGGTATCCTTAACTGGGCATAAATGTACTCTACTTCAGGCTAACCCACACTGGTATAGCCTGATAAAAAACAAGATGCAAGTTACGTTAAAATGCATAAAAAGGAATCTATGGATATATCAATTAAATTACTGCAAGATTTAATACAATAAAAAGATGCTTCAATACAGTTACTCTAAACAACAATAAACTCTTCACTCCTATCTGAAAGAAAGTGAAGTATAGTCCTACAGCATAGACCTGGAAACTTCTGAAGAAAGTCTGATGCTCATAAGATGCTCGTACTAATCTTGAACTATATAAAGGCAGGAGGCAGGACACCACACGTGTAAATCGAATACACTAAAAGATAGGATATATAATGTTAACTGACACGAGAATACTATAAATGCGCAACGGTAGTAATGCTCGACACTAAAAGAAGTACTTCCTCATCAACGAAATAGTCTGCTATGGTTGTGCGGCTCAACAACAACCTAGACTAATAAATGCTGTGAATAATAATGCGTACATATCAAAGAGCTTATATTAAATACTAACAAGTGTCTACTCGATTAATATTGTCTAGCTGGGATACTCTAGGTAAGGAACTGGGGTTCAGCAAGACAGGCTCGTAGCCTAGGGATGTCCCTAACACTGCATCCTTTAAGTTACGTTAATTGACTAGGGGGCTCTCTCGATAGATCCAGATCACAAGTATCTGGTTCTATCCTGGCGACCCTCAAAAGACAAGCAAAGAGGCAGCAAAGTGTTGCGACGCATGTCCAGTGTGAGCATGCTGTACAGAACGCCTAGTCATGCCCCACTCTCGCTAGGATCGTCAGGGCAGGAACTTTGGCTGTAGTCTATGTAGAGTTTCCTAACTTAGTTCATGTGAGCCGTTGTACTATAAGTATTATGAATATGTATTTTGTTTTCATCTGAGTCAATGAGTTCTATTTTATATCATTAGTTATAAGTATTGTGTGTAAAACTTATTTGTAATGATGGGAAGAGAAACCACCACAGTTGGGGGTCAGTGGGTGCGCCAGGCGGGAGGTGGGCCTAACTCACTAGCACTCCCCCCCCCCCCCCCCCCCTCAGTGCTAGGGGAGCCTTTGTCTATCCCAGAGGAGAGAGAGAAATTACGTAATGGTTGTCAGTGGGCGGTCCTTAGTAGTTCACGTTGGGCTCACTAGAGGGCCGGGTATAAAAAGGGAAGTCTAGCCATTTTTTCATCAGAACTCATTAGGCAGAGCGACTTCTCATTTCCCTTGCTAACTATATATATTCTTCTGACTGATGTGAACTTTCTCTACTACCTTACATTCTTATATCCTCTTTTCCCTGCCTGTTTAACTTCCATGGTCCCGTTGGTGCAGAGCTAGTCAGCCAACGTATTATCGCTTAAGTTCTCACAAGATACTTGCCTATTAGATAGCCTATTTTGGAAGGGTTAACTTAGAATAGGATTGATTTATGTTTGTTGCACTTGTATATGCATTTCCCTGTGTGTTATTATTAGTATTCCTGTTTTCTGCTAGTCTAGGTAATGCTAGACTGGGGTAAGGCTTTTCTGTGTTACGAGTTGTTGTTTGATGCAGTGGTTAAGCGATAAACCTGCATACTCGTTTCGGTTCAGTGAAGCCTAGGTTGTCTTCGCGGCTGACTGTGTTGAGTTAATCATTTACAGTGCGTGAGGGCAAGAGCCTAACCACCCTGTATTTTATTAACAGTTTGTTTTTACTTTGTCAAGGAGCCGGGAGAAAACCAGATACAAGGGATCTGGATTTCTCAAAGTGCACTTGTTAGTTTTAACGTAATACTTTAAACAGTTGTGAGGACTTCGCTAGGCTACGAGCCGTTTTTGCTCAGTCACTGCTACCTTTTGCCCACAGTACCCCAGCTAGACTTTACTCGATTAGTAGATACAGAATAGTATTGAAGCTTTCCTTATGTATGATATTGTTTATGCACTATTGATTTCATGTGTTGCAAGCTTGGCTACTTTAGTGATTAGTGGCCCACGAGCACAATCCGTGTAGGCTATTGCCGTTGCATTTGCGGAGTATTTCTTTTTAATGTTTGCCATTTACTATTGCATATTCTTTTAATTATTCTTATGCCAATTTAAACCTTTAATAGTATTTAATTGCCAGTGTTTTTTCTTATTGAATTACTGTTCAAAATCCGATACGTACTTCTTACGAGCATCCGAGAAGCATCTAACTTTTTTTCAGAAGATTCCTTGCTCGATGCTTAAGGACTATTAATTAACGTAACGTAATAATGCCGATCCGAAGTAGAGGGTGGAGGACTTCTTAAGTTCTTAGTCAAGGGTGGATTACTTCGGCTTCGGCCAACACTATTCTTTGGTTTTGTTGTTTCTTACTTCATTGTTTGATTGTTGACCAGACTAGATAATTCCTGTCTCTTTATTAGTCTGTTGTTGAACACTAGTACCGAGTTCTTGTATACCCCGTTATAGCAGATTGAACTCTGGAGGGTATTGGTGATTTTTGTTCGGCTGGCAGTACTCAGGGGTTGGGATCGTGTGTTTCCGTTGTGGCAGCGAGCCGTATTCGAGTCCTGATTGAGAGCCCTTGTGTACCCGAGTGCCAGTTCGTAACAGTGTGGAACTGGTACAGGCCAAAACCCTCAGTCAACACAATGCTGCACTCGCAAAGGACGCAACCGAAAAGACAACCCAGGCTACCACAGGACCGGTCGAAGTTGTGTAGGTAAAAGCAAACCGTACACACATTGGAGACAACGACTACAGTTACCTTATCCCAGTCTAGCATTAAATAAAAGAGCAGAAACACTAAATCAATAATGGAGACACACAAAGTTCTTAACCTATACTAACTAAGAACACTCAAACCTATTCTAAGTACATGTAAATATCTCTGAGGACGGCGCATGCAATACAATGGGCTGGCTATGAAAACCGTATGCAGAACCCAAGGGGAGGGTTGTGCAGTTAACCCGGGAACTGCAGGAAGACTCTTAAGAGTTCCCCCGGCGGACTGCGGGAAGACTCTTAAGAGTAAGGCTTTTGAACACGTACCAAAACCGCGGGTTTATAGGCAGGCGGCTACAAATTGGTGTGGGTGTAGTACTACTTGGCAACTCTCGATACCACCCCACCTCGCACTCGCCCCGCACTCATACAAGCACCACCGCGCCAGAACCAAAGCACTAGTCATGGAGCCCACACATCCCTCACGCTCACGCCCTGATGACACAACCAGCACTCCTTCTGGTGGTGTCAGCCACCGTGGAAGGCATAGGATGGCTACCCGAAACCCTAGCTACCAGTACGACACGCCCTACAGCTCGGAGGACGAAGCACCAGCACCAAAAGCACGTAAAACACGTGCAAGCAGGGCACTTGCACAGAGGTCATTGGACTTTGGGGACACTGCCACGACGACCCAGGCCACTGCAACAACCACTACCACCACCACTGCCACCCCTGCCACCAGTACCAGCAATGCAGGAGGCCGCCCTAGGGCTGCAGAACCTGTGGGGGCAGGCAGAATCAAAAGCACGGGCGTAGGGAAGAGAACCCGTACGCCTGCCACATTGACCCTGCCACCACCACCACCACCACCACCACCACCACCAGCCGCCCCTGGCCCGGCTGCCCCTGCCGCCCCTGCTGCCCCTGCTCAAGGAAAAGGGAAGGGGAAGGGGAAGGGGAAAGGGAGAGGGAAAGCGACTGCTGGCCCTGCCAGCCCTGCTGCCCCTGCTGCCCCTGCCGCCCCTGCCCAAGGAAGAGGGAAAGCGAAAGGGGCGACAGGCACCACTATCATCTTGCCTGCCTCCAGGCCCACTGCACCACCCACCACTGCCGCCCCTCCGACGCCGACCCTGCTGACGCCGACGCCCCTGCCGGCCCTTCTGCCCCTGCCCCTGCCCATAAGACGTCCCTACATGCTAGAGGTCGCAGAAAAACTCTGACACCATCTAAGTACGCCGCCCTGCTGTTTGGTGGTGATTCGCAGGGTATTGGCAGCCCTGCGGGTTTCGACGACGACGCCCAAGAACGGGACCAAGGGTGGGGGGATTTGGGAGTGGATAGTGGAAGTGAGTCAGACGTCGGTGATGAAAATGAAGAAGGGCGTCTGTCTAGTGAAGAGGAGGGTGATGATGATGATGTGTTGTATCGCGATCATGGCAGCGATATTTCAGACGCTGAAGCAGACGCAGACGACATTCCGATCCCTGGCATACCTTCGTTTGAGTGGTCTGACGGGGCCAATTTTGTGCCAGACGTACCCCAGTTCAATCCTGGTACGTCAGGTACAACTGATGACTGGCCCTGTGACGAAAACTCTAACGAAAGCGAGTTCTTCCTCGCTTTTTTCGATATGGAGGTAATGACTTACATCGTTGCCCAAACAAACGCCTATTACAGGTGGGTGTTTGGCAGATTGGACGTCATTTCTCCAAAAGCGAGAATACGAGGCTGGGTGGATACGACTGTTGCAGAATTCATGACGTTTTTTGCCTTGTTGTTCCTCATGCCTCTTTGCAAGAAGCATGTGGTGCAACACTACTGGAAGCACGACCCTCTCATCGCCACCCCAACTTTCAATAAGTTCATGACTCGTGACAGATTTTTGTTGCTGCTAAGATTTATGCACTTTGCAGACAACGAAAATCCTAACAGGATTTACATGATATGGAAAGTTCGGGATGTGTTCACCATGTTGTTGGAGAGATATAGGAAATACTTTTACCCCTTCCTCAATTTGGTGATTGATGAGTCGCTCGTGCTCTTCAAAGGACGTCTTGTTTTCAAGCAGTATATCCCCTTGAAAAGGCATAGGTTCGGAATCAAGCTCTTCGTGTTGTGCGACTGTGAAACATGAATAGTGCTTGACATGATCGTGTATACAGGAACTGACATTGACGTACCGCGAAAGCCGCTGCCGGTGACCCCATGGGCATGTCAGGTGCCATCGTCAGGAAAATTTTGGTACCTTACCTGGGCAAAGGCCACATCATCTGCACTGACAACTGGTATACTTCTCCTGCTCTCTGCCAGTTTCTTCATGACAACCAAACGGGGTCATGTGGGACTGTCAGAAAGACAAGAAATTTTATGCCCAAGTTCACAGGTGATGTCATTCCTGTCAGATGCCTCCTCCAGTGACACACCTTCTGACGACGAACTGGCCCAGGAACACAGCGAGAGGCATGTCCGAAGAAGGCAACGAAGGGGGCAGAAGTACAAGCAACTGGAAAAGTCCGGGAAAGTGGTAGCCCTGAAGTGGAAGGACAAAAGAGACGTTCACCTGCTTTCCACAGTCCACACAGGTGCCCAGGTGGACTCTGGTAAAATCCACTACCGAACCAAGAAAACCATCTATAAGCCCGACTTGGTAGTGGACTACACCAAGAACATGCGCCTGGTGGACAAGTCTGACTGTCAACTGTCAGGCGTTGAGTGTCTGAGGAAGACTGTGAAGTGGTATCACAAGCTCTTCCTCCACCTAGTTGACATCACGATGCTCAACGCCTACAACTTGTGGTTGGTGAAGAGAGAGATGGCCCCAAACCAGAAACTAAAATTCCGGGAGTTTGTGTACAACGTTGCATATCAACTCCTGGAGAAGTATGGCATCCCCACTCACAGACGTACGGCATGGCGTGGGGATCATATCCCTGACCGCATCCAGCTGGGGGTTGAAGGACACAACCCAACCAACACCGAGCTGGTTGGCACTCGTCACAGGCAGGTGCAGTGCCACGTCTGCAGCACCAGTGTCAGGAAACCCCACGTACCCAAAAGAGTCACCTCAATGTGCGCCGAGTGCAAAGTTGCACTCTGCTTGGGTGACTGCTTCAGGGACTACCACATGTATTAAAACTACTGAGTGCCGCCCTCTGCCCTGCCCTGCCCTGGACTCGCCCCCTGCCCTGCCTTGGACTCGCGCCCTACCTTACCTGTATAAGTTCCAAAGATGTCCCTGTGATATGGCTTTTTACATTATATAATGTAAAAAGCCATATCACAGGGACATCTTTGGAACTTATACAATTATATTATAATTGTATCTTTCATTATTCACGCTACCTCATAATGTTAGATATATATTATATAATGTATAAGTTCCAAAGATGTCCCTGTGATATGTCTTTTTACATTATATAATTGTATCTTTCATTATTTAGTTTATAATTTTCAAAGATTTCCATGTAATATGCCTTTTTTTTTAGTATATCAATATATATGTTTGCTATAGCCAAAGTAATGTGTATATATTTTCTTACCTCAAATGAATTGTACAAAAATAATTGTTTCAATAAATCCTGTCAAACCTCCTAAGATAATAAATATAAACAAAATATAAAAAATATAAAATACAAGGTCATGTCATTGTATTCTTACAATATGATATATTCTATGAATATTTCATATTGTTTGAATACAGTGGCATGATCTTGTAAATTTTGTTTTTTATCAAAATTGATCTAAACATTATAAAACCTTCCCCTCTTGGATTCGATCCCACTACACTACCACACTTTGAGTTTTCCAGTCCGCGACCTTACCAACCATGCCACAGGAGCTCATACCAAATGTCACTGAAAACTTGTGTCTTCAATCGAAATGACAATAAAAAAAAAAAAAAAAAATTATCCCACCAATTTACGTTTGTAAATTGATGGGATTATCAATTATATCATGCAATGGTTTATAAAAGTTTATCTCTGTCAAAAATTAGTAATTATATAACTTTATTTTGTCAAAAAATTTCCACACACTCAGCAAAATTGCCCCTCTCAGTGTGACTCCAGTCATTATCACACGGTCAAGCGGTCAGTGAGTGACCCTTCACTCTCCCTCCAGCCACAGCAGCTTTGTCTGGGAACAAAATTTGTATAAATACAATAATGCATAAAATACTCTTCACAAATACATTTGTATTGTATAATATTGTAAATAAAAATGAATAATAACTGTGTGGGTGTCGAAAATTGCTCAACCATCTTTCTTATATCTCGCCTACGCCCTTACGCGCGTATATTGGATTATACATAGTCATGACTGGCATACAAATACTTGCAGTAGGTCTCAAATATACATTTAGATTGCATATTACTTGGAAATAAATAAATATAAGTTTTCTGGTGGCAATCTACCCTTTCGCAAGTGTCAGGCGACACCAGTCTATATTTAGCTCTCTATCAAAAAAGGTTAACTGCCGATGTTTACTGACCACCCTCGTTCCTGGTCTATAATATAGTACTTTATGTACAGTCAATGGCCTGCATATTTCTGTGGTACTTCACATGTGTCTAAAATGCAATGTCTGCTTGCATAAAAATGCAATTCTGAAAGCCATTTATACGTACGACATACACATGTCTCACTTTCTCTCTCTCTCCATTCCTGACTCATGTTATTGTAGACCTCTGGGTGGCAACGAACCCCAGACACCTGCTAGACATAAGGTTCAAAATCCCAAGACATCCATACGCCTCGGGCGCCTCCACAATTATCACACAGCTGCGTATGTTTCTTGATAGAGATCGCCCTGCCTCCCTCCCACCCCATCCCCCCTTCTAGGCTTCCGTCTGCTAGAAATTCATTGATAATGTGCGTAAATATCGCATGAATTGGTCTATATGCGTTCTATATATTGTTATATGGGACGCCTACATACATACAAGTCTGTATTATAGCATGACAGTGCTCTAAGTACGAGATATACGTGATATTTATGGCGCAACACACCCTCTCTCCCTTCCATTCCCAGCACAACTCAATCACACCTTGGTTCACGCATAGAAACTCATTGATAATGTGCGTAAATATCGCATGAATTGGTCTATATGCGGTATATATATTGTTATATGGGACGCCTACATACGTACACGTCTGTATTATAGCATGACAGTGCTCTAAGTATGAGATATACGTGATATTATAGCGCAAACCACACTCTCATCTCATAAATTCCCGCCAAACCTCCAACCCGTCTTCATTCCCGCCTAAAAATTCATTGATAATTCCCTTATATATTGCAATTTTTGGTCACTATAAGGCATATTCATTGTTATATGGGTGGCCTACACACGTATACGTACTCTACATAGCCTAAAAGGGATAAAAAAAGGAGATATACGTGATATTACGCAGTAACCCACCCCCTCCTCCCTCAGGTTCTATCCCCTGGGCGCATGAAAATTCGGCCGGGAAATCTCGCCGCTCGATGACAATCTAGCCGCGCGGTGCCATTCGCTCAACATTTTTCAACTACGGACCGTTCCCCCACCCCCTCCAGACAGTTTTTGGGGTGTCAAATATATATGGGCCGATGCATGCAAACATTCCCTACACGCTGATGTACTTTTTATCGCAATTGGCAATGGGTCCCAAAATCATCATTGGTGCGCACAGGACTGTGGGTGTAATAAAAAAAAAACCTGTGCGCACGTCTTAGGTTAATAAAGGTTAGAGTATGGAAAGAGAGAATCGAGAGAGAGAAACAGTGATAAAGGTGGTGATCGGGGGAGAGTATGCAAGGGGATGTTAGAAGCACGCGCGCCAAGCCTGTCCTGACGAGGACAGCTCCTGGGGACCTTCATGGAGGAGGTAAGTTACACAGGAGCCGGCAAAGGCGCGATGGTCGGCCAATCACGAGCCGAGACGTCACAAGACAGCAGGTGTCACGTGACATAGCAAGACACGCCGTCCAATAGCGAGCGAAAGGCAGGAATGCACCCGTACAAAGACACTTACTACCTCCTCGCTCTGAAAGTCTTTCTCATTCCCACGCTGGTACTATTATCACTACTGTTGATATAAAATATAACCCGTCGTCACAGAGGAAAACAAAGACCACCACTGGACTGTCTGTGACAATGCAATTACTAGGAAAGAAAGAACAACATTCTCTGATAACTGTAGCCCATTTCGATGTCCCTGGCGAGCGCTAGTGGCTAACGAGAGGCGATTCTGCCAACGCTGGTAGACGTCACACTATATTGTGAAGTAACTGGGTGACGGAACCCAATAGTGTCATTGAGATAAATAATGTAAACCTATATTGTGAAGTAACTGGGTGACGGAACCCAATAGTGTTATTGAGATAAAGATTGTAAACCTAGATTGTGAAGTAACTATGTATTGAGGAGATAGATTATATGTGTTATAGCCTTGGTACTAAGAAAGGATACAGAAGGCTCAGTAAACGTGGGAAAACCTAAAGAGTAGAGGAAAGAATATAACTTGTTTTCGTTAGACAAAGAGCAAATGGTTCATTAGGCCCTGGTCTCAATAAAAGCCACAGCAGGGTTTTGATTTAATTATTTAGGATTAATCACTAATAACGGGTCGTAGGATCGAAGCCGACTTGAGCCAATACCTGAATAGCGGAGATTCAGTTAGGGAGTAACGGGAACTTTAACTGTCCAAAGTGCAACCTAGCATGAATCGGCGTAATATTCAATCTGCGTCTTGAATTCATCTCGCCCGAGCCAAGAACCTATTATTAGAGTAGTTTGGAAGTCTGTTAAATAAAATATACGAACTTCTAAATGACTGTCGAATTATCCCCCGTAGTAGTAGTAGCATAACAGATTTAGAAATAAATACTACAATCTTACATAATATGCTGTTTATTTGACTTGGTTTGAGATAATTACAAACAAAGTTAAACTAATAAACCATTCCGAAAATGTTCACGATTGCTTTACTAAGCGTGACAAAAAAGTATAAATTTGTCTCCAAACTATAAATCTAGTAAGTCACCAAAAGATGTTCAAAAAACATGTGGGATATACACATTATCTGTTGTGACGCACCCCAGTGCTGGGCAACGCAACCTGATTGTACTCCTTGGTACTCCACTGTACCGCCCGTGATCTGGCTACCGTCAGCCGCTATGTATATTGAGTGTGACAACTTATAACTATGTTCTTTGTATCTCTGCAAAGGTCTCGTCATGTGCTAACCAGTGGTGGGTTTTGTTATAAGCCATGTCGAGACCTTCCATTTAATATGTAGTATCAATAGAGAAGTTGATAGATAGGACAGTGGGAGTTCAGAGAGAGAGAGTGAGTTAGGCTTCAGAGCAAGAGGGTAGCAACGCGCCGCGCTGCCGGCCGGGTGGTTGCCAGACGTATGGACTGGTTGGCAGCCTTGCCCTTATAGCTAGGCGCGATAGGGTTGGTAGTCCATTGTTGCCTGCCTGGGCTGGGCCCATGTTGTCGTACAGCACACTGCCTGGAGGTTGGCTGCGTGTTCTATGATCAGGTTGCCTAGAACCTTTGAGATTCTAACATCCCTTGCTCTCTCTCCCCACTTCTCACGGTTGCACTCTTTCTCTCTGACGACATTACTCTCATTTCATTCTTCTCTCTATTTAAATGCATAACCTTCCCTTGAGGTCCTAAAGGAGTTTCAGCACTCACCTCTCGTATTACTCTTAGGACAAGCATATATTTACATGTATTAGATTTAAGGGGTTAATGTGAACAGCGATCTTCTTGATGAGGATAGTTGGTGAACGTTCTACATGTTCACGAGTTATATGCCCTGCTCATCATCCCATTTGTGACTAGACTGGTGCCATGTGTAAGAGCCCGACCATGCCCAGGAGTTGTCTGTAGAGGGACGAGGACTTAGCCTTGATTTGCATACCGAGCCAGGAGCGAGTGTAGCACCCGAGACTACAGCTCGCTCGTAGTGCCGGTATAGTAGAGTAACGTAATTTATCTGTCCTTGTGTTCTCTACAGTCTTCTCCTGGGTTCTCGCTTTCGGTGCTGGGACTCGTTGTTCCTGTGACTTGGCCTGCTAGCTAGAACACATGGGGATGATGAGTGGGATATATCTTTATTTTACTATGCATTGCAGCTCTCTTTAAGTATATATCTATAACACTTTACAATACACATTACTCACACACAAGACAACACTATTAATACTTTCATGTATCAATTAACTGCACTGTCGTTTTGCTGCTGTGTCCGGAGTTCTGTTGCGTAGGGCGCATACGGACTCGGAGGGGAGACAGAGTGAGAGAAGCGAAGTAGCCTATGCGGTAGTAGGCTACCGGCGCAGTACTGTTGCCTGCAACCTTTTAGTTATTCCAAGTATAGATTCATTATTATAATAAGTGACTACTGTTTATGTTCCTCCCATGTGTATTATTAGGTATCTACTGGATCATGAACATCTTGTATGCTACATGCTAGTGCATGTTAGTAGGGGACAGTTAGTGTAGTGCACGCGCTTTCAAGTAGGCGTGTACATTTGTCATTTAGCATTTCACTGTCATACCTTTAGCCTGCTTCTATTCTACATTATTAGAGGCTTAATATTAACGTAGTTTCTTGAGTATTGCATTTCTTTAGTAATAACGTAACCTATAAATGTCTGAGGGAGTTTAGCCTCATAGCCTACCCCTGTTGTACACTTTCGCCGAGTTAAGGTACCTCGTTACCGTAGACGATAACTATGTAGGGCGTTGGTGCTTTTGTTGTCTGGAGCATATAGTATTTGGGACTGGAATCGAGCGTGTCGTTGTCACTTAAGCCATTTCTGTCCTACGATCAAGAATCCCGAATATGTATTGCCGATCCAGCCGTAACAAAATGGCGACCTTGCACAAGATTCAGTAGTATCCTATCACATGTTTTTTGGAGAACTATTCTATGCTACCTAGTAGAGCTGGCTAGAATTTTCTTGCATATTGGAGGAATTTTTATTGTGTCATTATTGTATTGGTGGACTTGCAGATTGTTTCGTTAGGTGTCTAGAGTAGAGTCATTCAAGCATCTTTAACATTTTGTGAGTCGAGACTGCAATTAGTAATAAGCACTTTTTTTTGTTTATGAACAGCAATTGTATAACCAGCACTATGTCTAATGACTCATCATTTACGGGGGAGGATAACACGGTACAGCCTAGTGACCAGCAAGTACAGCAGATATTTAGGGAGGGGAGTGTTATAAGTGGAGAGAGGGATGCCCGGGCATTTTTGCAGACACCTTTGACCGAACAGCGCCTGCAGGCTATTGATTGTTACGGTCTTCGCTGTTTAGCCACGGTTTTGGGGCGGGACTGTCCTGACAGTTGGCCCAAGAAGAATTTGGTGGCATGTTTGTTGGGTGATGGCGATGGGGCGGTGGGTGGAGTGGGGTCTTGGGGGGTTCCCTCCAAGCCTCCATTCCACTCTACCCCTGAGCTGGGCCCTCAGCCAGCGAGTCTTAGCACGATGCAGCAGGAGGGTTCTCAATGGCAAGCTGGCTTACCCGTAAACACGTCTCGGTGTGGATCCCCCATTTTGTGCTCTCCCCCCCCAGGCCTGTCTCCTGAGATGTTATTTCAGCTAGAACTAGCTAAGCTTAAGTTGCGAGAGAGTCAACAGGCTAGTATAGAACGGATTAAGCTGCAGGAGACTCAGATACAACAGGCTAGTATAGAACGCATAGAGGTTGCTAGAATCCAAGCCAATCAGGATGCAACCAGGTACCAGGCTGAAATGGATGTCGAGAAGTCTAGAGTAGAGACCACGGGGCGTCATCTCGGTGGTGGGCACCGGGTTACAGACTCGCTTTCGCATTTAATTAAGTTAGTACCCGCATTTGATGAGACAGCAGTGACTGAGTTTTTTGCTCGTTTCGAAAAGAAGTGTCGTGAGTATGACTGGCCGGAGGTTAAATGGGCAGCATTAGTTTCATCACGTCTAGTGGGTAAGGGGTTGAAAGCCTACGATGCACTGTCACTGGACGAGAGTGTCGTGTATGGACTGGTGAAGGAGGCTGTGCTCCGGGCCTACGAACTGCAACCCGAAACTTATAGATTGAAGTTCCGTGGCGTGAATAAGAAGAGCGACGTCAGTTTTATGGAGCACGCACGGGACTTAACAGATGCATGTAATAACTGGTTTCGGTCCGAGCACGCAGAGTCGGCTGAGGAAATTAAGCAACTTTTCTATCTGGAACAGTTTTACAAATGTACTGGAACCGATCTAACGCTGAACATTAAGGAAAAATGTCCCAAGACAGTAGAGGAGGCTGCCAAGATGGCAGACCTCAGATTATCATTGATTCGTGGTTGCGGTGCCGCTCAGAGGGCTGAGTCAGGGCAGAAGGGGCGCTATACCCCACCCACCAGAGTTTTCGATAATAACAAATCCTATGACACACATAACCACACTAAAAGCATTGCACCTAATAACACCTACAAACACAAGCCTCTCCCGTTTACGAAAGGTCAGGCCCCTTCTTCGCCCGCACAAGGGAAGAAGCCCATTGGGGATGTGAAATGTTACAAATGTCAGAAGCTAGGCCATTATTCACGTGAGTGCCCTAGTAACACTCCCGCTAAGCCGGTGTCATTGGTTCACAGTATCGGTGTGTCTCTGAAGGCTGCAGCAACTGCCCGGGGTAGGTTGTCAGCAGCTGAGGCACACGCGGTAAAGAAGCGTACGGAAGGCTCGACACCTATCCGGGACACTTTCTGTAGCCATCGGGGACACGGGTTTGTGAGCTGGGGGAGTGAACTACGGAGGGTTGACTTGTTGAGGGATACGGGGGCTTCGCAAACTTTGTTGAGGAACTTCACAGGGAAACCGATAAATGCAGCCAGAGTTGTTGTGGTGCAGGGTATAAATGCTACGAGGTCATACCCACTTGTGAGGTTGGAGTTGAGAGTGGGAGAGGTGTGCAGGGAGCTGGATGTAGGGATCGTTGAGTGTTTGCCAGTTGAGGGCGTCGACCTTCTTCTCGGCAACGACTTTGCGGTGCCCACGTCCGGGACTCCACCCTTAGTCGTTGCCGAGAGGGCGGCCGACGTGGATGGTGAGAATCGGGAATGGGTTGGGAGGTGCCAACAGGATGAGATGGCCTGTGTGGTAACCCGATCTCGCTCTGCGGCTCCTGCACAGCCTAGCACTCAACCTCGGGGACAGTGGAGGAAGGATCAGGAGAAGGTTGCTAAGGGCAGGAAAAGGGACATTGATTCTGCTGCACTTCTCGGTGATTCGGTACTTGGACCTATAATAAACACGGGAGTTGACTCTGGCCCAGAGATGGTGTGTAACAAGGCAGAGTTGGGTAAGACTTCGCGTGAGGCAAGAGCTGTAGCGAGAGCCACTAAGGCAGTAGAGCCTACTAGCCGGGGTAATGTCTTATTACAAAACCATCTTGATGCATTGACGCCCGGGGACCTTAGTGAGCAGCAGCTGCAAGACGCTAGCCTAGCTCGATATAGCAATGGTGCCATAGAGTTGGAGGAAGATGGGGATGCGAAGCCGGGAGATTTCTTTAGGCTCAACAGGATATTGTACCGCAGATTTTTAGACCCCAAATCGAAGTGGGAGGGCGGTGCGAGGGTAGTAGACCAGGTGGTTGTTCCAAATAAGTATAGAGAGTCCTTATTGTGTCTGGCGCATGATGTGGCGGGTCATTTGGGGGTAACAAAAACATTGGCGGCATTGGGCAGGTTTTTCTGGTGGCCTGGGGTCAAGGCTGATGTCTGTGCATGGGTGGCTGGGTGTGCGACCTGCCAGACAACGGGGAAGCCTAACCAGACAATCCCGAAGGCACCTTTGTTTCCCATACCTGTCACCGGGCCTCCGTTCAGCAAAGTTGTAGTAGATTTGGTTGGCCCTTTCCCGCCTACTAGTAGTGGCAATAAATTCCTGTTGACAATCATGGATGTGGCTACGAGATACCCGGACGCATACCCCATGAGAAACGGCTCGGCAAAGGCAGTTGTTAAAAACTTATTATTGTTCTGTTCCCGTTATGGATTTCCACGTGAGGTGCAGTTAGACCAGGGGAGCAATTTTACATCCAAATTGTTCAAGCAAACCCTTCAGTTGCACGGTATATGTTCTGTAGTGTCGTCAGCCTACCATCCCGAGAGTCAGGGAGTCTTGGAGCGGTGGCACTCGACCCTGAAGAGTATGCTACACTGTTACTGTGCAGAACATGACACTGATTGGGATTTGGGTCTGCCGTATGTTCTGTTCGCTGCACGTGAAGTCCCAGGAGAGAGCCTGGGGTTCAGTCCAAATCAGCTAGTCTTTGGCCATAATGTGAGAGGACCTTTAAGTATGGTGAAAGAGATCTGGGAGGGCGAAGAGAAGCCGGGGTCTGTACTTAAATATGTCCTTGAGAGCCGGGAGAGACTTATAGGTTGCATGGCAGCGGCAGGTAATAACTTGGTTAATGCACAGGCGGTCATGAAGCACCAGTATGACGCCAAGGTGAAGCTTCGGGAGTTTTCGGTGGGTCAGGAGGTAATGTTGCTTTTACCTTTGCCTGGACACCCCCTTTCTGCCAAGTTCATTGGGCCGTATGTGGTGGCTAAGAAACTGTCCGACCTTGATTATCTCGTTGCAACACCTGACCGTAGGAAAAAACATCAGTTATGTCATGTTAACCTCATGAAAGAGTATGTGAGACGCCCCTCAGAGCCTCTCACTGTCCCTGTGCTGGCCTGCAGCGGCCAGGGTGGAGAAGGAGGTGGGGACAGTCATGCTGCTGAGGAGGATAGCTGGGACTGTGTCATTTCCGCGGAACAGTGGGCGGGGAATACTGAACAAGAGGCTAGGCAAGCTGTAAGTCACCTGCCTGAGCACCAGGGTGCTGCTGTCCTAGGCCTGTTCAGGTCATACCCCTCTGTTTTCGCCGAACACCCAGGTCTCACTACTCAGGTAACGCACGACGTGGACGTCGGTGATAATGTGCCCTTCAAGTCAGTGCCCTACCGTGTGCCCCCGGTAAAGTTGCCAGCTTTACGGGAGGAGTTAAAGTACATGGTTGAGAGAGGGATGATCACTGAAGGTTATGTGAAGTGGACATCACCCGTCACGTTGCAGGCAAAACCTGACGGCAAGGTGCGGTTCTGCATAGATTTTCGTAGGCTAAATGGCTTGACCACTACCAACCCTTACCCTTTGCCTCGAGTTGACGACAGCGTGGACAAGATAGGGAATGCAAAGTACCTTACTAAAATTGATCTTGTGAAAGGCTACTGGCAAGTACCCCTGTCGGACCGAGCTAAGCAAGTTTGTGGTTTTGTGGTAGATGGCAAGACCTACCAATGTAACGTAATGCCTTATGGGCTTAAGAACGCACCTGCCACGTTTCAGAACCTGATGAACGATATTTGTGACGAAATCCCTAACTGCACGGTCTACCTTGATGACGTGATAGTATATGATGACGATTTTGAAAATCACCTAAGGCACTTAGAGACCCTGTTTAGGAAGTTGCACGATGCTGGGCTGGTGGTGAACCTGAGGAAGTGCGAGTTTGTAAAGGCTACTGTGCAGTATCTTGGCTTTGTGGTCGGGTTAGGCCGGGTGTGCCCCCCCCTGAGCAAGATACAGGCTATCAATATGTTTCCCAGGCCCACCACTAAGCGCCAGGTCATGCGGTTCCTAGGTATGATAGGCTATTATAGGCGCTTCATCCGGGGATACTCTACTGTCTTAGCACCGTTAACTGATCTACTGTCGAAGTCAGTGAAGTTCTGTTGGGCTGCGGAGTGTCAGAGGGCTTTCGACCTAGTCAAGCACCTGCTGTGTACACATCCGATTTTGAGGGCCCCAGACTTCTCCAGGAGTTTTCAGCTGGCGACTGATGCCAGCGGTGTGGGTGCCGGGGCAGTGTTACTGCAGACTGATTCCGAGGGCTTGGAACACCCAGTGAGCTTCTTTTCTCGCAAGTTTAATTCGGCACAAAGGAATTACTCGACTATAGAGAAGGAGCTTCTGGCTATCGTTTTGTCGCTCAAACATTTCGAAGTTTATGTTCCAGCCTACGGCCCGGTAGTGACGATTTATACGGACCATCATCCCTTGAAATTCCTAAATCAGTTTCACAATCGGAATATGCGGTTGACCAGGTGGTCCCTAATGCTCCAAGAGTATAATCTCAACATTCAGCATATTGCCGGGAGTGAGAACGTGATAGCAGATTGTCTATCAAGGGTTGATGATCCAAGATAGTTGTGCACGGTGTGTGGGTTGAGCAGGAGTAAAATTAGGCTATCATAACGCCGTCCAAAAAGATTATAAAACAATAAAATAAACGAGAAAACTCTTTCTTTTTTTTAGTTTTGTAACTCTTTATTGTTGTAGCATGATGTATGCGATATTGTGTTTTATGTATAATTCACACTTCAGTTGTTGTGCACCTTTTGCAATTAGTGGCAGCTAAGGGTAGCAGGTCGGTTGGTTGCCTGTCAGATTTTGATAATGCTTCTAAGGTCGATTATCTAAAATCTTGGGGGGGCTGTGACGCACCCTAGTGCTGGGCAACGCAACCTGATTGTACTCCTTGGTACTCCACTGTACCGCCCGTGATCTGGCTACCGTCAGCCGCTATGTATATTGAGTGTGACAACTTATAACTATGTTCTTTGTATCTCTGCAAAGGTCTCGTCATGTGCTAACCAGTGGTGGGTTTTGTTTTAAGCCATGTCGAGACCTTCCATTTAATATGTAGTATCAATAGAGAAGTTGATAGATAGGACAATGGGAGTTCAGAGAGAGAGAGAGTGAGTTAGGCTTCAGAGCAAGAGGGTAGCAACGCGCCGCGCTGCCGGCCGGGTGGTTGCCAGACGTATGGACTGGTTGGCAGCCTTGCCCTTATAGCTAGGCGCGATAGGGTTGGTAGTCCATTGTTGCCTGCCTGGGCTGGGCCCATGTTGTCGTACAGCACACTGCCTGGAGGTTGGCTGCGTGTTCTATGATCAGGTTGCCTAGAACCTTTGAGATTCTAACATCCCTTGCTCTCTCTCCCCACTTCTCACGGTTGCACTCTTTCTCTCTGACGACATTACTCTCATTTCATTCTTCTCTCTATTTAAATGCATAACCTTCCCTTGAGGTCCTAAAGGAGTTTCAGCACTCACCTCTCGTATTACTCTTAGGACAAGCATATATTTACATGTATTAGATTTAAGGGGTTAATGTGAACAGCGATCTTCTTGATGAGGATAGTTGGTGAACGTTCTACATGTTCACGAGTTATATGCCCGGCTCATCATCCCATTTGTGACTAGACTGGTGCCATGTGTAAGAGCCCGACCATGCCCAGGAGTTGTCTGTAGAGGGACGAGGACTTAGCCTTGATTTGCATACCGAGCCAGGAGCGAGTGTAGCACCCGAGACTACAGCTCGCTCGTAGTGCCGGTATAGTAGAGTAACGTAATTTATCTGTCCTTGTGTTCTCTACAGTCTTCTCCTGGGTTCTCGCTTTCGGTGCTGGGACTCGTTGTTCCTGTGACTTGGCCTGCTAGCTAGAACACATGGGGATGATGAGTGGGATATATCTTTATTTTACTATGCATTGCAGCTCTCTTTAAGTATATATCTATAACACTTTACAATACACATTACTCACACACAAGACAACACTATTAATACTTTCATGTATCAATTAACTGCACTGTCGTTTTGCTGCTGTGTCCGGAGTTCTGTTGCGTAGGGCGCATACGGACTCGGAGGGGAGACAGAGTGAGAGAAGCGAAGTAGCCTATGCGGTAGTAGGCTACCGGCGCAGTACTGTTGCCTGCAACCTTTTAGTTATTCCAAGTATAGATTCATTATTATAATAAGTGACTACTGTTTATGTTCCTCCCATGTGTATTATTAGGTATCTACTGGATCATGAACATCTTGTATGCTACATGCTAGTGCATGTTAGTAGGGGACAGTTAGTGTAGTGCACGCGCTTTCAAGTAGGCGTGTACATTTGTCATTTAGCATTTCACTGTCATACCTTTAGCCTGCTTCTATTCTACATTATTAGAGGCTTAATATTAACGTAGTTTCTTGAGTATTGCATTTCTTTAGTAATAACGTAACCTATAAATGTCTGAGGGAGTTTAGCCTCATAGCCTACCCCTGTTGTACACTTTCGCCGAGTTAAGGTACCTCGTTACCGTAGACGATAACTATGTAGGGCGTTGGTGCTTTTGTTGTCTGGAGCATATAGTATTTGGGACTGGAATCGAGCGTGTCACTTAAGCCATTTCTGTCCTACGATCAAGAATCCCGAATATGTATTGCCGATCCAGCCGTAACACTGTGTATATACTATATATATATATACCATACGATAACTCAGAACATTGTAGTTTTACGATTTATCATACTCATCATAAGCCTTAAGGGGAGGTTTTCGATTTCTTCTGGACCCCCTCGTCCCTCAAGTTTAACACCAATAGTTTTGATATTTTAAGACGTTCGCCCCATTAGTTTCGCAGTTATATAATCAAATATATGGGGAGAAACCCCATAGAATTGTTAAAATTAAAAGCTGTTGTGTAATTTAGGTGTCTATATATTCTTGGCGAGCGAAAACGAGTTTGCCCTAAACCTCCATCAAAGTTAACAAAACACTCCCAAGCATGGTGTCAAACGAGAGCCTAGTCCTTTCTTTTTTAGTCTGTATTATTGTATATGCAAAGATACAATTGTGATATATAGTTAAAGTTTTGTGTTTGGAAGTGATAACATTAATTATCAAAACAATGCTCGTTCGTGTTAATTTTCTTGTATTCCTTCACCTTTGCATTCAAATCTTCAAACTAAATAGCTCTGGTTTGACACCCTGCCCGGGGCCCCAAGACCCCATCCTTAATTTAAATGGGGCGTAAGATCTTAACATTAGCAAACTAATGGGACGAACGTCTTACCATCTCAAAACTAAAAACGCGAGTGAGAAGTGGATCTCCCCCCCCCCCCCAAAGAAAAAAAAAAACAAAAAAAAACAGCCCTCCCTTAAAGCAGTCGTAGAAAATAATGATTTTCTTATGTGCAAATCAATGATGCAACTTAATAATATATAAATGCTATGCATATTGTATTAACCATTTCCACTAATCAATATAATTCATTCTATACATTTCGTCTTAATATTTATTTCTGGTTTATATTGCTGTGTATATGCTATATAAATATATAACACTTGTTTCCATTTGTTAAGCCCGTTCCAGATATATGATCAGGGCAATTATGGGACATTCTGTAAGTTAGTCTTTTTTAGTTTAGTTTTTCATTGCAAGAAAGCACTATATGAATATTGTATTATTATGTAGTACTTTTGTTTTATTCGAAACCGTATTACTGTTTCAATAATTAATCGTATTTACATGTAATGGATTGCCAAATATTATTGTATTTGCGTTTCCCGAGTCACTTTGCCGTATTTTACCGTATATTACTTTACCGTATAGTTTGATTCCACAGCGAGGGAATAAGGCCAAGAGAGCGGCTAACACACACAACCTCGCTCTACCAAGTCCTTCACTACACTGGCTGCCGATGTATTACTGTTTTATTAACAGTGTTGCCAACTACCACCTACCTCTCGGGATATTTCGCTATACTCTATTTTTTTCCAGCTGATCTTAAATTGAGCCTCTTATTAGCTGATTTCTCGATACTTAATGGAAATATATGAAACTACTATGGCTGTGTGTCATATTAATGCCAAGTTTTCAGAATAACCATCATCTTTCGCTACAAACTCTACCTTATAGCCGAGTAGCAAAGATAGAAACATGACAATTTACCCTCAGCTGTAAAACAATAGACTATAGAATATAGGACTCGATTTCGGGATTTACAGTGAAAATGTTGCCTATTTTCACGCTTAAGGAGAGATGAATAGTTTTTCTGGACCCCCTTCTCCCTCGTGTTTAGTCCCATTAATTTTGAGATATTAAGACGTTTTGGCCCATTAATTTGGAGAATCTAAGACATTTCGCCCCATTTCTTTGTCAATATTAAGACCTTTCGTGCTATTTAGGTGCCGATTTTGATTCCTAGCAAACGATAGTGAGCATGTCATTTAGAAAGAACCGGCCTTTAGCCAGGACATTTTTCCAACCGAAAAATCTAATGGATGTTTATTTTATAGTTTGATGGAGGTCTAGGGAGGAAACTAAAACAATAATATATATATATATATATATATATATATATATATATATATATATATATATATATATACCGTATATATATATATATATATATATATATATATATATATATATATATATATATGAAATAGTCGACCAAAAAATAAACCCTTTCCCCTTAAAGCCCCTTTTATTATTTATTCGTGTACTTCTCGAATCAAGTAACAACAATTAGAAAAAATAAAAAAAGACATGATCAAGTATATACAGTATATAGCAACTTGGGGCGGAAATGTAGGTCGATCGATTATCAAACAAAATTAAATTAACACAATTTAATTTAATTAATCTTGAATAGGGCTCTTGGGGATAGTATGTGTTTAAGGTTGATGGAGGTCTAACGAGGTTACTAAAAAATATAATAATATATTGTTACGAACTGGCACTCGGGTACACAAGGGCTCTCAATCAGGACTCGAGTACGGCTCGCTGCCACAACGGAAACACACGATCCCAACCCCTGAGTACTGCCAGCCGAACAAAAAACACCAATACCCTCCAGAGTTCAATCTACTATAACGGGGTATACAAGAACTCGGTACTAGTGTTCAACAACAGACTAATAAACAGACAAGAATTATCTAGTCTGGTCAACAATCAAACAATGAAGTAAGAAACAACAACACCAAAGAATAGTGTTGGCCGAAGCCGAAGTAATCCACCCTTGACTAAGAACTTAAGAAGTCCTCCACCCTCTACTTCGGATCGGCACTATTACGTTACGTTAATTAATATTCCTTAAGCATCGAGCAAGGAATCTTCTGAAAAAAGTTAGATGCTTCTCGGATGCTCGTAAGAAGTACGTATCGGATTTTGAACAGTAATTCAATAAGCAAAAACACTGGCAATTAAATACTATTAAAGGTTTAAATTGGCATAAGAATAATTAAAAGAATATGCAATAGTAAATGGCAAACATTAAAAAGAAGTACTCCGCAAATGCAACGGCAATAGCCTACTCGGATTGTGCTCGTGGGCCACTAATCACTAATGTAGCCAAGCTTGCAACACATGAAATCAATAGTGCATAAACAATATCATACATAAGGAAAGCTTCAATACTATTCTGTATCTACTAATCGAGTAAAGTCTAGCTGAGGTACTGTGGGCAAAAGGTAGCAGTGCCTGAGCAAAAACGGCTCGTAGCCTAGCGAAGTCCTCACAACTGTTTAAAGTATTACGTTAAAACTAACAAGTGCACTTTGAGAAATCCAGATCCCTTGTATCTGGTTTTCTCCCGGCTCCTTGACAAAGTAAAAACAAACTGTTAATAAAATACAGGGTGGTTAGGCTCTTGCCCTCACGCACTGTAAATTATTAACTCAACACAGTTAGCCACGAAGACAACCAAGGCTTCACTGAACCGAAACGAGTATGCAGGTTTATCGCTTAACCACTGCATCAAACAACAACTCGTAACACAGAAAAGCCTTACCCCAGTCTAGCATTACCTAGACCAGCAGAAAACAGGAATAATAATAATAACACACAGGGAAATGCATATACAAGTGCAACAAACATAAATCAATCCTATTCTAAGTTAACCCTTCCAAAATAGGCTATCTAATAGGCAAGTATCTCGTGAGAACTCAAGCGATAATACGTTGGCTGACTAGCTCAGCACCAACGGGACCATGGAAGTTAAAAAGGGTAGGGAAAAGAGGAGATAAGAATGTAAGGTAGTAGAGATAGTTCACATCAGTCAGAAGAATATATATAGTTAGCAAGGGAAATAAGAAGTCGCTCTGCCTAATGAGTTCTGATGAAAAAATGGCTAGACTTCCCTTTTTATAACCGGCCCTCTAGTGAGCCCAACGTGAACTACTAAGGACCGCCCACTGACAACCATTACGTAATTTATCTCTCTCCTCTGGGATAGACAAAGGCTCCCCTAGCACTGAGAGAGGGAGTGAGTTAGGCCCACCTCCCGCCTGGCGCACCCACTGACCCCCAACTGTGGCTGTTTCTCTTCCCATCATTACAAATAAGTTTTACACACAATACTTATAACTAATGATATAAAATAGAACTCGTTGACTCTGATGAAAACAAAATACATATTCATAATACTTATAGTACAACGGCTCACATGAACTAAGTTAGGAAACTCTACATAGTTTGTAGAGTTTCACTAAATTCACCATAAATCACTGATTGGCCTAAATAAATAGGCCAATTTTTGGTCGATGTTTTCATTTATTAATTACTTTTCTAGTTTCCTCCCTAGACCTCCATAAAAACAAAACATCCATTAGATCCCCCTTGTAGATAAATTTGTATATTTTTAAGGTTTTCTTCCAAAATTACAGGCTATCGTTCGCCAGGAACAAAAATGACACCTAAATAGCACGAAAGGTTATTAAATCCACAAACTAATGAGGCAAAAATCTGAAAATCTTAAAATTAATGGGGCTAAACTACTGCTAACTAAACTACTGCTAACTAAACTACTGCTAACTAAACTACTGCTAACTAAACTACTGCTAACTAAACTACTGCTAACTAAACTACTGCTAACTAAACTACTGCTAACTAAACTACTGCTAACTAAACTACTGCTAACTAAACTACTGCTAACTAAACTACTGCTAACTAAACTACTGCTAACTAAACTACTGCTAACTAAACTACTGCTAACTAAACTACTGCTAACTAAACTACTGCTAACTAAACTACTGCTAACTAAACTACTGCTAACTAAACTACTGCTAACTAAACTACTGCTAACTAAACTACTGCTAACTAAACTACTGCTAACTAAACTACTGCTAACTAAACTACTGCAAACTAAACTACTTGTGAATTCGGTGGTGCTTCATCATGCCCACCATCTGGGTAATCAAGGTGTCTGTGTTGGTGGTGTAATGGTTTAGATGTTTATGTTCTGGGTGTGGTGTCCCGAGTTGGAATAGCAGGAGGATAATATGCTTTCATTAATAGCAGGAGGATAATATGCTTTCATTAATAGCAGGAGGATAATATGCTTTCATTAATAGCAGGAGGATAATATGCTTTCATTAATAGCAGGAGGATAATATGCTTTCATTAATGTATTCAAGTGCATGGGGGCTGGTAATTGAGGATTAATGTTAAGAACGGGGTGTTCCTTATGGGGAATGGGTCGTTTTTCTGGACCCCTTTCTCCCTCGTGTTTAGTCCAATTTCTTTTGAGATTTTAAGATGTTCGGCCCATTAGTTTGGTGATTTCAATACCTTTTGCCCCATTCCATTGTCAATCTTAAGACCTTTTGTGCCATTTAAGTGTCGATTTTTTCCTGGCGAGCGATAGCGAGCCTGTAATTTTAAGACGAAACATTTACACATTTATTTTGAAGGGGGTCTTGGGGGAGTTATTCTAAGCTTGATGGAGGTCTATTCAGAAAATTAAAAACTAAATGAATAGGCCTACATTAGTTAATAGACCAACAGAAACGGCCACTATCTCTTCAATAGCTATAATACACGATCCAAACCATTCCTTCCTCCTTGATAAACTCGCCCTAGTATCACCTCGTACACTCGGATACCATAGTCGCTAAACACTCTTAAACATTCGTGGACCCCATACCTTTTTCTTTATAACTAACTGGATTGATTTTTGGATAGCACTCTCTTCTCAATGTATAGTATTAAGGAACACCCTGTTCTTAACATTAATCCTCCATTAAAAACGCCAATACACTTAAATAAATTAATGAAAGCATATGATCCTCCCGGGATTCAAACTCGGGACACCACACCCAGAACATAAGCATATACACCATTACACCACCAACACAGTTTCTAATATTGCAGTTGATGTTTAGACAATTATATTCACACATTCGATTTCGGAGATATACTGTACATCCATAATTAGAAATAGGTGAAGTCCATGACTATTTATAAGTGGGTTAGTGACTGTGGCATCCGGGTGTACACTAGCACGGTATTATGCAAACACATTCATCTTCGCAGACAGACAGACATCAATCTTTAAAAAATTCCCCGAAGACCTTCCTTTAAAGATACATTTGTATTTTGTTCGGTCGAATAATGCTACAGGCTCGCTATCACTTGCCAAACTAAAAATCAACACCTAAATGGCTAGAAAGGTTTAACATTTACAAATTATGCGAACAGTCTTAGCATTGCCAAACTAATGGGGCGAACGTTTTAAAATGTCGTAGAAACTAAAGGGGCTAAACGTGTTGAAGAAGAGATTTAAAACAAAACAAAAATCACATGATGCCACAGGCAAGTAATGTTGACAGTCATAACTTTGTAGTTACTATAGTTCACTCATTATTGGTAGGTCAGAAATAGTGACTCCTAACCTCTGTAACTCAAAAAGAGCTTAGAACAAATGGGCTGAACATTTTCACATATATCCCCTGGCTGACTCCTCCCACATGATACACAGGTTATTTTGATTACTTTAGTCGTGTATGAGTTATAGAGGTTGGTGGTCACGATGCTTGACTTACCTATAATGAGCAGGGTGTAGGTGTGGGTTATTACTCTAAAAGGGTTACAGTAAATGGACGGTAAATGTTCACACCTATTCCCTGGCTGACCCTTCCCATATGGTAGAATTATATGCTTCGTTAATCTAGCCTTTCTTTTAGCTATAGAGGTTGTTGGTCAGGATTTTTGTCCTACCTATAATGAACAGGGTATATTGTATGTGTGGGTAAGCTTAGTGTCACGGTAACGACTATGACATTGGTTAGCACTGTCAACATGTCAGACAAATAGGTAGCCTGTATTATTTACGATAGTACTCTTACCTTAGGTTAGTTGTGGCTCGGCTATGCTAGGTTTTAAGGGGGGTGACTTGCTTATTTTTCATCCAGGTGTCGATTTATACCTGGCGAGCGATAGCAATCCACTATATTCTGTATGATGAGTTATACACCTGGCTAAATGTGTACATTTAATGATAGAAAAAATGTATCCGGCCAAACCGGATTCTTGCATAGAATGCTGGCTCGCTTTCGCTCGCCAGGAACAAATCAACACCTGAATGGGGATAAATGTCTTAAAACAGTAGACTGAACGGAGCCGAATGGATACAACCAACACAGAGACAAAAAGCAGGCCACTCCCCTTAACCATTTCAGTAAGGGTGATGCTTCTTTTTCATTTAATCTGGCAAGTATTAAACGGTTGTATTCAGCTTAGGAAGGGGTTCTAGCAATCAAAAGGCTAAGAACTATCTCATTCAGCCCTTATAGTTACCAAAAATCCTTCTTCAGACTTATATAATAGGCTAAATTTAGGTGGACTAACATATAAAAATAGGCCCAGGTAGATTTCATTTGTTTTCCTTAAATATAATTGAAACCATCAGATAATAAAAATCCTACACCATATGGCAACTTTCTCCAGAAATTATTGTTGCAATGCGCGGCAGCAAGTATTAGTTGTAATTAATAGAACATAAGAACATAAGAACATAAGAAAATGGGAGTCTGCAGAAAGCCGATTGGCCTAAGCAAGGCAGATCCCTGTCCCACACAACCCCAATTACAAAGCCCAATTATAGGCTCAACACTCTAATACCCTGAGGATCATCTTACCAAACCGGTTAGAGATTAACGCAGGATTTCGGGGGTCTGCAGAGCGCTGATTGGCCCAACCCGGCTGATCCCCCTTCACACCCAACCCTTCTCGTCCATATGCTTATCCAATTTTTTCTTAAAGCTCCCTATCGTTCTTGATCCCACTATATCACTTGGTAGCCTATTCCACCCATCTACAACTCTGTTACCGAACCAATATTTTCCTATATCTTTTCTGAAACGAAATTTATCTAATTTGAAACCATTGGTACGAGTTCTTTCGCTATCACTGAGCTTTAGTACATTTGTCATGTCCCCTTTGTTAATCCCACTAACCCACTTGAACACCTCTATCATATCCCCTCTAACTCTGCGTCTCTCTAACGAATGTAAACCTAATTTCTTCAACCTTTCTTCATACGGAAAATTTCTAATATTATGGATCATTTTTGTCATTCTACGCTGAATTCTCTCCAATGAATCTATGTCCATTCTGTAATAAGGACACCAAAATTGGACAGCATAATCCATATGGGGTCTCACTAATGACAAGTAAAGTTTTAAGATAACATCAGCAGTTCTGTTACTCACACTCCTAGAGATGAACCCGAGAATCCTGTTTGCCTTATTACGAACGCTTATACACTGTTTTCTAGGCTTCAAATCATTGCTAACAAACACACCTAGATCTTTCTCGCAGTCTGAATTTTCTAATTCTAAATTAGCTAGTTTATATTTAACATTTGTTTGCATCTTCCCTATCTTTAATACCTTGCATTTGTCAATGTTAAACTTCATCTGCCAATTTACTGACCATTCATGTAAGGTATCTAGATCCCTTTGGAGGCACTCTATATCGCTATCTGAATCAATTGATCTCCCCATTTTAGTATCGTCTGCGAATTTACTTATCCTACTAGTTATACCTAAATCTAGGTCATTTATGTATATAAGAAACAACAGGGGACCTAATACCGATCCCTGGGGGACACCACTTTTGACTGCTCCCCACTCTGACTTGGTACCATTTATGCTGACTCTCTGTTTCCTACCAATTAGCCATGACCTAATCCATCCCAACAACGACCCTCCTATTCCATGTGCCTCAACCTTTCTCATCAATCTCTCATGAGGGACTCTGTCGAAAGCTTTACTGAAATCTAAATATATAATATCATATGACTTGTCACTATCTACTGCTTCATATACCTCTGAGAAAAAGCTAAGCAAATTAGTAAGGCAAGAACGTCCCTGAGTGAATCCATGCTGAGAAGAATTTATTAAGTTAAATTTTACTAAGTGGCTTCTAATAGGTTGTTACCTTTATGATCTTATACAAACCCTACAGTACCCCTTAGTGAGAATGTTAAAAACAAACCTCTCCCCCCCCCCCCCTCGCTCTATCTCTCTCTCTGTCTCTCTCTCTCTCTATATATATATATATATATATATATATATATATATATATATATATATATATATATAACACTGTGTGTGTGTGACTGACGAGTAATGAATCCCAGTGGGCTCATTTTTAAGATGAAAATATATGCAAAACATTGTGGTTAGAAGGAAGCTTATAAACTCATCCATACTAAAACCTTGAAAACAATATGACGCTGCATTTTGTTTTTCTTTAGAAAGTGACATTGTTTTTAATTTCAAATTGACGTATCTACATTATCATAATCATTATTTATTGCCCACAATTGGTTCATAAGGTCGTATTGTAAATCAAGGACGATTATGAAAATATTAGTATATAAACATGTTCATAATTATGTATTCAGGCATATGCATAGCATATTGTTGTAATGAAATATATTCATTGCAACTGCATCGTTGGGCATAGCAAATGTTATATATATATATATAAATATTCTTAACTTCCATCGTATATATTGCTAAATCTGCCTATTCGTTATTGTCACCACGATGCCACACAAATGTGATGACACCCGTATGTATTTATTGTATATGCTTAGCCACATACTCCATAGCTGCGGGTGGCCGACTCGAGACAGAGCCTAAGCAGAAACAACATTTAAAGCTACAGGGCTTAATGTCCGGTACCACTTTCATGTTCCCTCGCCCCTCACACTGTCTCGTCTAGTAGGTGAATTTTACAAGGGGAGGAGGATTCCTAGACCCCTGCCCCCAGAAGAACAACGTAGGACAATAAAATAGATAGACAGAAACGGCTAAGGTTGGGTAGAGGATGCCATACCTCACTTTGGATAGGACCATGCAGCCCTCGTACATTTGTAAACTAACTTACTTTAACGTGTCCTACCAGTTTCTGATTAAACCATCTTGTGGTAGGTGTTGTCGATATAATACATTCACCATATGGTTTGGTAATCATACATTTATATATTTAGTGTAGCTCTTCTTGTATTTCCTGCAATTTCCTTGGACGAAACTTTTTGTGAGGTACCATATAAGGAATGCGAATTATATGGATGAAGAGAGAGAGAGAGAGAGAGAGAGAGAGAGAGAGAGAGAGAGAGAGAGAGAGAGAGAAAGAGAGAGAGAGAGAAGGGGCAGAGTGAGATAGAGAGAGAAGGGAGAGAGTGATAGAGAGAAGGAGCAACCTGCAGTTAGTTCGATATTCGATAATCGAAATTCGAAATTTCGGTAATGTTCATAATTTTGTCATGCTATTGTTACTGTCAGTACATTACCTATTAATATGTTCGTGTCACATACCAATTTCTATGAGGAAAATCGATATCAATATATATTATAACATAAATAGGAACAATATTATGTACACATCGAAGTCCTGAACAATGGATATCTATAATAACACCACAAGATAACTAACTTCAGGTTGCTGAGAGAGAGAGAGAGAATGGTAGTAGGGACGTAGCGGCACCAAACCCCATTTTCCAGTTGGGCCCAGACTATCTCATTACAGGTGTTTTATCCACCGGCACCTGCAGGATATTGCAACCTTCTATTGGTTGACTTTGTGCAGCACAGGAAATTGTTTGTATTATTTGACTTACGGGGTGATTTGTATTTATTTGTTCCTTGATTTATTTGTTTATATATTTTAGTTCCCTTCAAAGACTTCCATCAAACTTTAAATGATGCATCCAAGACCCCCCTTCAAGATAAATGTGTACATTTTTCGGTAGAAAAATATTACGACCAAAGGCCGATTCCCTATAAATTACAGGTTCGCCATGGCTCGCCAGAAAAACACCGACACTTAAATAGCAATCAAACCTACCCTTCTTTCATAAATTGATTTGGTACACAATGTATATGTATTTTCATTCAATACTTACCTTAGTATATATGGATAACTAATACACTCGAGATAATTATATAGTAAAACAGCAAATGTTAATAACCCTCTCCGACATATGACGCGATTTTGAGCCTATTAGGGTACTTTAAAGCCTTTGTTACCACAGGGGTATTTAAAAACCTTTAGTTTAGTTACTTCAACCTCTGCAGTTGTCTTTGAGTTAGCTGTGGACAGAAAACTAATTTTGGAGAGGTAATTATAAGAGTGAGAGAACTCTATTTCTTATTGCTAATCTAGCAACCTCTGCGTCATATGAGTCTGAAGGGGATAATTAGAAAGTGTAATAAGTTGGTGAAAAACACAAATCACGTATCAATTACATTTCATATTAACCCTTTCTGTACGAGCGACGTCATTTTAATTTCATTCTAGCTATAAAGTATATAGACGATTTTGTGCAGTTTGATAATGATCAGTAGTGGAAATGGTTGAGTGAGATAGCTCGAAGCATATTAATGATCAGGAGTAGTGGAAATGGTTGAGTGAGATAGCTCGAAGCATATTAATGATCAGGAGTAGTGGAAATGGTTGAGTGAGATAGCTCGAAGCATATTAATGATCAGGAGTAGTGGAAATGGTTAAGTGATATAGCTCGAAGCATATTAATGATCAGGAGTAGTGGAAATGGTTGAGTGATATAGCTCGAAGCATATTAATGATCAGGAGTAGTGGAAATGGTTGAGTGAGATAGCTCGAAGCATATTAATGATCAGGAGTAGTGGAAATGGTTGAGTGATATAGCTCGAAGCATATTAATGATCAGGAGTAGTGGAAATGGTTGAGTGAGATAGCTCGAAGCATATTAATGATCAGGAGTAGTGGAAATGGTTGAGTGATATAGCTCGAAGCATATTAATGATCAGGAGTAGTGGAAATGGTTGAGTGAGATAGCTCGAAGCATATTAATGATCAGGAGTAGTGGAAATGGTTGAGTGAGATAGCTCGAAGCATATTAATGATCAGGAGTAGTGGAAATGGTTGAGTGAGATAGCTCGAAGCATATTAATGATCAGGAGTAGTGGAAATGGTTGAGTGATATAGCTCGAAGCATATTAATGATCAGGAGTAGTGGAAATGGTTGAGTGAGATAGCTCGAAGCATATTAATTGCTGGAGGTCTTTTTTAAATTGAATACAATCGTCTAATAATAGCCAGAGTAAGTTTAAAATTACGTTATCGGTACAGTCGCGCTAATAAGTGATGTCTCGGCACCAAGTATGTTTTGATCAATAATTGGTAGTGGCAAAATCTAAGCTTCATTTCTTCATATCTAGTGCAATATACAAACATGTTCCTACATATACCCACCATATTCAACATCTGACAGACATTAATACAACACAGAGCAAGCCAAACGTAATGACAGCTGAGAATGACTTATTAGCTCGACCGTACAGAAGGGGTTAATGAATAAATCGCTGTCTTGGCCTTATGTGTTTGTTTGTGGAATTTGGATTTTAATATGCCGTTGTTTGTTTTGCTGAGAATAACATTAACCCATTCAGTACCAGTGACATATATGTTGTCATATTCTGGAAACTATTAGACGATTTTGTTCAGCTTCGGGAAGCCTTCTACCTATCAAAAGGCTTCAGACTATCTCAAGTATTCCTTTTAGCTATCATATATCCTTCCTAAACTGTACAAAATCGTCTAAATATAGCTAGAACAGTACTAAACAGACGTTGCTGGTACAGAAGGGGTTAAGATTGTATGATAACTGCTGATCCATCCATGACGTCATAATGGTGTTGACATATCAACTGCTTTTAAGTATTAGGATTACTTGTTACAATATTATGACATCAACAGCTTTGCTATCATCATACATATTTGAGATATACAAAAAAATAAGAGTATATTTGCCAATTTATATGAAATAAACTGATTTCCTCTCTCAGCACCTATGAAAGGAGGTTAAAGAACAAAATTATATCCCTTGCCCCACATATCTCTAACAAGGAAAAATAGTTTCAAGTTACGGGGTCAATGAGCAAATCTATATATCACCAAATAGTATTTTACTAATAACATAGTGGACAAAAAGGAACAATCTTGCAAAACAAGTTCTTAAATGTACTAACATGACTCATTTAAGAACAGAATAAACCAGCATCCCTCAACTGTAGGTGATGGTAGGTTACATACCTGGCTAATAACCTCTCGCACTCTCTCTCTCTCTCTCTGTATATATATATACCTTACCAATCTATTGGATCGAGTAACAACTTAGATATATTTCTTCTTTACTCAAGCAAAACCAATATATATTTCTTTCATTCCTGACATCTTTGAAACAGGATTTGTTTCTAACAAATAATT
This sequence comes from Paralithodes platypus, assembly GCA_032716605.1. Lineage (NCBI taxonomy): Eukaryota > Metazoa > Arthropoda > Malacostraca > Decapoda > Lithodidae > Paralithodes > Paralithodes platypus. The sequence continues at coordinate 8,784,474 of CM064502.1, forward strand.
TGTAGAATTACGCTGAATGTATTTATCTGACGTAAAATAGTAACTATTTCATCTCCATCTAATACTAAATAAAATAATAGGGTCAGCATATGAAAGTGTTTAGCTTACTGATACAATAAATAAGTTAATTCAACCTACAGCATAGTGTCTACTATGGCCCACATTTAGGCATCCAGCAAATAAATCGGACAACAAATTGCTAACATATGGTACCTGTGAACATAGACAGTTGGGCGTCGTCTGCTGATCAAAGGGTCGGCGGATCAAGACCGCACTGTCGGAATGTTATTGATAGATGTCAAGCTCGTACAACTTGACCTAGCGATTCATGACAAACGCCTAATGTTCATGGCCACCCCTTCTCGGAAATTACGGCATCTTGTAAACAAATAATATCAAATATATAATGATGTATGTATGTCTATACTTAGGCACATACCCCATAATTGGGGGTGGCCGACTCGAGGCTTAGCTCGAACAGAAAAAAGATCAAATTAAATTAACAAATACAATAAAAATTCACACACATCTACGTCATCCAGAAGAAGACCCAGAGACCAAGGCCCATATGGGGTACCCAGCTAAAGACTCTCAGGTCCCAGACCTCCTAGAGAGGTTCCAGTATCAACAGGCAGACACACAGCGGACCGCACCACAATGCTTGCCCACATAACTTCTAGGCATGGCCCTTAATATTTACACCAGCTCCCCGGGTCGGGCGCCCTGATGGACTATTATCTAGTTTGTTTTACTTCCATTCTCTCTCCTATTTCCTTGCTGATGACTCCTCCTAGATATTTCAAACACTTCACTTGTTCCAGCATTTCCCCCATCCAGTCGCACATTTGTTATTCACCCTACGAGCATCTCTATTACACACCATCACTTTACTTTTATTCACCCTCAGATTCCTCCTCATACAAACCACAACAAAGTCATTTACTAATCACTACAGCTTCTCTTCAGAATCCGCCACCGGTGCTGTGTCATCAGCAAACAGCAACTGATTCAACTCCCAATCACCACCATTATCTCCTACTAAACCCAATCCTCTACCCATAGATCTTATTTTTACCTCCCTCACCACTTCATCCATATATAAATTAAACAATAACCATAACGTCAATACTAATAATAATAAAGAATAAGTGCCGTATTCAACTCTGTAACTTAGACTTTTGATATTGGCCTGCATTCTCTTTGGATTTTTTCTAAAAATCGTGAAAGAAAATATATGTATTGACCTTGATCTTGAACTGTAACCTAATACAATATGAATATATTCATTTTTCCACTGACGATTGTACCAGCACAATATATTCTTTTTCCACAGAATTAGTAAATAACTTTGCAGGGTTCATAATGTTTTGATGATAACAGACACAGACACAAGCAAACTAACAGACACAGACACAAGCAAACTAACAGACACAAGCAAACTAACAGACACAGACACAAGCAAACTAACAGTCACAGACACAAGCAAACTAACAGACACAGACACAAGCAAACTAAGAGACACAGACATAAGCAAACTAACAGACACAGACATAAGCAAACTAATAGACACAGACACAAGCAAACTAACAGACACAGACACAAGCAAACTAACAGACACAGACACAAGCAAACTAACAGACACAGACATAAGCAAACTAACAGACACAGACACAAGCAAACTAACAGACAAGCAAACTAACAGACACAGACACAAGCAAACTAACAGACACAGACAAACTACCAGACACAGACACAAGCAAACTATCAGACACAGACACAAGCAAACTAACAGACACAGACACAAGCAAACTAACAGACACAGACACAAGCAAACTAACAGACACAGACACAAGCAAACTAACAGACACAGACACAAGCAAACTAACAGACACAAGCAAACTAACAGACACAGACACAAGCAAACTAACAGACACAGACACAAGCAAACTAACAGACACAGACACAAGCAAACTAACAGACACAGACATAAGCAAACTAACAGACACAGACATAAGCAAACTAATAGACACAGACACAAGCAAACTAACAGACCCAGACACAAGCAAACTAACAGACACATACATAAGCAAACTATCACACACAGACACAAGCAAACTAACAGACAGACATAAGCAAACTAACAGACACAGACACAAGCAAACTAACGGACAGATAATAACAGACACCGACACACGAAAACTAACAGACACAGAGACAAGCAAAATAACAGACACACAGATAAGCAAAGTTACAGACACAGACACAGACACAATCAAACTAACACAGATAATAACAGACACAGCCACAAGCAAAATAACAGACACAGACAAACTAACTAACAGACACACACACACTTAAGGGGAGGTTTTTAGTTTGTTTCCTACTCTTCCAGCAATGTTAAATTTTCACCCCCTTGACCCCCTTTCAAGATAAATTTGTACATTTTTCGGTAGAAAAATGTCCCGGCCGAAGGCCGATTACTGTTAAATTACAGGCTCGCTATCGCTCGCCAGGATAAAATCGACACCTAAATGGCACGAAAGGTCTTAAAATTGACAGAATGGGGCGGAAATTCTTAAAAATCACCAAACTATCTCAACAAATCTCAAAAGCAATGGGGCTAGACATGAGGGAGAAAGGGGTCAAGAAAAAAGTCCCTCAAGTGGAAATCTCCCCTTAAGCAAACAGACGCTCTCAAACTCACAGATAAGCAAACACGCCTGGGAATCGGCAGTGCATCGGAAGAAATGCCATTTTGACAGAGTTGCCGAAAGCTTGTTACAGAAGTTTTTTCATTATCCCGAAAACAAGTTGGGAGGAAACGACGCGATCGAGGAAAAAAAAAGATGATTCGTACTTCTGAGAGCTTTGGTTCGTTTGTGCAGATTCCGATGCTGTTTGAGTTTAAGGGGGTCACATATTTTTTTTTTATCTTTCTCTCTTTCCCTGGCTTGTATTCATTCGGCCCCATTCAGCCAACTGTTTGAAGACGTTTATCCCCATCCGGGTGTCAATTTCTTCCTGGCGAGCGATAGCGAGCCAGCATTGTATGGAGGAATCCGGCTTCGCCGGACAAATTTTTCTATCGAAAAATGTACAAATTAAGCTTGCTGACAAAACCAAAAATATATATATGCTGGCTTGCTACCTAGGTTAGAATGCTGTAGCATTATTTTGGTTGTGGTAATTTCGGGCGTTTTAGGCGTTTTTGGGCGACTCAGGCAGCCAGCAGCCCCACGACCAATGCGCGCGCTACCGTTTTCTATACAACCCAGTTCAGCAGAGACATTTATATGCAACTCGGTTCTTTGTACTGTCAACATATCCTGCAGTTTGTAAATACTTTCACGCATTTATGACGCAGAGGTTGCCAGATTAGCAATATCAGACAGTACACTAGGAACATACGGCTGGGAGTGTAGATAGCAGAGAAGGGGTGTTGTAGATAGAGGAAGCTGTTGGAATGGCTTTAGTATGTTTGTATTGTTAATCATATTTATGTGAAACGAGCAACAACAACTGTAGTAGCCTATTTTTTTTTTTTTTTTTTTTTTTTCTATATTCCAACTTACTTCCTCTCGGGCATAGGCTGAGAGCCTTAACATTCACCGCTTTACAATGAACAGTGAAGCCCGTGAGGTCTTGTTCCAGTCTAGGGAGTGAGACATGTGAAGCACGTAGAGCACAACGAGCACCTGCCATCTGTATATATCTATCTACCTATTTAAGCCAGATGCCGTGATCCCTCAAGGGGTGACCATGAATGAATCTCCTCCATACCCCTTTGTATTACGTCGACTGATGCCCCTCCTTCCATCCAACACCACTTTCACTCGTATACTTCTCAACTCCATACCCCTAATTCATTCTCGGTCTGCCTCTCCTTCTCTGCCGTCCACCTCACTCGCACACACTCCATTACCGTAGTCATTTAGTCATCAATGTACAAATTCAGATTGAAAGGGTCTGGTGGGGCTTTTTATTTTAGTTTGAAGGGAGCCAAGTGGACGAGCTAGAATACATTGCCCAAACTAAAAAACAAAAACAAATCAAATCCTAAATAATATATAACCTCCACGTCTTTTTAATATTATTCTAGCTATATTTAGACGATGTTATGCAGTTTAAGAAGGATCTGTGGTAGCGAAAATGGTTAAGTGAGATAGTTGAAAGTCTGTTGATTGTTGGGGGCCGGGCTTTTTAAACTGAATGAAATAGTCTAATAGCAGCCAGAATAAAGTTATAAGGACGGCACTGGTACTAAATGGGTTAAACAAAATATCATAATAGGCTAATTAAGAAGACGTCGGACCAGATAGTGTTAAGGGGGGATGGTTCACTTTGTGGTAGATGTTTTAATTTATTTATTATTTTGTTTAGTTTCCTCCCTAGGCCTCCATCAAACTTTAAAAAACATCCATCAGATCCCCCTTCTAGATTAATGTGTACATTTTTCGGTAGAAAAATTTCCCGGCCGAAGGCCGGTTACTCTTAAGATTACAGGCTCGCTATCGCTCGTCAGGAAAAAATAGACACCTAAATGGCACGAAAGGTCTTAAAATTGACAACGAAATGAGGCAAAAGGTATTAAAATCGCCAAACTAATGGGGCAAACATCTTAGCATCTGAAAACTAATAGGACTAAACATGAGGGAGAAATTGGTCCAGAAAACCGGCCCATGTCCCCTTAACAAAAAAGACCAGGGTGTAAATAAGACCCAAAATATTAACCTCGTAAACCGTTGGAATGGCAATGTCCTGACGAATCCAATGATATCCATAACATTTTGAAATTCCACAATGACCCGAAAACTTGGATGTATATTTCGCCAACACTGTAACTGACCACTTGCGAGTTTCAGGCTATAAGGAAGTTGGAGCCGTAAACATCGATATTTAAATAGAAACCATAATTATGTAGGTTTCTAATTGATAAAAAAGTATGTTGAATTGGGTTTTATGTATTTATAAATGTACTACAACAGTATTTTAACAGGTAATTCTGATAAATATCGATATCTACAACTCCAACTTCCTTATAGAACGAAACTCGCAAGTGGTCAATTCAGTTAAATAATCAGTTGTATTATGCCAATTAGCAATGCAAGCAATTAAACCACTAATAGAATTGGAATCCATACACCATGGAGAGTTCATTGATATTAAGTTCAATGAATTTGGGCACATATCTGAGGTCACAGGAGCCGTCGACTTTGCCTAAAGTGCATTTTCAAGCGGTTTTGTCGAATCTCCTTAACCCCTTCTGTACCGGCGACGTCTTTTGTATTTTATCATAGCTACATTTAGACGATTTTATGAAGCTTAGGAAGGATATATGGCTGCTAAGAGGATTAATTGAGATTGTCTGAAACCTTTGAATGAGTAGACGTCCTTCATATGCTGTACAAAATCGTCTAATAGTTGCCAGAATATAATGAAAAGTACATCACCGGTACAGAAGGGGTTAAATATGATATCCCACAATAATGCCCCAATTTTAGTTGGGCTACTAGTAATGGATGCAGGGGTTGGATTGTAGCTTACATTCGGATGCCACAGTTGGGCTACTAGTAATGGATGCAGGGGTTGGATTGTAGCTTACATTCGGATGACACAGTTCGGCTACTAGTAATGGATGCAGGGGTTGGATTGTAGCTTACATTCGGATGCCACAGTTGGGCTACTAGTAATGGATGCAGGGGTTGGATTGTAGCTTACATTCGGATGACACAGTTCGGCTACTAGTAATGGATGCAGGGGTTGGATTGTAGCTTACATTCGGATGCCACAGTTGGGCTACTAGTAATGGATGCAGGGGTTGGATTGTAGCTTACATTCGGATGACACAGTTCGGCTACTAGTAATGGATGCAGGGGTTGGATTGTAGCTTACATTCGGATGCCACAGTTGGGCTACTAGTAATGGATGCAGGGGTTGGATTGTAGCTTACATTCGGATGACACAGTTCGGCTACTAGTAATGGATGCAGGGGTTGGATTGTAGCTTACATTCGGATGCCACAGTTGGGCTACTAGTAATGGATGCAGGGGTTGGATTGTAGCTTACATTCGGATGACACAGTTCGGCTACTAGTAATGGATGCAGGGGTTGGATTGTAGCTTACATTCGGATGCCACAGTTCGGCTACTAGTAATGGATGCAGGGGTTGGATTGTAGCTTACATTCGGATGCCACAGTTGGGCTACTAGTAATGGATGCAGGGGTTGGATTGTAGCTTACATTCGGATGCCACAGTTCGGCTACTAGTAATGGATGCAGGGGTTGGATTGTAGCTTACATTCGGATGCCACAGTTGGGCTACTAGTAATGGATGCAGGGGTTGGATTGTAGCTTACATTCGGATGCCACAGTTGGGCTACTAGTAATGGATGCAGGGGTTGGATTGTAGCTTACATTCGGATGCCACAGTTGGGCTACTAGTAATGGATGCAGGGGTTGGATTGTAGCTTACATTCGGATGCCACAGTTGGGCTACTAGTAATGGATGCAGGGGTTGGATTGTAGCTTACATTCGGATGCCACAGTTGGGCTACTAGTAATGGATGCAGGGGTTGGATTGTAGCTTACATTCGGATGCCACAGTTCGGCTACTAGTAATGGATGCAGGGGTTGGATTGTAGCTTACATTCGGATGCCACAGTTGTGCTACTAGTAATGGATGCAGGGGTTGGATTGTAGCTTACATTCGGATGCCACAGTTGGGCTACTAGTAATGGATGCAGGGGTTGGATTGTAGCTTACATTCGGATGCCACAGTTGGGCTACTAGTAATGGATGCAGGGGTTGGATTGTAGCTTACATTCGGATGCCACAGTTGGGCTACTAGTAATGGATGCAGGGGTTGGATTGTAGCTTACATTCGGATGCCACAGTTGGGCTACTAGTAATGGATGCAGGGGTTGGATTGTAGCTTACATTCGGATGCCACAGTTGGGCTACTAGTAATGGATGCAGGGGTTGGATTGTAGCTTACATTCGGATGCCACAGTTGGGCTACTAGTAATGGATGCAGGGGTTGGATTGTAGCTTACATTCGGATGCCACAGTTGGGCTACTAGTAATGGATGCAGGGGTTGGATTGTAGCTTACATTCGGATGCCACAGTTCGGCTACTAGTAATGGATGCAGGGGTTGGATTGTAGCTTACATTCGGATGCCACAGTTGTGCTACTAGTAATGGATGCAGGGGTTGGATTGTAGCTTACATTCGGATGCCACAGTTGGGCTACTAGTAATGGATGCAGGGGTTGGATTGTAGCTTACATTCGGATGCCACAGTTCGGCTACTAGTAATGGATGCAGGGGTTGGATTGTAGCTTACATTCGGATGCCACAGTTGGGCTACTAGTAATGGATGCAGGGGTTGGATTGTAGCTTACATTCGGATGCCACAGTTGGGCTACTAGTAATGGATGCAGGGGTTGGATTGTAGCTTACATTCGGATGCCACAGTCTCTAACCCACTCATATGAATTCGTGGACCCGCTATGTTTTTCCTTATGCAGCTATAACTATCTACATGTATTTTTGGACAGAACTTGCTATTCAATAACAAGTGGATATCGTTTTGTAGGTGATATACAGAAAGATATATTCCTAAATTCGTGTCCAGATATATACTATCGTAATTATAAATAGGTGAGGTCCACGAAATACTCATGATAGGGCTTGAGACTATGGCATCCGAGTGTATTAGTATATACTCAGGCTATATACTATAGCTGGGGGTGGCCGACTCAAGACAGAGCACGAACAGAAACAAAATTTAAAGTTCCTATTCTTAGGGTCCAGGACCACTTTCGCGTTCCCTCGCCCCGTTCTTATAATCACAAAACTACTGGGGCTAATCATTAGGGAGGAGGGGGTCCAGAAAAACGGTCTGCCTCCCCTTAAAGGTAAAGGAAGTTACTAGGGTATCTTCTTTTATTTCCCGGGAGTAGGAGGTAAAGCACTGATGGGGGAATGGGTCTTGACAGGTGAGTTAAAGGTAAAGGAAGTAACTATGGTATCTTCTTCTTCCGTCTCCATCTCCTCCCTCTTGTCATTGGTCAGCTGGGAGGCCTCGCGATAAATTATCAGCGAGTTTTGTTTAGGACAGGCCGTCACTAAACTTTCCCCAGGGCGGGTTGCCGCTGAGTATGACATGATAAATTATCGGTGTGTAAAGTACAGGACATACAGTATTGCCGCTGTAGATGCCTCAGTACCAATGGTCGCTAAGAGTAACGCAAGAAAAATTGCCATTGAGTGTGATTCAAGAGAAATTATCGTTGAGTCGAGGTGGTGAGAATCCCGCCCATTCAAGTTAGGGTTTTGGTATGTTCTACTCGATGTTCTCTCTCTTGGGTAAGTCACTTTATTATTTCCTGCCTCAGGTCAGGTGAAGTTATTGAGGGATAAGCCTTTACAACGGCACCTCGTATCTACATTCTACTTTTTCTTATGTTTCTGAAGAATGTAGAAAGGGGAGAAGGGGTGTTGGAGAGAGAGGAAGCTGTTGGAGTGGCTTTGTTATGTGTGTTATTAGTCTGTATACGTCGTCGAGGTGTCCCCCCGACTCGCCGGTGGTGGAAGTGTGGGGAAAACTGTCTTCTTATTTACGAAACGGAAGAGAGGTGTGGCCCTGGGCGGGGCTACTGGCACTTGTGGTGGCCAGGCGTCACGAGTGGCCCTCCTGGTGTTTGTAGGCGCCGCCGCTCTGTCGGAAAAAATGGCCGCGCCGTCATAGAAAACGGACCTTCCTGTGGTTGTTCCTTGGGTGACTGATGTAGTTTTTCTCTGTTGACTAATATTGCTACTGAAGAAAGTCTGTTTTGCTGTGGAAGTGCGGGCATAACATTAGGGATTATTCTTGCTTACCATTTCCGAGCAATGTATTTTAGTCTGTCCCCTAGGCTAACAAAAACTCCTTCCCAGACTTCAACCAAACTAAAAAGGTTTCACACAGGCTCCCTTCATGTTAAAGTTATAATGTTTTTGATAACGAAGGCCAATTTCATATAAGTTACAGGCTCACTATCGCTTACCCAGAAAAAATAGACACTTGCATGGGGCGAATAATCTTAATTAATATCGCTAAACAAATGAATGAAATCTTCCTTTTAATCTCCAAACTAATGGAGCGAAACAGAGGAGGTCCAAAAAGACCCCCTCGGAACAAATAGAGTTAAAAGGGCCTAGTATTATGGCCACTTCAGTTACTCTTTACATACCCCTAATGTACAACAGCGGTACAGTAGCCAACACATGAACCTGGTACAAGGGCTGGCTGTGACATGATATCCCGGTACCCTTTTTTGGCCCGGGGGGAGGCTTTTTGGAGCTTCCCTGCTTCGCTCCATTAGTTTAGAGAGTTTAAGACGTTTCGCCCCATTAGTTTGGCGATATTATTATGATTCACCCCATTCAGGTGTTGATTTTTTTCTGGGCGAGCGATAGCGAGCCTGTAACTTTTAAGAAAGTTAGCCAGGCCTGTCCATTTTCTCCAAGTTCATTTCCGGTATCGTCAGTATTGTTGGCCAAGGTGTACCTGGGTAATCAAGGTGGTCTTGGTCCAGGTCCTGTCTTGATCGACCCAAGAGCTATAGATCTTGACTCGTGTGGCTGATTTCGCGAGCCATTGGCGATATCCGGGACTGGGTATACCTGGGTAAAGACAGCCCTGGGACCGAGCAGGGCCTTGACCAGAGGTGGTATTGGCAGGGCCAAGGGCTGGGTTTTCCACAATCGGCTTGGGTGACCCAGGTCAGTTGTCTCGCTATAATGCGCTATTATATGGAAGTCAGTGGGTTAATTAAGATAGTCTTTACCCTAATAATTTCCACAGATCCTTCCTAAGCTGTATACAATCGTCTAATGATAACCAGAATATACAGTCAAAATGCGTCATAATCTTCAGAGGGTTAAATTACCAGAATAATTTGCTATAAACCCATTAACTGATCATATTAACCCTCTCAGTATCAGGACGCATTTCTTAGATATATTCTGGCTACTAGTAGACAATTGTATGCGATTTATAAAAGATGTACGGTATAGTATCAAAGTAAAACTGATCTCCATTAACCTTCTGACTCCCACAATATTTATAAAAGATGTACGGTATAGTATCAAAGTAAAACTGATCTCCATTAACCTTCTGACTCCCACAATATTTATAAAAGATGTACGGTATAGTATCAAAGTAAAACTGATCTCCATTAACCTTCTGACTCCCACAATATTTATAAAAGATGTACGGTATAGTATCAAAGTAAAACTGATCTCCATTAACCTTCTGACTCTCACACAATATTTTCCTACAATCACCAAAATCGTCAAGTTCAAGAATAAAGATAAATGCGATTTCAAATACTGAAGGAATTAACCCCTTCGGTACCGGTGACGTCTTTTGTACTGGATTTCAGCTACATTTAGACGATTGACGAAGCTTAGGAAGGACGTATGGTAGCTAAAAGGATTATTTGAGATAGTCTGTAGTTTTTTAATTGGTAGACGTTCTTCCTAAGCTGCATAAAATCGTCTAATAGTAGCCAGAATACAAATATATGCATGCGTTCTATAGTAGCCAGAATACAATATATGCATGCGTTCTATAGTAGCCAGAATACAAATATATGCATGCGTTCTATAGTAGCCAGAATACAAATATATGCATGCGTTCTATAGTAGCCAGAATACAAATATATGCATGCGTTCTATAGTAGCCAGAATACAAATATATGCATGCGTTCTATAGTAGCCAGAATACAAATATATGCATGCGTTCTATAGTAGCCAGAATACAAATATATGCATGCGTTCTATAGTAGCCAGAATACAAATATATGCATGCGTTCTATAGTAGCCAGAATACAAATATATGCATGCGTTCTATAGTAGCCAGAATACAAATATATGCATGCGTTCTATAGTAGCCAGAATACAAATATATGCATGCGTTCTATAGTAGCCAGAATACAAATATATGCATGCGTTCTATAGTAGCCAGAATACAAATATATGCATGCGTTCTATAGTAGCCAGAATACAATATGCATCATAGTAGCCAGAATACAAATATATGCATGCGTTCTAAATACTGAAGGCATTAATGAAGTACTGCACAAGATAATACACTGCTAATTAAATAATACTAATTTTCCTTCCATTCATAAAATCACGAAGTGTGTACAAAATCCATGTGGGCAACTGTACATTAAATGATTAAATATTTGTTGACTCTCGCGGAAGTTTCTCTTCATCTGTTTTACGGAGGATTGATATCGATGCCCAGTGTTTCAGTTTAAAAAATAAATATCCCTGCATCACAAGTCATATATGCAGCTATCAACAACTTCCAAATACCTAAGATAAAACAGACTATGTGCTGAGAACGTCCTAATCCTGAAGGTAAAGCGGAATTTGATTAATTAACTATAATAAAATTCGAACAGGACTCGTGGATTGTGGGGAAGGCAGAAATTGAATGTGACGTCATTATTCAGTGCCGACATTCGATTGGTGGCAGTAGGCCGTATCGCCTTTGGCTCTTCGAATTTCACCGTATATAAGGTGTGTATGGGGATATTTCGTGCATATATGACATGTTTATTGATGTTCTAGTAATGTTCAGGTGGTCATACATGTAATTTATTAGATTAATATAGGGAAATTGTGGAACCAATGACTGATTGAGCCGGCCACTGCCTGCTGTCACGTCTGCATATATTCTAACTACTATTAAATATTGACTTCGACATTTAGGTGTATTAACAGGAAACTATTTGGTGTGTGTACATTGTGTCCGTGAGGTGTGTGAATATAGAGGGGGTCATTAAATCAAAATATAAGGTACAAACTAGCGAACAAGGTGACTTCGCTGTTGGCCCCCCTCCCCCCTACTCTTGCCAATGCTCATCCCTTCTCCCCCCCCCCCCTCCCCCACCCTCCATCAATCCTCTCCTTTCCTCCCCCTTCTCTCCTCTCCTGTCTCCTTTCCTCCTCTTCTTTCTCTCTTCTCTTCCTCCTCTCTTCTGACCCCCCCCCTCCCCTCTACTCTCCTACTGACACCGTACTCCCTTCCGCTCCTCCCTACCCCCCCCCCCCCCCCCCATTTTCCTCGTCTCCCCACATCACTCGTTTTCAATGTAGGATTTTTGGTATATACCGTATATAAGTGAATTGTATAACTATTTGTTGTTTTTATTAGCTTAGGCTTACGATGATTTGCATGCTGCCCCATCTTGGTGAACCCCCCATCCCCCACTATCTCACACACACACACACACACACACACTACTTATTTACGAGACGTCTCGACCACCATTTTTTTTAAATATTTGAAAGCTATTATAAAATAAGGATATTGCAAAGATCATATAAACATTTGCTATAATCATCGGAAATGCATTATATGAACACTATATACAGCACTGTATAAAAACTAAAACTCTCCGTATTACATCTCCTTATCGACGGCGGTAACACTCTTTTAATTAGGCCCCCTACTGGCAAAATATATGCTGATTTCAATAAGTAATGGGGGGGGGGGGTCCGTCCTGTGTTCCCAAGGCAAAAAGCAGTTATTATTATTTGTTTTACTCTGAAAAGAAACAAAAAGTACATCCGAGTGTTTCAAGATCGTTGGATAATGGGGAAGACGTATTTTACGAGGATCGTAGGTAATTAAACCACTGTGTATTGATGAAAAGGTACGATTTTAGTTACTGGACACCTAAATGACGGGTACCGCCAACGATTTAATACATATTTGTTTTCGGTTTCCACGCATCCAACACCAAGCTACACCCTTTTCTGGTGTACGAAACACTAAAAAGCAATGGGGACACTTTAATAATGATAATATGAGACGAAATATAAAGACAACTCGGTTGCGTTCGTGGAAGTAGCGTCGCTTTGTTTACTTTACGCTCGGAGTGACTTCCCGGTCCCGCCTTGGCGGTCGACTTCAAATGGCTAAGCTTATAACCAGTTGTTGGGTCCATTTTTTTTTATAAAGACTTGCGTTATAGGCCGTGGGATACAGGCACCCCCCCCCCCCCCCCCCCCCCCCCGTGAATTATA
>CM064502.1:8797659-9001038 GCA_032716605.1 Paralithodes platypus
GTACTGTCAACAATCTCCTGCAGTTTGTAAATACTTTCACGCATTTATGACGCAGAGGTTGCCAGATTAGCAATACAAATTTGAGTTCTCTCACTCTTATAATTACCTCTCCAAAATTAGTTTTCTGCCCACAGCTAACTCAAAGACAACTACAGAGGTTGAAGTAACTAAACTAAAGGTTTCTAAATACCCCTGATGGTAACAAAGGCTTTAAAGTATCCCCAATAGGCTCAAAATCGCGTCATATGCGTGAAAGGGTTAGTCTTTATTTAATTAATTTTAAAGATCCGTACTTTTGTTAATGTTTCTCATTAGCGTATTATAGTGATTAATAGTCCTTATTACTAATATTTAGAACCGGTACTATTAACTATTTCGTAGTCGAATATTCTAATCGATTATTAATTATTTTTATTCTTCTCTTTTTCAGGATTTGAGTTGTTGCCTGCCAACTCTACGCAACTGCCAACACTGCGAGATAATGGACTCTGCCAACACATCCCAACCTCCTACTGCCAACACATCCCAACCTACCAACTGCCAACACTGCGAGATAATGGACTCTGCCAACACATCCCAACCTCCTACTGCCAACACATCCCAACCTACCAACTGCCAACACTGCGAGATAATGGACTCTGCCAACACATCCCAACCTCCTACTGCCAACACATCCCAACCTACCAACTGCCAACACTGCGAGATAATGGACTCTGCCAACACATCCCAACCTCCTACTGCCAACACATCCCAACCTACCAACTGCCAACACTGCGAGATAATGGACTCTGCCAACACATCCCAACCTCCTACTGCCAACACATCCCAACCTACCTACTGCCAACACTGCGAGATAATGGACTCTGCCAACACATCCCAACCTCCTACTGCCAACACACTCATGCCAACACATCACAACCTACCAACTGCCAACACATCCCAACCTACCAACTGCCTGGGGTGAGTTACTGCTTAATTTATTACAATATATATAGTTATATACTCTGTTCGCGACAAGTAGGCCAATAATGAGTTTCTTTTTCACAATTCGAATGTTCAACAAGTACGAGAAATATGAAATATTATTATGTTTTTTACATCTAAACTCAATTAATGAAGTCAACAAATACATGTGGCACTCCGAGGACTCGAACCCAGGATACTCACATCGAAATTCCGCGAACTATGCATTACGCTATCAAGACACATATACAAATATAGGTAGCGCCAATGCGAACATGACAATAATTTTGACCCCTTATTAACCTCTGAAGCTCTGACGCCGTTTTAGCAGTATATTTTGGTTATCATTAGACGATTTTATGCAGCTTAAGAAGGATCTGTGTGTATTAAAAGGGTAAAGACACTTCTCAAGCAACCCTCTGGACGTCCACATACATTCCTAATCTGAATAAAAATCGTCTAATAATTGACCAGAACACAGAAAAGCAAAATGCGTTTTGAGATCTTGAAAGGGGTTAACTGCCTTATAACTCGAAATTAATGAAAGCAATCGAGGCTGCCGTTTTCTATCATTTGGGAAGAGTCCACCAAGAAATAGGTGTGTGATATTTACAGCCAGTAGTGCCTCTAGGCATTTGAGTTAACAGAGAGATCAGAGATCAAGGATTCATTGTATAAGAATTCTGACTTGTTGCAAAAAAAGTGCATGATTTGTGGACTTATACGAATGTGTGGATTCGCAGAAAAACCTGTGACAAGTTGTATATAAAACGTTTTAATGAAGGGGGTTTAAATTATGCGGTAAATCGAATGGCCATAAGTTAGAAAAGTGTAGGTTAATTTTGGCGTGGTGAATTAGGAGCGATTTTAGCTGGACGGTTAATGCACCAGGCAGCCAGTAGTGCGTGGATCACCAAGTACTTCAAATATCTACATTATTCAGTTGTTATTACAGTTTCTTACTGTTGTGAATGTTTCATATAGAACGCGAATATATGAATTTTAGTGGCATAATTGTTGTGCATTTAGGAACAACTGCACTTTCAACCACATTTACAGTATAGTTCACGTTCACTTTGTTAAAGCTGGCACTAATTTAATTCATATACTCTCGAACAAAATACAAAATGAAAAAAATCTGAGAAAGTGCATTTCTCTGAAACAACCCTAGAACTACCCATTGTCAAAAGTCTCTAGCGGCCTTGCCTTGTTACTCGAAAAAATTGCCCAAAACTTAAGGGACTTTTTTTCAAATTTTGGTCGGACTGAAAATTTCGATTCGTTGGCCTCAGGGGGAGTGGCGATATTTGGAGAAGAATTCTGACACAAGTTCCAGTCAAAGAAAAAAGTACATAAAGAAGAAAGTTCTAAAATTGATGCGGTAAAATCCATTGGTTGTAGATTAGAATGCCTGTAGCGTCTATTTTGGGCGTGGTGATTTCGGGCGTTCTAGGCGTTTTCGTTTTTTGGGTGACTCACGGCAGCCAGCCAGCCCCAGGACCAAGCGCCGCACTACCGTTCTTCTATACAACCCAAGTTCAGTAGAAACGTTTAAATTGCAACTCGGTTCTTTTGCTACTGTTAAAACATATCCCGCAATATTATTGATACATTAGACATAATCCAGAAAAAGGGTTATAACTATTCCTTTCATTATTGATGCTTGATAATTACCATTCGTGATTTCGTTGCTTACCTCGCATTACTGAAAAACATTTCATTTCGTTTGAAAAAATAGTTAGTTGTATTTCTTATTTATGTGAGCTCTCATGTCTTGGTAATCTATCTGCCCAAATTAATTTATTGTTTCTTGTTTTCAGGAATCTGCCTTGTGGAAACTCTGCCAGCTCTACGAGACTGCCAACAACTATGGGACTCTACCAACACACCACAAGAAACCAACACCATCCCCTAACTAGTGGACTCTGCCACCACAAACCTACCGAACTGTCTGGGGTGAGTTACTGGCCCCAACTCATTATTACTCTGTGCATGGACTCATAGGCTAATAATCAGTTTTTATTTCCACAATTTGGAAAAGTTTTAAAATGTTTACTAGAAATATGCATCATAATCGTTCGCCTGAATAATTAGTATCATATTTCCATATGTTAATGTAAACTGTTGAACATTCAAAGACCCAAAACTAATTACTGGGCCCTACCTAACTTGTCCGTGAAACATAGTATTGTTTAAATTTATTATATATGATCTCCAGCGCCTTGTCAATCATATTGCCCAAATTAATGTTTTGTTTCTTGGTTTTTCAGGATTGGCTGCACGTTGCGACTCTCGGACTCTGCTGCCTGTGCGGGACTCTGGACTCTGCTGACCTGTGCGACTCATTGATGCCTGTGGACTCTGCTGCCTGCTGACTCTGCCTGCCCATGTGTGTGCTGCCTGCTGACTCTGCCGTGTTTGCTGCCTTAGGACTCTACCGCCGCTGACTCATGAGGTAGAGGGACTGCTGCCCACACCCACTACGCATTCAAGGGGATCTGTGATAGTTGATGTTTTGTTTGTACAGTTAAGTTGTAGTTAGATGTACGTTAGTAGTAGTTAGTAAGTAGTTAGTTTGTAGGTTCGTAGTATGTAGTCGTAGTGGTTTGGTGGTATAGGTTTAGGAGGGGGGGGGACGGGTGAGGTTAAGGAGTAGTCGGCTAGTGCGTAGTCGTAGTAGTAAGTACGTTCGTAGTAAGTAGTCGTAGTATGGTAGTCGTAGTTAGTAGTCGTAGTAAGTAGTAGTCGTAGTTAGTAGTCGTAGTATGTAGTCGTAGTTAGTAGTTGTAGTATGTAGTCGTAGTATGTAGTCGTAGTAAGTAGTCGTAGTAAGTAGTCGTAGTATGTAGTCGTAGTATGTAGTCGTAGTTGCATGGTATGAATGGTGTGTGTTAGGTTAGGCTAATCTATTTTTCCCTTTCAGATCAGATAGGTTTTATTACCTTTACTCTAATCTTTGCTATTTTTCTTATTACTTCACAGTTTTGTTGCTTTGACGATGTCCCCTCTCCCCCCCTTCTTCCCCGAGTTGGTTCCCTCCTTCAGCTTCAATATTTTGCTTTGCTTTAATTTCAATAATGATTGTATTTGCCTTAAATGTAACTTATGATATATTCTATCACTTGAATTCATAACTCTGTATTTGCTATTAACTTCACTTGATATAATATTGTTATATATCGTCTTTGTCACGCGAACTTTGCTTAATAAAAAAAACAAAAAATTCTATCTTTTATTGATCACTATATTATAAGCTATGACTTTTATAACTGATAAAAACTTAGAAAAATAGTACTCAATTATAAATAAAGATCCAATATATGGACTTAGAAAAAATAAGAAAAAAATAAAACAATTATGAAAAACTATAAACTAAGAGAAATTAGAAAATATACTGAATATGAAAAGAACTTATATATAATTATTACTTTAAGTTATTCAAGTATAATTTTTCTAACTTATATATAATGAACTTGTAATAACAGAAAAAATTTATAATGAATATTAAAAAGAATATATGGACTTAGTATTTTATTGATCAGTCAGACATACATTTGTATAATATCTTACAAAACACTGTACATAAGTATATAAACTTTAAATAACAGGAGAAACAAAAATATAATGGATATTAAAAAAGAATATATAGACTTAGTATTTTATTGATCAGAGTCCGACATACATTTGTATATTATCTTACAAAAATCATATACTTTTAATACCTCGTTATTTTTGTATTCTCCTTACTGGTTTTATATATCTTATAACAAATGAACAAAGTTTTGCTTTTATATTACGTACCTAAAGTACTTTATACCGAACTTGGCTTTGTGACCATAGTATAACTTTTGGTTCACTACATTATTTGCCCAATATTTATATGTACAGTAATTTTCTTTAAGTACATCTTTATAATTATTAATTTTCCAATAACCATTTGGCTTTCGGGAGTTTTTCATATAGATTTATTTTGGATTTTAAGCTTACAATATAGTTTCATTGGCAATGCAGTTGGCATTTTTAATAATTCTTAATCATTGATTTCAGTTTAACTTTTGTGTAATAGCCAAGCTGTTAAGTAATACTTTTTATATTGTTTTCAATGTTCTTAAGGGTGCCGTCTATATATAATTCTTCTCGGGTTCAATCTAGTTCATCAGCCAACATAACATATCTACACCTGGACTATCTCCCTCTCCCACCAAGCAGTACCGAGGTAAGCCGGTGTTTTAATAATAATGTTAACTATCTACTAGTTTATAGACTAATTCTAGCCTATTCTGTTTATGAAGTAGTGTTGAATAATTTTGACACTAGCTTACAGTATGTATAGTGGGCAGCTTTTGACACTAGCTTACAGTATGTATAGTGGGCAGCTTTTGACACTAGCTTACAGTATGTATAGTGGGCAGCTTTTGACACTAGCTTACAGTATGTATAGTGGGCAGCTTTTGAAATAGTATGTATAGTGGGCAGCTTTTGACACTAGCTTACAGTATGTATAGTGGGCAGCTTTTGGGGGGAGGTTGGGGCTCCGAATTATTGCAAGTTTTTCTTTCTGTGGTGTGTGAAGTAGTAGTGTTAGTAGATTCGTAGTGTGTGGTGCTGTGGTGTTGTGGTGTGTGAAGTAGTAGTGTTAAGTGGAGTAGGGATGTTTCTGTGGTGTGTGGTGTGAAGTAGTAGTGCAAGTGGAGTAGGGATGTTGGTGCTGTCTGTGGTGTGTGAAGTAGTAGTGTTAAGTGGAGTAGGGATGTTGGCAAAATGAGAAGTCTGTTGGCATTGTGATTAGTGTGTATTGGAAGTGGTAGAGATATATTCATTATTTGAGTAAGTGTATGTTTAGGTGTTAAAAGTGTACGGTCAAATTAGGGTAAGGTAGTTATATGCCAATTAAATGTGTGTACGACTGTTGGCAAAGTAGAGTGTAGATTGTTGGCAGAGATAAGAGTTGACAATCATTGAATCTAAATGTTGGCAGTGTGATTAAGTGTGTTGGCAGTATTCAGTGGTCTTGGTAATTACGTGGTGTTGGCCTAGTGGTGTATATGTGTTGGTTAATTTAATCATTGAAGGTATAATGCAACTGGAGCTATGTACAATAAATAAGCATGTGTGTTGGCAGTGAAATGTGTTGAATTGGTAGTGTTATTTGAAGTGTTGGTAGTGATATTTGATGTGTTGGCAGTTTAGTTTGAGGTGTTGGCAGTGAAATTAGGTCTGTTGGTAGTGTACTTGGTGTGTTGACAGTGGCATTTGGTGTTTTGGCAGTGATTTGGTGTGTTCTAATATTTGTTGTGTTGGTAGTGTTCAGTGTTCTCAATATGACATGTGATTGTCTATCAAAGTATTGCCTATGCCAAAGTTAATTGATATCCTAAAGTTATGTGACTGGAGCTATGTGCAAATTAGGATTCAATCTCTCTTATCCCCATGCATTTGTTTTTACTGGCCGTATCCCATAGAACTGTTCATGTTATTTTAGGTAATGTATATATTTAAGTATTATTAGGATGTTTTATGTAATTGTAAACTATTGTATATATGTAATTACTGGAGTCACTAAGCTATATATTCCTGAACTATATATCTACGGATCTATTCTTCCCATGTAACAGGTGTATATCTACCAATGTAACTATCATAATCTATCCCATGTAACTATTGCTATTTGCCTGCTTATCCCAACCCCATGTAGCTCTTCCTACCTACCTCTCCAAGAATCTAGATATATTAGGTATTGAAAGTCATCCCTCCTCACCCTCACCCAGACATTTTATTTTGTAGTTCGTTTCGTGAACTTACCGTTTCTATTATCTGGCAATGTATTCCAATATTTCAAATTTGTATTTATAATTTGTAAAGTTTTCTTTCAATTTATCGAGGGTATTGGCGTGTAGTAATAGTTTGTTCTATACTTTCAAAAATTAAGATTAATTAATTTAAGTTGGATTTCAAGCCTTTAATATTAGTTTAATTGGCTTTGCTATTCTTATTGATTTCAGTTTAATTTCAGTAATCGTTATCCAAAAATATTTCTGCGATATTGGATTACAATAATAATTAGTTTAATTTTTTGCATTCAAAGTTAATATGAATAACCATCAGAAATATATGATTTATCTACAATATTGGATTACATCAACAGGTTGGAATCAATAGTCAGGACTCAAATATTTTATTTTTTATTTGTATTAAGGTAGCGTTGTCCATTGGTCCAGGGTCCTCAGTCTGGTCGCAGCAACACATCACATCTGTAAAAAGATTAAAATATTGAGGCACCAGAAATACAGGAGTTTCAAGGAGGGGGTCGGGGGTCCTGAGGGGGGGTCGAGGTGGGGTTCCTAAGGGGTTGGTCCTGAGGGGGGGTCGAGGTGGGGTTCCTAGGGGGTTGGTCCTGAGGGGGGAGGGGGTCCTAAGGGGGTAGAGGGGGGAGGGGTCCTAAGGGGGTAGAGGGGGGGGCCTGAGGGGGTAGAGTGGGGGGGGGGTCCTGAAGGGGACCCAGGGGTTGGGTGGGGGGTACCAAAGGTAGGATGGGGGGGGGGTTAGTTTTTTGTTATATATTAATATTTTTCGTTCAGTCTCCTATATAACCATTCCACACCCGCTACGAGTTTTTCCCTTTCCCTTCCCTGGTAGTTCATCCTATCCCCATCCCAGATAGACCTTCCCTTCAGCCCTAGTTTGTTCTATTCTGTTCTATTGTGCACACTAGTTCTATTCTGTATTCTGGCTAAATCTATTATGCTCCCTCCTTCCCTGGTACATCAATACCCTCCCTGCAACACGCCCCCAAACACACATAAGAAAAGTCAGGAATATATTTGTAATGTATATTTTATTGTCAGGAAGCAGTCAAGAAGTCGTCGGTGTCAAGTATGGGATATGAGCAGACAGTATCAAGAAGGACAAACGGTAGGAGTAAAGCAGATGCAGCAGACAACAGAAAAGGCTAGGCACAGCAGAACGGGTGACAACGACAGCAGAACGGGCCAACAACAACAGACAGCAGAACTGGTGACAACAGACCGAGTACATCGACAACAGACAAGGAATTAACGATGAGGTAGGAGCTTGCTTGCTATGGTTGGTCAAACAAATTGATCTGTTTTGACTAAGATTTGTTTGGTATATTATCTGTCTTTATGAAGATGTTTATGTGTTGAATATACAGTATATGGAGAGATATTGAGTGAGCTGGAGTATTCAGTATGAAGTTGTAGGTATTCCATTTGAGTTGGTAGGTAGTGAAGTGTGAGCATAAAAGTGGATGGTGATGAGTCTAGTTATTGAATATGACTTTATTCAGGTTGAAAGGTGGGATTCAAACAAGATGTGGACAGACGAGAGCAAAGCGACTATTGGACACACATCAACGACTGCCACAGCATCAATGGACCCTTCAACAGAGAAAAAGCATCATGAGGAGTCGAGAGAGGCACCATTGCAGCGAACAGCGGCGATTCGGTGAGCAAAACTAAATATTATTGTATGGGAAAAAAGAGGTCCGTCAGTCAGTCTACCTAACTTCATTAATAAGTCAAGGGGAACAAGAGGCCCCTAGGAAAAGGAAAAAGAGGAGATATAAAACTGTGTGCCCATCAGAGTAGGCCACCCTTCATTCACTCCTTGATATATTCCAAATCAGTGCATCAACTTTATGATTGACATTTTACTTTACAATTACAGTATAGATCTGTATTAATGGAATTATGAAAGCTAAAAAAATCATTGAAAGATTAAATTTAAATACTAATTAACCAATGAAACTAATTATAACTAGTTAAATTAGATCGTAAAGTCTAAAATTATACCAAATTCCTGTAAAGTGCTTATCATATTGTTAATGCAATTATTGATACTAGTATTCAAGAGTTGGGCAAACACTGGAGAATAATGGTTAAAGTTTAAATTTACTCCTCTAAACAGGATTATATAACTATCCTGTAGAATTTATGTGATTACTGAAAACATTGATTTAATCACTACAAACAAAACTATGCCAGCTGTAGAACAAATTTATCAAAGACTTTAATATCGGTCATCAATATTTACCTAAACAAATGGACCTTTTAAGTAAAGTATTAGGACTGCTAGTATTCTAAAGACAGGAGTCATAGGTCTAAAGTTATATCCGTTGTACGAATAGGCTTTAATACCTTTGAAGTAGTCCTAAGGAAATAATCCAATTTACAGTACAACCATTTACGTTAATATTTATCACGAGTCTAGCTAGGCATGTAGGCTTGACGTTAAGTATTGCAACAACTTATAAATGAAATTACAGCCCTTGGCCATGGGGGGACTGATATTTGCAGATATTTTGATAGAATCATGGACATAACTGTTTTAAAACGAGGCATAGGTGCTCATCAAGGCCATCTAAAAGCTTACATCCGAGTCCACCTAGGATTAACATTAAATCAACATTTGGATGGCCCTTGGTAATTATTTTGTAGTCACAATGGTCTGTGTTTTATTCGTCAGTGAGACAAGTGGTACAGTGACAATTTGAGCAGCCTGTTTTACCAATTACATTAGAGGCCTAGTATATTGTTCTCCAGTGAAGGACAAATTTGCAAAGTATTTTACGTGGAGTTACTTTAGACCGATATTGAGTTTATTCTAAGCTGGTCTATGATAATAGTTCATCTACAATGGCATTTACATCTGTCTCGGCAGGTTAACTAAGATAGATTCAATTCAATTAGTCACATTATACGAGTGAAAACAATGAAGTTTCATAGTATATCTCAATTATAATTTTCTTAGTCTCCAGTGTTTTGCATATTAGTATAAAACCTACTGTATTAACTTCCAAGACTGAAGTGACTACATACTAATATTAACAAGGGTACAGTCAATATAAATAGTTCGCCGACACTTTTATGACTTGGAACAAATCTTACTAGTTGCACAGGCTATTGGAAGTACATGAGGACTGTCAAGGAAAAATGTTAACTTATAATTGCACTGTATTTGAGCAGGATTTTGGGCGAACTATTTTGGTTTCGACTAACTGGCAGCATTTTTCTAGATCGAACTAAAGGAAATTCGTACATTTGGCAACACTGATATTACAATACAAACATGAATTTATAGAACGTATGCATAGAGGAATAATTACAGTCTGATAAGTTACCCTTTGAAAGCATATCAATAATGATAAACCCATCTAAGGAAATAAAGGTACATCTAATAACCAAGGGAAGGTCTATCTACTGTACTGTATATACAACTATAATATTTAGTTTATAGTCTAGTCAATCAAACTGATTTTGATATAAGTAACACCCCGTTCTTTAACATTACTATAAAATACAAACCCCAATGTACTTTAATAAACTAATTAAAGCATATGGCCCTCCCGGGATTCGAACTCTGGACACCACACTCGGAACATAAGCACTTAAACCACGATATACTCAAGACCCGTCCTGGGAAACTCCCACTACAAGATGGCCAAGGCAAATATTCCTCAAAGTTACTTTAACAGACATAACTTCTCAGGATCTTTGAAGAGCTACGTAATGTGAACACTAATCAGATGTGGAAAACTTTAATTCAGTAGTATTAATCATTATCTATTATAATATTACCCAATTCCATAACCCATTTAAGCAGATGACTCAAATGCTTTTTTCATCATTGCTACCTCCAGACGATTTTAGTTAACTTAAAAAAGAAGCTGTCAGAGTTTGAGTGTTAATTTGGATAATGTTAAGCTCTTTTGATTCCCCGAGTTTAGTAAATACCTGTCAGTAATTTTGTTTATACTGTCACTATGATTATTTACTTTATTATGGGTACCCATAGACAATTTTACTCAGTTTAGGAAGGACCTGTTGGATTCTAAAGGTAGATATAATGTGTACCCCGTTGATTCCTTGTGGTCCTTAACTGATCTATAGAGTCTCGTGAAAGCCAGAATAATTTTGTTTACCTGATCATACGGAAACTTGTTCTTTCAAATAAATTACGCCAAATTAAGTTATATTTTTGCTACCTCGGGACTTTTTCAACTTAGGAAAGGTCTGGCATAGAGAGGTTTAGTTTAAGTACTGTGTTGGACCCTTCATTCCCAGTGGTTCTTCCAAACCTGATTAAAATTATCTGGTTGGAGCATTGATCATATTGAAAATATGGTGTATTAAAACTAAACAATTACTTAAGAAAAATCTCTGCCTACCTATAGGGAACCGAGTCTAGTTAATTTAGTTAATTTTCACCAGTCCCCCACTGCCACAGATCTCAGTTTGGGAAGGATCCGTTTCATGATAACTTAATAAACATCAGTGTTGCCATTTGTATGAAATACTTAAAATTGGTTAGATAAAGCTGCTGCCTATACCCTGTCCACCACTTATGATAGTCTATGAAATATTTTGAAGTTTATTAGGCATGACTAAACTGGTCACTTCAACCAAATATTTGTTCAAGTTCTGCGGCCAATATAGGCAAAGTATATTATTATTATGATGATGATGATTATTATTATTATTATCATCATTATCATTATCTTAAAATAGTTTAATCTGACCAGAAGTTTGACTAATTTAAAGTTATACAAACTAGCTTCCAAATTACAGGATGCACACATTTCAAAATAGCTTAGCTTATGTGCCATGATAATAATTGAACTGAAAGTCGCCAAATCCCATCTTAAGAATTATGATTTGTTAAGTTGTTTTTCCACCAACCAACTTCACCTCTAAACTCAATGAAATCAACAAATACATGTGGCACTCCAAGGACTCGAACCTAGGATACTCACATCGAAATTTCGCGCACTTATGCATAAAAATGATTTAATATTTTAGGATTATAGGATATCATCGACCACTCGCAAAGTGAAACCATCAAAATTAATCATACTTTGGGGGATATGGCATAAAGTTTGGTTCCGGTATTTAGGTCTTACAAAGGCCTAAGTCCACTAAGGCAGGAGTCAGTCGCCTGTGTGTACTCCAGGACAATTATTCTTCAGGCAAAAAGGGCACCAAACATTAATTTAACATCCATAGCTAGCCTTTAACTCAAATTTAGGTCTAGTAATTTCAACTGACTTTATAGAACAAACTTCAAATTATCACATTACATAGACTTTCATAATAAGATTGTATTAACACATTTTAGGGACAGACCCGATATGATGGCTAGTGCAGAGTTGTGATGGAGAGGTGTTTGGCCACCAGTCTTCATCGTCTGTTCTCCCTCCCTCAGGTTGGACGTCTACCACACATCTGAAACATTAGGTCAGTATTAGTAATTTATTTGTACAACGTCAATAACTAAAGCCACCACTGCATTATCTTTTAGCTCAGTTGAGATTTTATGACGGTCGACCATTAGTTTGACGATTTCAAGACCTTTCGGCCCAATGTGTCAATATTAAGGCCTGTCATGCCATTCAAGTATATAATTTTTCCTCGCGAACGATAGCAAGCCTGTCATTTTGGAAGAAACTGCCTTCGACCGTGATATTTTTCTACCGAAAAATGTACACATTTATCTCGAAGGGGGGTCTTGATGGAGGTCTAGGGAGCAAACTAAAAACCTTCCCTTAACCTGTGATGTTAAGCAACTAGTCAGCCCTCTATCGTATTGTCCAAGGTTCAGGTTTTGGTAACTATACATAAGCCTGCAGTTATAAGGGGTATCAATTTTAGAAACTTTATTATTGAAATTATCTGCGGTTTAGTTTATGAATATATACTTCTGAAGTTGTTAAAGAAGGGGGAGATTGTAATGCAGTGGCGGGAACTGTTATTGACCCTTCATGATTTTTTTCTATGCGAGTGAGGGAGAGAAAAGGCAGAACTGCCTGTATCGAGTGCCTCTCCCCAGAGTTGAAAGAGTGACAGGGACAAAATCAAGGGACGTTCGAGCCAAAATGCCTGGACACACTGAGTTTGAAGCCATTTAAGTCACATGATCCTAAGTTGTGTCCTACCTATAGAAGTTCAAAGTTTATTATTTCTAGTAAAAATAGACCATCCACTGACTAAATTCCACAATATTAGTATTAAACCTTTCACGCACAGGACGCGATTTGCGCCCTTTCTGGGATACTTAAAAGCCTTTGTGACCATCAGGGGTGTTTAGAAACTTTGTTTAGTTACTTCAACCTCTGCAGTTGTCTTTGAGTGAGCTGTGGGCATTAAACTAATTTTGGAAAGTTAATTATGAGATTGAGAGAACTATTTCTGAATACAAATAAGGTATTTGTAATGAACCCTGTGTTTTAGTATTAATACAGTATATGAAACACCAGAATTTGTTAAATAGGTCCAAACTCTAAATAAACAACTTAAAAAATAGGTGCTCATAATATAATGAATAGTGAATAGTAGTAGTAACAGCACTGTATATGGGATAGGGTAAGGGAACTTGGAGACAACTATACACATGGTAACCTAAACTTTTAATATTGTTAAGGAGAGATGAGTCATTTTTCTGGTCCCCCTTCATGTTTAGCCCCATTACTTTGCCGATTATAAGACTTTCAGCCCATTACTTTGGCGATTTTAAGACCTTTCAACCTATTTGTGTCATTATCAAGACCTTTCGTGCTATTTAGGAGACTAATTTTCCTGGCGAGTGATACCAAGTCTGTGATGTAGGAGGAACCGGCCTTCGGCCTGGACAATTTTCTACCGAAAAGTTTACAAATTTGTCTAAGGGGGATCTTGGGGATGTCTTAAGGGGGATCTTGGGGATGTTTTTTAAGCTTGATGGATGTCTAGGGAGGAAACAAATTTACAAATAATTAAATCTATGTACCAATAAATAAACCATTAGCCATTAACCCTATCAAGCTCTAATACGCGTTTCTGTTCTGTTCTGTGGCTACTATTAGCCGATTATATTCAGTTTAGGAAGGGTATATGGAAGTCAGAGGGTTGATTGAGATAGTCTTTACCCTTTTAATACCCACAGGTCCTTCCTAAGCTGCACAAAATCGTCTAATGATAGTCAAAATAAACTGCTAAAACGCGTCAGAGCTTCAAGGGGTTAATATTGTTGTGTTCTTACCCTAGTTTGTTGGTGAAGGTGGTTAAGGCTCCGTTTGGGTTTCTTAAGTTGGTCTTCAGCAGTGTCTTCCTCCGCCGAGCCTCAACTGTACTGGGCCCCTCCTCTGTTAGAAAATCCAATATTAGTATTACAGCTTAAGGATTTGACCACTTGCAAGTTTCAAGCTATAAGGAAGTTAAGTTTTTTATATAGACATTTAGCAGAATTAAGAGCTAAAATATGAGTTGTATTACATATATAAACACAGTAGCTGTGGTGGTCAAGTGGTGAGCACGCTTGCGTGTGAATCTGAAAGACCCGGGATCGAATCCCTGCCACGGCGGACATTTAGTGGGTGCGGTAGTACGTCCTAGCATGTTTCACATGCTTGTACCCAGTCAGGGGACATCCTGACGACGTATACAGACTAAAACACACATAACAAAGCCACTCCAACACCTTCCTCTCTCTCCAACACCCCTTCTCAACACTCTTCTCTGAGCTAGTGCCGATAAAAATGGCATAGTCAGTCCTGTAAAGAATCTTATAGTCTTAAAGATTCCAGGACGAGCTCATTAGCGGCGGATCCCCAGATCGACCATGGTGATTGTCACCTAAACATCTACAAAAGTACAAGTACATAAAGCCAAATTCACGTACTTTCTATCCATCAAAAACCTACATTACTGCATTTCTGTTTAATAACTTTGTATACGGCCCAAGCTTCCTTATAGCCTGAAACTCACAAGTGGTCAATTAGGCCAATATTTCTGATATAATGCAGATTTTCAAAATTAATCAATTCATAAATATGTTTGCAACAACAACAAAAATTATATCTCAACCATAGTCAAGGTGGTCGTGATGCCTGGAGTATCGGGTCGTCTTGGGTTGGGCAGGGTCGGGTAAGATCGCGACGGTCCTCCCATCTCTAACCTGTTGGGAAGATTTAACATTACATTAGTCACAGGATTCTGGCATACCTTATTTCACCGTTGTTCCTCTTCCGTCGGGCCATCCAGCTCATTCCTGTTGATAAAATATTTAATTATTACAGGAGCGCCGTTCTGCCAGCAACAACATCGGTCTGAAAACTGCCACATCAGGTCTGCAAGCTGCCACATCAAGTCTGCAAGCCGCCACATCTGAAAACCTGCAACCTTCACAACCAACGAACAGACTACCAGAAATGCACCGGCCGGATTTCAACCAACAAGAAAACAAACCAAACACCAAACACCTACACTAACTAAATATATCTAACTAACTAAACAAACTAACTAAGCTTCTAACCAACCTCCTCAGCGAACCGAATAGAGCAAAACCTAACCAATACTAACCTATAACAGACTCCCTACCTATCCCTACCCCTTGAACTAACTAGAGCTGCCACCCTCTACCCCCCCCCCCCCCCCCTCCCCACCTCAGCATCCCTACCAGAAACCTTGTATAATTCGAAGCCAATGACGATAGGAGAAAAAGATTAGTGCATGGATTAATTATATTATATTTCAATATATATATTTAATTATACAAAAATGATGTTACGTTATTGGAAATATTATAGTTATAGCAAATGTAAACAATATATATAGAACAGATTTATTTATATATAAATGATTGCCAAACAATAAGTATATCATTTACACTGAAATGTATTACAATAGAATCTTACCTTAAATTTGCTGCCTATCTAACGTAATGTCTGTACACATGTTAGTAGAAGGGAGGTGGTTGAGGTGGTGACAAGGGCAATGGAAGGAAGGGGGGGGGGGGGGTAGGATGGTTAGGATTAAAGGGAAGTTTGCTCCGGCCCCTTTCTCCCTCATGTTTAGCCCAGGTTATTTTGAGACTAAGAAGTTCACCTTCTAGTTTGGCACTAAAGACCTGTGCCATATAGCGATCTATTTTTTTTTCCTGGCGAGCGCTAGCGAGCCTGAAATTAATGAGAAACTGGCCTTATTATTATTATTATTATTTCGGCTGGTACATTTTTCTATCGAAAAATGTACAAAATTATCTCTAAGGGGGGTCTTCAAGGCATTTTATTTAAGCTTGACTGAAGGTCTTGGGACGAGAACAAAAATATATATATACAAAATCAAAGTCAAACTTCCCTTTACAGAGAACACAGTGGGAAAGGATGGTTAGGATTAAAGGATATTGTTGCCGTGGTGGTGGTGGTGGTGGTTGACTGGTCTGGTTGGGGTTTCCATCATCGTTCGACATCTGTAAAAGAATAAAATACATGGTTACCATTTATCTCAATCAGCCAAGTATAACTGTATATAATTTGGGTAAAAATTGAAAAGACCCCGGACAGCCTTTTAACCTAACCTAACAAAACGACAATAATAACTTCGTCTCTTAAATTTGTACCATCTTGGTGTTAGCATTATTATTATATTTTCGTATATTTAGAAGATGTATTTTGACCAGTGCAGCATTTCGATGCGAGTATTCTAGGTTCGAGTCCTCTGAGTGCCACATGTATTGGTTGATTTCATTGAGTTTAAATGTGAAGTTGGTTGGTGTTAACAACAATAATTCTGGCTATCATTGAGTTTAAATGTGAAGTTGGTTGGTGTTAACAACAATAATTCTGGCTATCATTGAGTTTAAATGTGAAGTTGGTTGGTGTTAACAACAATAATTCTGGCTATCATTGAGTTTAAATGTGAAGTTGGTTGGTGTTAACAACAATAATTCTGGCTATCATTGAGTTTAAATGTGAAGTTGGTTGGTGTTAACAACAATAATTCTGGCTATCATTGAGTTTAAATGTGAAGTTGGTTGGTGTTAACAACAATAATTCTGGCTATCATTGAGTTTAAATGTGAAGTTGGTTGGTGTTAACAACAATAATTCTGGCTATCATTGAGTTTAAATGTGAAGTTGGTTGGTGTTAATAACATAATAATTCTGGCTATCATTAGACGAATTTATGTAGTTTAGAAAAGACCTCTAGGAATCAAAGGGATAAAAGTATCTTTAAAAAGCCTTAAGGGGAGATGGGTAGTTTTTCTAGACCCCCTTCTCCCTCATGTTTAGCCCTATTAGTTCTCAGATCTTAGAAGTTTGTCCCATTAGTTTGATTTTTCTTTTTTTACCTTTCGCCCCATGTCTTTGTCAATATTTAGACCTTTCGTGCCATTTGGGTGTCAATTTTATTTCCTGGCGAGCGATAGCGAGCCTGTAATTGTGCAGGAACCGGCCTTCAGCCGTGAAATTTTTCTATCGAAAAATGTAAAAATTTATTTCAAGGGGGATCTAATGGACTTTTTTTAAAGTTTGAAAGTCTAGCGAGGAAACTAAAAATAAATTACAAAATCTACAAAGAAATTAGACCTTCCCCTTTCATTATATTGGTGTTATCGAGGTTATTCTTAGGTGATCGTAAATTGACATGTACAATCAGCCTATTAAGTGATGTCTCGGCACCAGGTATATTTTGATTAATAATTGGTATCGGCATTATCTAAACTTTATTTATTAATTTCGAGTGAGATATACAAACATGTTCCTACACTTACCCACCCAATTCAACATCTGGCAGACATTAATACAGCACAGAGCGAGCCAAACTAAATGACAGCCGAGACATTACTTATTAGCGCGACCGTACCTATCTTGATTATGCAGCGAAGATTTGGTAACTAAGCATGTTAATGATAAAAACCTTAGCATTATTATGATCCAGATGCATTGAGTACTTTCAAAATGGCATTAATTATCGATAACAAACTTTAAAGTCACAAATTGTTTAACATTAGCAACATTCAACTAAGTGGATAGATTGGAAGAGCTAAATGCACTATGAAGAAGTAATCCATAGTCAGTTATATTTCGGCCAGCGGTAAATTGTCATGCTCCCATGTTCACTACTCCGCTAATAAC
Source organism: Paralithodes platypus (assembly GCA_032716605.1). NCBI lineage: Eukaryota > Metazoa > Arthropoda > Malacostraca > Decapoda > Lithodidae > Paralithodes > Paralithodes platypus. Next base: position 8,815,531 of record CM064502.1, read on the forward strand.
ATGCTATAGCGAAATATGTTTTTGTTTATGAGAACTTTGTATTAATAGTATGCAGATCCACAACTGTTCATTGTTTGGCGCTAAGCATTGGTAATTAGCGGCAAAGAAATTGAATTTTCCGCCAGGTGCAAAATTAAACTGGCCTTATCCTTAAAATATAACCGGCCATGTGGTTAATGGAGGCCCTGTGAGAGACGGCCATCTTTTTCTTTGGCCGCCATTTTGTTGTCCTAATTATCAAACAACGGGGCGCAATTTCATTTGTAACAATGTAGAAATTCAGATCCATGGAGTAAACTATATATCCTGTATTACCGAATGTGTGTTATGGGTGTGGAATCTATGGATATATTGGAGTGTAAAGAGAGGATCACCACCCTACTGGTTACCAAAATGGCGGAAGTTTGCGGACCGTTTCCTGCCCCCAATTACGGCCTTGTTTGTTGATTATCTAGCATTTCACTGAACTATATTAACACTTAATCTATAATTTTAACTTTTAACCTATTAAGTGATTCGATAAAGCACGTGTGGACTGATTAATGCAATGTTATTAATGATCGCATATGGGTAAGTGGATCAAGCAGAGTCCTAACACTTTCATGTTTCTATATAATGTAGATTTTGTACAGGTTAAGAAGGACATGTGGTAGTAAAAAGGGTTAAGAGATAATTAGAAGTCTGTTAATTGCTGGAGGCCCTTTTGAAACCATATAAAATCTTGTAACGATAGCCAGAAGAAACTCAATAGGTCAATGTTCAAAGGGTTAAGGGGACAGTGGCTATTTTGTTAATCTATTAATTTATTATATTCATTCAGGGTTTATTTTCCTCGCTAGACCTCCAAGCTTAAAAGTACACCCCCTATACCCCCTTTCAAGATTTATTTGTAAATTTTTCGGTAGAAAAATGTCACGACCGAAGGTCGATTCCTCTTAAATTACAGGCTTGCTCTCGCTCGCCAGGAAAGCAATTGACACCTAAATGGCACGAAAGGTCTTAATATTGAAAACAAAAAACTAAAGTTCTTCAAATTTCCAAACTAATGGGGCGAACGTGTCTCAAAAGCAATGGGGCTAAACATGAGGGAGAAGGGGTTCCATAAAAACTACCCTCTTCCCTTAATGCTAGATAACCACAAGGCGTCCAGTCAGCCGGCTTAGATTCGCTAGTTTGCCTAGGTTTTCAAAATCCAATTCAAATATTGTAACTAAATCCTCCATGTTATCATTAAGGCATCTATCACTCGTGGGTTGATAGGTAATTAATCCTCCATGTTATCATTAAGGCATCTATCACTCGTGGGTTGATAGGTAATTAATCAATTATAAATTATATTCAGGTTAAACAATACTTCGCCCAATACCGTTTAGAAAAGTCACATGGGAATATAGCCTAAGTTTATGCCATCAATTTATAATCTGGATCTCAATTTCTTCCTAAATGAATCAAATCTACTAGTGATCGCCATACTATGGAGACATATGGTTTTATTGAAAGGGTTAAGGAGGTAGAACTGAGCGAACAATCAAGTGCCGGCTTCCAGAATGTTCGTCAAACCTGCCGGCTTTTTCCATCACATTTCTGGCCTTATTTAATGCAAACGTATGAAGTATTATGGGAAAACGACAAGCTCTTGTCCACAAATTCGGGTCTGGTGGTAAATAAGTCACGTTATTTAGCTATTACTCCTTAATTTATTCTATTTTCAGGAGAAACAATGGGGGAAAATGGGAGCACACGAGACTTACCTCCTTGAAGCTGGACGACCGGGAACAAAATGATCGATTCAGGCGAAAATTGCGAGTTTATATAACCTCGGTTGTATTGCTGGTGGTTGATGGCAACTATTGGGTGACAGATGATCGAGAATTTCACTCACAAAATCGTCAATATCTCCCTAACTATACATTTCTGAATAAAATTTACTTAATATAAATTATGCGTATTTGTATCCTCTATCTTTTGGTATAAGTTTGACAATTCTAACATACATATTTTGTGAATAGTTAATGGTTGTCGTCGTATTTACTTCACAGAGAGAGAAAGAGAGAGAGTTCCTATGCCAAGTGGACTTAATTAAGCTTTATCAATGCTCTCGTGTCCTAAAAAAAAAAAAAAAGTATTTGTTTTTGCCACGCATTAGAGCCCTCGATCCCCCCATGAACGCCTAGATCCCCGAGGGGATGGCCACGAAGGAATCGCCCTATAATGTAGAGACGTTATAATTCAATAGAGGTGTGAATAGGAGTTTCTTATGGGCTATCTGTATACTACTATAGCTTAATGTGATGTATGCGATTATAGAGGGCCTTTTCATAATATTCTGGAAACTATTAGACGATTCTATTCAGCTGAGGAAGGACGTCTATCTATTCAAAGGCTACGAAATATGTCACTTAATCCTTTTAGCTGCCACATAGCCTTCCTAAGCCTCATAAAATCGTCTAAATGAAGCTGATATCAAGTAAAAAAAAAAAAAAAATAGCGTAGAGAGTGGGAGAGCAGCGATCTAACCTGCCTCCATTGGGCTCTAGAACCTGCCTCCACTCAGCCCTTGTCTCGAATTACAAGGAGAGACATCCCCCCCCCCCTTCTCATCCCCCCCCCCCCCTCCCCCCCTTCGATGACGGGAGAAATCGGACAACTTCTCATCCGGTCGCCATTTTGGGGACACTAACTTATTCATTTCTATGTATAGGTATACCATATTAAACAAACTGTTCTCAGTTTGAATGTACACTAACCATAAATTAAATATATTGACAAAATTATACTTTTATTGTTTACATATCATTGTATTTTTTTTTCTATGTGATTGAGGGAGACAAAAGGCAGAACTACCTATAGCGAGTGCCTCCCCCATAGTTGAAAGAGTATGTTATTCTTTACGTTTTTCGGTAGAGAAATGAAAGCTACCATCCGAAACCCTCATAAGTTATAGACTAGCTATCGCTCGCCAAGAAAAATAGACACCTAAATGGCACGAAAGGTCTTAATATTGGCAATTGAATGGGGCGAAAGGTCTTAAAATCGCCAAACTAATGGGGCGAACGTTTTGTAATCTCAAAATTAATGGGGCTAAACATGAGGAAGAAGGGATTTAAGAAAAAAACCCTTCTTGCCCTTTAATATATTACCAAGCACTAGTTGCCTGTGTCTACACTACTGAATGGTTAAGGTTAGGGAAATAGGTTGTAATAAATTCATCTTTATTCATATGCATAAATACATCATACACGAATGTAATAAAATATATGACAATTGTTTTTAATTAAGCTAAAATTAATAATGGATATATAGGCCTACAAAGCTACATCAAATAAATTAACTAAATATATAAACAAAGCACCTAATTAGACGATTTTATTCAGCTTAGGAAGGACCTCAATTAAAACGCTACACATGATCTCAATTAACCCTTTTAACCACCCCAGATCCTTCCTAAGCTTCATAAAATCGTCTAACTGTAGCCGACATCAAATTTAAAAAAAAACGTCATCGGTACAGCAAGGGTTAACTCTCACAGGTCCTTCCTAAGCTTCATAAAATCCTCTAAATGTAACTATGATAACAAAAGACGTCGCCTAAACTAAAAAGGGTTAAGAATAGAAACCCCATTATTTTTATTACATTTTGGCTTTCATTGGGCAATATTATTCAGCTTAGGAAGGGCCTGTAGATCTTAAGCGGGTCTTTCCGAAGCCGAATAAAATCATCTAGTATATGCCCGTAATAATAATAATAATAATAATAATAATAATAATAATAATAATATTAAATGATAACTTTTAGTAGTAATATTAATACGTGAAAATAGGAGTACATTTTCCGTAAACTATTTCCATTTACTACAGGCAGACTACCCTCACCATGTTCCTCATAGTTGCTATGTAGAAGAGTTGCCAATTATACAATAAAAACGAGTAATTATCAATCCCATTTCCAACTATTGCCTAATTGAGCTATTTAGCAATATACTATTATTTATTAAAAGCATATTAGTGATGTTGTTATTGGCCTTATTAAACCCTGTACCTTGCAAAATAAAATTACAGTTGCATAATTACCATTTCGTCTTGCCCCGCCCACCAAGACTAGGGTAACATATATTAACATAGTTCACAACTTGTATTTGACCACCATCTTGACTCCAACTCACGCTGTGGAATATACCTCACCATTATTTAAATCCAGCTTATTTTGAGCATATGATGTTTATTCTATTAACATTTTATACTTATTTCTATATTCATATCCATCAATGTATCCTGACTGAAAATAGTGCTTGGCAGGAAGTGAGTATGGAATCAAGATGGCAGCCGGAACCTCTACGACTACATACTCTGTTAATCTAGGGACTCGAACCATGAACACAGGCTCGGCTTCAAAACACACGAATCTGAAACACAATTTGATTCATTAGATTCGATTACGCATTTCAGATTAAGAAGGGTAGCCTAAAACAAACTTTCTTTGTGTATGAAGGAGACAAAAAACAGGTTGCCTGTAACGAGTGTCTCCCCCAAAGACAAAAGAGTGACAGAGCCAAATTCAAGAGCCATTGGGGTCAAAATGCCTGGACACACGAAGTTTAAAGTAGTTTAAGTCATAGGATGAAGGAAAGATTGATAAAGGGAGGGAGTTCCAGAGTTCACTTGCAAGTCGGATGGTTAATTGATATAGTCTTTACCTGTACAACCCCCGCACATCCTTCCTAAGCTGTATAATATCGTCTAATAATAGCCAGAATAAATGGTCAAACTGCGTCATAATCTTCAGAGGGTTAAATTCTCCTGTACCGCAACGTCTTTATCATTTTTCTCTAGCTATATTTAGACGATTTTGTGCAGTTGAAGAAGGATCTGTGGTGGTGAAAAGGGTTCAGTGAGATAGTTTGAAACCTGTTAATTCGTTGGAGGCCCTTAAGCAACCAAGTAAACTCGTCCAATAGTAGCCAGAATACAGTTTAGTCTATGTATCTTGGGTGTACCTATGTAAATTGTCTCGCGAAAACGCGCCTAAATGTCGCCTCAGGCAGTAATGTGACGTCAGACAAAACTTTCAATGTTCAGCCAATCAGAAGCGAGTAACTTTTTCAGGGGTCTAGAATTCATACGCTATGGCTTCTGGGGTGGACAGGTGGGGTTCATCCTACTCGTGACGTCACTTGCTCAGCTGCTTCGAGACCAAAAAGCAGAGCCAAAAACAAAAAGGATAGAAGGAAAGAGAAGAACCTGGTTATTTTATCACGCGAACTCTATGGCTAAAAACAGAGGCCAAAAAAGACTGAGCAAGTTACGTCACGAGTAGGATGAACCACACCCGTCCACGCGAGGCCATAGCGTATGAATTCTGGACCCCTGAAAAAAGTTGCTCGCTTCTGATTGGCTGAACATTGAAAGTTTTGTCTGACGTCACATTACTGCCCGAGGCGATATCTGTTTGGTTGTGCAAGAAAGGTAGTGCTGCTCCCGTAGAATTATATGGGATATTATTTGTGAATGTTAAATATCTCTAGCCAGCCCGTGACCGACCGACCGACCGACCGACCCCCCCCCCCCCCCCCCCCCCCCCGAGAGCTGAGCAAGTTATGCACGAGTAGGATGAACCCCACCCGTCCACCCCAAAGGCCATAGCGTATGAATTATAGACCCCTGAAAAAAGTTGCTCGCCTCTGATTGGCTGAAAGTTGAAAGTTTTTCTGACGTCACTATACTGCTCGAGGCGAAATTGTTCTAGTAAAACAATAAGGATTGTGCAGCACCCGTAGATTTATATGCAATGTTATCTAAACTATAATAGTCTCCCTAATATTTTATTCAGTGTATTGGGACCTGCGCAGAGGGCTGTTCTCGGGCAACATACTTTATGATAGGTTATATGGGGTATATAAAATCATACATGGGATCAAAATGGGCTTTTTATCATCTATTTACCTATATATCTATATACTCAGGCCCAATCCTCACTTTTCCTTTTTCCCCCTTTTTTTTTGGGGGGGGGGGGGATGACGACTCAAGACAGAGCCAGAATAGGGCTCTATTTACCTATGGCTCTATTTACCTATATATGGATATTCCCAACGATACTATGATACATATTATATATTTTCTGCGTCCGTCGGGAACTGACTAGAGCTTATTACCGCTCGTCTCACTATTCCTGTTGTTGATCTTCTGTTTGTTGGTCTGGATCAGTCGAAAAGAGTTGTCAGGGGGAGAGAGACTAAGAAGGAGAAGGGTTTGGGGCGGCTGGGTGATTGACAGCGTTCGACGGAGGCCTTCGGTGCTTCTTGTTTATTTTCCTGGCCAACAGTAGGCGATTCTGTCCAGTTGAGGAAAGACGTGTTGTGTTCCAAATGCCACCTTCATTCTTGATACCGCCAAACACACCATCTGAAATGAATGATAACATAAATGAGCTTTTTCGTTGTTCGAGGACAAACTTATTCACAATGTTTTAGCTATCATTAGACGATTTAATTAAGATTAGGAAGGATCTGAGGACGTTTAAGGGTTAATTGAGGTCATTTTTACCTCTCTGATTGCTCGAGATCCTTCCTAAACTGCATATATTCTTCTAATGTTACCCAAAATAAAGATTCCAATATATATTTAATTGAGGTAGGAATAAAGGAAATAAAATCTCCGAAAATAATTAATGTAGGCTACACTTTGACGTATATTAATTATAAAGCAATAACACCACAAGCTAATTGAAATATGCATTATATTCTGGCTATTATATTTGACTTAGTTTAGGAAGGAGTTCTGACAAAAAGACAATTATATCCCTTCACGTCCTTCCTAAGCTAAACAAAATATACTACTAGTTGCTAGAATTGAACTAAAAGGACATGACCGGTACCGAAGGGGTTATTATGGTTAGTATGGCTATGATCTATTAAGGTTATGCCGGTATCACACGAGCGCTTTTCCCCTCAACACTGGTCTGGCAGCTTATGTGGTCAACATATATTTCGGTTACCTAAATTCATCCAACAACAGTTTAGTTTCCGATACCAGTACAAAATAGTCCATAAATGTTGCCAGAAAAATGTTGATCATAGAATGTTGACAAAAAAAGCTCTCGTGTGATACTGGCTTTAATATGGTCTATGAAGGGGGCGGGCTGACAGTAGGCCTATCACAATGCTGAGAGGTAGTGGGTGGAGTTTGTTGACACTGAGGACTCTCCTTATAGGCGCGTTTTCGAGAGCTTTTTATGGGCCTGGGTCGACCTGGGTGTACCCAAGGTCTACATAGACCTTGGGTGTACCCAGGTCGGCCCAGGCCTGTTTCTGTTTTCGCAATTTTGAGACTGGTCTGACCTAAAGATCGGGAAAATTGAGCCTGACTTTACCTAGGCTGGATTACGGCCCTCTGATTGACTGAAATATTTCAATATGGCTGTTCCAATAAAGAGGCACTGATAGAGGATTTTCTACCTTTTTTCTCTTTTTTGAATATCATTATGGCATGCGAAAATTATTTAAATACCTGCAATATGAGATAAAAAAAAAAAAACACACATAAATGTGATGTGTTAGACAAGGACAGGTATATCCCCTCAAAACCAATAATATTAACTCCCCTAAACAAATCTTAGATCCCCAATAAAACTTCCAAGATCGCATGTTCAGGGCAAAAAAATCCAAGATCTTGTGAAATAAAGCCAAACACTCGTATCACTGGGAGCGAGTTCTTCACCGTACCCGACATTTTCCACCATCTTATTTGTTGTCATAAGTGACGTCGCCAGGAAAATATTGACACCTGGATGAGGATAAACGTCTTAAAACAGTAGGCTGAATGGGGCCGAATGGATACAAGCCAAAGAGAGAGGGAGAGAAAGAGAAAATAAGCGAGGTGGGCTCCCTTAATGCATACTTCTGAGAGCTTTGGTTCGTTTGTGCAGATTACGATGCTGTTTGAGTTAAATATACGTTCAAGCGAAAATGAGTTAGCTTGGAACATTTCCTATCAAATCCTACATCAGAGCTATTCACCGATAGACTTTAGTGAATAGCGAGATGTTCATAAGATTACACACACACACACACACACACACACACACACACACACACACACACAAACACACATTAATGCACTCAACCACACAGTAAGATTTAATCAACTTGCATGCTTCCTAGTAATATATGCAAACGCAAAGTTAAATTGACAAATTGAGAGAGAGAGAGAGAGAGAGAGAAAACCTCGACGGCATGAAATCCCTTGATTGTAGTTGTGTGAATTCCTCTATAGTGTAAACAATAGCGATTTCCCTTACACTAATTGTCTGGAGAGAGAGAGAGAGAGAGAGAGAAGTAGCCTCAATTGTAGGTTATAAGTGTGTGTGAATGTCTGTATAGTGTAAACAAAGAAGTCTACCCCTAAACTGTGATTGTCTGGAGTACAAAGGAGTACAAAGGAGTACAAAGGAGTACAAAGGAAATCAAGCAACAACAGGTCTAGTGACCCTTCTAGGTTGCTTGTCCTCCAAAACACTGAGGATCAAGTGTCCAAACAGTGGTTTAGAGTGGGTAAGGGAACATTGGAAAGGGAACTACTGCCCTGCCACTAACGTGGCAGGACTAGGAAGTTAGTAGGGGACATATGGGTTAGTAACTGAGGGGAGGATAAAGTTATTAATTTACAAACGCAGTCAGTCGCGGGTTTGATGCGAGATATTTGTCTAGGCGGAATTTAAATGAATCAACGGTGCTGCAGTCTATAACGTCTCGGGGAAGCCCATTCCACAAGTTGACAACTCGATTGAAGAAGAAATTCTTAGATTCGTGCGAGTTAAAAGATTTACCAATAATTTTGCAACCGTTTCCCCGCGTGTAATTAGATTGGTCGATAGTGAAGTACTTACTACAGTTCATATTGTCGATGCCTTTGATGATTTTGAACACTTGAATTAAGTCGCCTCTTAATCTGCGCTGGGTTAAAGGAAATAGATTTAATTCTCTAAGACGCTCTTCGTATGGTTTGTTCTTTAGGCTAGGTATCATTTTGGTAACTCTACGTTGAACTCGTTCTAGCTTGTTTATATCTTTTTGGTAATAAGGGCACCAGGATTGAACGCAGTATTCCAGAAGAGGGCGGACTAAGGAATTGTAAAGGGTTAGGATAACTTCTTTGGATTTATGCTCAAATGACCTGCCTATAAAGCCAATTATTTTGTTTGCCTTCTTAACAACTTCTGAACATTGTTGACTCGGTTTTAGGTTACTCGATATTGTTACTCCCAGATCAGTTTCTCTGTTTACATCCTTAAGCTGAGTGCCATTCATCGAATAGTTTGCTTTCTCATTTAGGTATCCGACATGTAGTACTTTACATTTATCCGCATTGAAACTCATTTGCCAAATTTGGGCCCAACATGACAATTTATCTAGATTGTGTTGCATATCGTCAACTTGTTCTTTTGAGAGTACGCTATTTGCAATTTTTGTATCGTCAGCAAATTTTGAGATTGTGCAGGTGAGACCCTCATCTATGTCGTTGATGTAAATTAGAAAGAGAATTGGTCCTAGTACCGATCCCTGGGGTACCCCGCTACTTACATTGGTCCATTTAGATGCCTTACCGTTTATGACTACCCTTTGCTTTCTGTTGCTGAGCCAATTTTCTATCCATTTCAACACACCGTCTTGTATTCCATGCGCTTTTAGTTTTAGCAGTAAACGTTTATGGGGAACTTTGTCAAAGGCCTTTTGAAAATCAAGGTATATAATATCTACAGCTTTACTCTCATCGTAGAGGTTGAGGATATCGTGGAAGAAGTCTAAGAGGTTTGTTAAACAGGAACGTTTTTTACGAAAGCCGTGTTGAGTATCTTTAAGTATGTTATTTTCCTCTAAGTGATTTACGAGTCTGTCTCGTATGACCGTTTCTAGCATTTTACATACAACTGAGGTTAAGCTAATTGGACGATAGTTACTGGGTAGGGATTTGCTGCCTTTTTTGAATATCGGTGTTACGTTGGCTAGCTTCCACTGATCAGGCATAGTTCCAGACTGCAAGGATTTATTGAATAGTAATGTCAGTGGTTTGGAGAGCTCATTCTTAGCTTCCTTTAGAACTCTAGGCGAGATTGTATCAGGTCCTGGCGTTTTATTTACCTTGAGTTTATCTAAACAATTCAATACTTCTCTCTCTGTAACGGTGATATTGCTTAGAACATCTGAATTATCAATCTGAATCGGCGATGGTGTAGGGATATCACTGAGGTCTTCTGTTGTAAAAACTGATGCAAAGAAGGTATTGAGGGCATTACTCATTTGTACTTCGTCTTTGGTGTATTCTCCTTTTTCATCGACTAACGGTCCAACAGTTGAAGTAACTACTTTTTTCTTTCTGATATAACTATAGAATTCTTTCGGGTTTGTTTTACTTTGATTCGCAATATGTAACTCTAAGGTCTTTTTACTTTGCTTAATTAACTTTTTGGCTTTGCGTCGTAGCTCTACAAATTTCACCCGTTCTTCGTCATTTTGTGAGGATTTTAATCTATCATTAGCAATTTTTTTAGCAAGCAGGCAGTTTGAAATATCTTTATTCCACCATTTGGGCTTATTATTATGGCCTGGACGCCGTATTTTCGATGGTATGCAGTCTTGCACTGCTTTTAGGTAAGTGGTTTCGAATAACTTCCAAGATGTATTTATGTCGTTATTGTTAATTAAAAAGCTCCAGTCAGTTTCTTTAAACATAGCTCTAAGTTTATGGAAGTTTGCTTTCTTGAAATTAGGGACTTTTTCGATGCTACTATTTGGTTCGTTACTAGTAAACTTTAAAGTGAAAGTTATCGTACGATGGTCGCTGTTACTGAATTCATCACCAACATTCAAATTCTCTATCAATTCTTCTTTTGTTGCAAGTACAATGTCAAGAACGTTATTACCACGGGTCGGCATTCGAACAAATTGATAAAGCGAACTCTCTTGCAAGTTCGTATACAAGTCATGTCCGGAGTGTGAAGTAAGAGTATCGCCCCACTTGGTCACAGGTAAATTAAAGTCGCCAAAAATTACGGTATCTTGTGAGTTACTTACATCTGCAATTTGTTCGTAAATTTCTCGGTCAGTTTGCACTGATTGAGCTGGAGGTCTGTATATTAACGCAAGTATTATTTTTGTACCTTTATTATTCTTTATTAGCACAAAAGATGTGTCGACGTTCACAATTTGAGGTTTTGACACGAGGGTCGGGTTAAGACTTTCTTTGATATAAAATAAAACGCCACCTCCATTTTTATTTATTCGGCTGTTCTCAAACATTACATAACCGGGAAGTGAATACTCTGCTAAAAAGTCTCTATCTTGTGTATTGAGCCAAGATTCTGTTATGCCAATCACATCATAATTTTCTGTAAACACTAGTTCCTCTAAATCTGAAAATTTATTGCGTATGCTACGAGCGTTTGCATAGAAAACCTTTAAAGTTGCGGTTTTAGAACTCGCAGATCGTTCTTTCATCGAATTTTTGGTTCTGGTCGGATCTACATTTACATTCATGGCTGTCCTCGGTCCTCGGTCGTTATCCCTGACGGTTTTGAATTTGGATCGTGTTGGTGGAGCTTTATCCAAATTCGCGGTTCTTGACGGATTAGTATTTAATTCCTTTGTAGATTGCCGTCCTCGCTGTCTTCGGTCCTCCTTCCTGGTTGTCCTGTGCTGAATCGATTTCTTCTCCGAAAATCCTTCACCGCATCGTTGAGAAGACGCCCAAAACGCGCTGCTCCCACCTGGTTCAGATGAACTCCATCGTCCGAAAACAAATAGTCATCGTAGTAGAAATTGTCCCAGGTGTCGACGAATCCCACGTTCTCCTTCCTGCAGAGGTTTGCTAGACAACGATTTGAGCTGGTGGCTATGTTGTAAAATCGGCTCTCTACACCGAGCCGGGGGACGATTCCTGAGACGATGATCCTTGATGACTTCTCCTTAAACGACTTGATGAGCTGCTGGTACTTTAAAAGCAAATCTTCCGACCGGGTTCGCTGTACATCGTTGGATCCAACGTGGATGACGTACATTGTATTAGCAGGCGCCAGCTTTGATACTTCGTCAACTGCTGCAACTACGTCATCCACACCACCACCAGGGATACAAAAACGCTTCCTGGTCTTAGGTGCCCTGGCGCAAAACTCTGTGAGCTGACCACGTATCATCGAGTCTCTCACGAGCCGGACTTCTTCTATTTCCTCTTCGTCATCTGAGTCTGCGAGTATCTGGAAACGGTTTTGACACTCGGTAATCGGTATGTGTTTCCTGGTCTTGGGGCAAACGTTGTTCCTCACGACACGGAAGTTGTCTTGAGGGGGAAGAGAGTCGCTATTTGTATCTTGAGTATCGGAAACATCAGCTGAAATGGCTACTGTAGGCGTTGAATTGTTGGCAGTTGACGTTGGGGCGTTGGTGGCTGCTGGAGTTGCGGTGACAATTGAAGTTTGTGGCACTCCAACGTTGAGTGTTACAAACTCTTGGAGTGATTCCAGCTTCATGGTGAGGACGTTGATCTTGTTGTAGGCTTCATCTAATTTCACTGTAAAATTCTCTCGTTGCTGGCAGAGCCGGCAGACTTGAAGATCGATAGTAGCAAACATGGACTCACCAAACCTACCGGCGCAGTTCGCACAAGCGCGAGGCATGGTGACAGTCACTTTCTTCAGATCACTTCACTCACTTACAAAACAATTCACTCACTTTACAACACTTCACTCACTTTAAAAACACTTCAATCACTTCAACCGAAAACAAATATGCTGAAATACGCAGAAATAGGTTATCAGGGGTGATAGCCTAACCGAAAACAAAAATGTTGAGATACGCAGAATTAGGCTTCCAGGGGCGATAGCCTAACCAAAAGTTTTTTTTTTAAATTGAAATACGCAATAATAGGCTACCAGCGTTGAATAGCCTAACCGAATATAATAAAATTGAAATTCGCAGAAATAGGCTACCAGGTGTGATAACCTAACCTTAAACAAATATATGTATAACAGAATATGTAACTAAATATACAATTCACCAAATAGAGATTATATATAAATAAAGTGTGACTGCACACAAGGGGTTAATATACTGTGTCAACAGATGACCCTGGTGTCACTCTAGTAAAGCAGTAGCCTACTCTTTTTAGATAAAAAAGTGTATCAGTCAAAGGTTATTACAAGATCGTGCAAGCAACAACTAAAATTACAAATATATATAGCTACAGTAGGATACTAAATACAATATCTACAAGAGTTAATAATACAACAGATTGGCTGGCTATAGGCTAGGCTAGGTTTGGGTTAGGTTAAAAGCTTGGCTGGTTGGGTTAGGCTAGGTTAGTTTGTACAAATACCACCCTTAGCTTAAAGTAAAATCAGTCTGAGGAGAAAAAGTCAAGAATATATCTAGGGGGAAAAGATAAATGAATGCACTTAAATTTGGTACAAAATTTGCTGGAATTTAATATGTATAATCCCCAAAAAAGTTTGTTTACAAAATGGTGTCGGCGTTAGTCCCTGTAGGCGGTTAGTTAGTAAACAATATTGTTTATTAGCAAATTAATATGCAAAGCTTTACTTACATACAAGGCAGTTAAATAGATACTTACTACAGTAGGTAATGGGTAAAATTAGGGGCTACGATTTTATATAAAATAGTAATAAGAGAGCGTTTGTTTACAAAGCAAAACAAAACAATAGATGGCGCTAGTGGCGCCCTGTCCGAGCAGGAGTCTTGTGATAAACACAAAGTTTATCAGTCAATACACAGCGAAATATCGTGCAGTGTTACTTACTAAGCTACAGGATGGTTAAACGTGCTCTTAACCACCTTTCATGCACAAGAATGAAGAGGATGAGTAGTTAATACTCAAATTATGATCGATATCGTGAGAGCGTTGACAGAGCGTCTGCAGCGTCTGGCGGTAGCACGGGGAGTGAGAGAGTACAAAGGAGTACAAAGGAAATCAAGCAACAACATATCTAGTGACCCTTCTAGGCTGCTTGCCCTCCAAAACACTGAGGATCAAGTGTCCAAACAGTGGTTTAGAGTGGGTAAGGGAACATTGGAAAGGGAACTACTGCCCTGGAACTAATGTCCGTGGCAGGATTAGGAAGTTAGTAGGGGATAGATGGGTTAGTAACTGAGGGGAGGATAAAATAAAGTTATTCATTTACAAACGCAGTCACTCGCGGGCTTGATGCGAGATATTTGTCTAGGCGAAGTTTAAATGAATCAACGGTGCTGCAGTCTATGACATCTCGGGAAGCCCATTCCATAAGTTGACAACTCGATTGAAGAAGAAATTCTTAGCTTCGTGTGAGTTAAAAGATTTACCAATAATTTTGCAACCGTTTCCCCGCGTGTAATTAGATTGGTCGATAGTGAAGTACTTACTACAGTTCATATTGTCGATGCCTTTGATGATTTTGAACACTTGAATTAAGTCGCCTCTTAATCTGCGGTGGGTTAAAGGAAATAGATTTAATTCTCTAAGACGCTCGTCGTATGGTTTGTTCTTTAGGCTAGGTATCATTTTGGTAACTCTACGTTGAACTCGTTCTAGCTTGTTTATGTCTTTTTGGTAATAAGGGCACCAGCATTGAACCCAGTATTCCAGAAGAGGGCGGACTAAGGAATTGTAAAGGGTTAGGATAACGTCCTTGGATTTATGCTCAAATGACCTGCCTATAAAGCCAATTATTTTGTTTGCCTTCTTAACAACTTCTGAACATTGTTGACTCGGTTTTAGGTTACTCGATATTGTTACTCCCAGATCGGTTTCTCTGTTTACATTCTTAAGCTGAGTGCCATTCATCGAATAGTTTGCTTTCTCATTTAGGTATCCGATATGTAGTACTTTACATTTATCCGCATTGAAACTCATTTGCCAAATTTGGGCCCAATGTGACAATTATCTAGATTGTGTTGCATATCGTCAACTTGATCTTTTGAGAGTACGCTATTTGCAATTTTTGTATCGTCAGCAAATTTTGAGATTGTACAGGTGAGACCCTCATCTATGTCGTTGATGTAAATTAGAAAGATAATTGGTCCTAGTACCGATCCCTGGGGTACCCCGCTACTTACATTGGTCCATTTAGATGCCTTACCGTTTATGACTACTCTTTGCTTTCTGTCGCTGAGCCAATTTTCTATCCATTTCAACACACCGTCTTGTATTCCATGCGCTTTTAGTTTTAGTAGTAAACGTTTGTGGGGAACTTTGTCAAAGGCCTTTTGAAAATCAAGGTATATAATATCTACAGCTTTACTCTCATCGTAGAGGTTGAGGATATCGTGGAAGAAGTCTAAGAGGTTTGTTAAACAGGAACGTTTTTTACGTTCCTGTAGTGTATAGACGATCAAGACATGGTGTGTGTGAGAGAGAGAGAGAGATTTACATAGATTTACATATATACACTTACCACACAGACCTTACGATCCCATCGAAATGGTCAGGACTTAATGGTAGTAGAGATAGCTAACCCGAGAGTAAGGGACAGTGGAAGGAAAGGATAGCAAAGAAGAAGAGAGAGAGAGACTTCCGTTATGTAATCTAATATCACTAGGATATTACTGTATTATGAGTATTATGGGCTTACGTATATATATATATATATATATATATATATATATATATATATATATACACACACATATAGAAGGTCCCACCCCTTTCCCATTCTTAAGTAAGCCATTTTAGATTTACAGAAGAGCGACCACACACACACACACACACACACACACACATCTACCATATCATCCCTATTTCCATTTCTTCAATTTGGTGTCTTTCCGATAATCTTCTAGCCATTAACTCCATTATAATTTGAATGATCGAATATGCCAATATCTTCCACACAATCGGCCCTTCAGATTTCAATAAAAGGTATAATAGCTCTCAGACTATCGGAAAGCTGTTTCATTCTCAAGACGAAGAACATTATTTCAACCAAGAGGTAGGCCTATGGAAATCGTGAGGTTAAAGCCGGTATCACACGAGAGCTTTTATAGTCAACATTCGATAATCAAAACAAATTCTGGCAACATTTCTGGAGTATTTTGCACTGGTATCGGAAACTAGGCTGATGATGGATGAATCTAGGTAGCAGAAATATTGAAAATTTTAAATTCATAAGCTGCCAGGCCAGTGTTAAGGATAAATGTTGAGGGAAAAAGCGCTCGTGTGATACCGGCTTAAGGGAATAAACCATGGGAAAAACAGTGGTGATGGGCTGGTCTATCAGAGTGAGAACTGAGCGATCTCTGCCATACCCATAGCTTACTCTGACTGTTCCTTTTACTTATATATTTTTTAGATCTCAAGCGACGGCGTCTCTTCCGCGGATTGACCTCCCGATCTGCCAACCTAGAAGTTGGCAGATTGGAAGCCAAAGCGTCACATTTTTCATTTGCCCCTCAACTTTCTCTTCATAATTGCTGAGGGGCACAGGGCCCTGGGTGGGGCTTTGGTTTCCCGGGTGTTTCCGCGCCCTCCTCAGCTCCCCGCCTTGGAGTGGCTTCGGTCACCCAGGCTTTTATTGTGGTAGGCAGGAAGGGTCCTGTGGGGGTGCTCGGTTATGGCCTTGGCCTTGCTCGGGGCCTTGAGGCTGTTCGGCCAGGCTGCCTGGGGAACAGCAACAACAACAACGTCTTAAAACAGTTGGCTGAATGGGACCGAATGGATACAAGCCAGAGAAAGAGAGAAAAGGAGAGAAAAATAGCATTTAACCCCCTTAAAATCTCCAAACTAATGGGGCGAAACAGGGGAGGTCCAAAATGACCACCGTCGGGTCAAATGTGGTTAAATGATCATAGATAATAATTCATTTTCCTATATATGAAATCCCATATTATTATCCTGCCTTGTTCATGGTATTCATAAATGTTTAGGGGAACGACCTCTCCGTCCCACTCCTTCCAATCCCTCTGCCACTCCCTCTCCATCCCACTTTCACTCCCTCTCCCACTCCCCCTCCCTCTTCCTCCCACTCCCCGAACCCCTCTCTCCCTCCCACTCCCCCTCCCTCTTCATCTCTCTCCCTCTCCGTCCCACTCCCACTCCTTCCAATCCCTCTGCCACTCCCTCTCCATCCCACTTCCACTCCCTCTCCATCCAACTCCCACTCCCTCACCCTACCCACCGAGATCCTTTCAACCATTCTTGATGCGAGATTTAATATGCTTATCAGTGTTCATCTATCCTGACCTTTCCTTTACCCTCTCTCTCTCTCTCTCTCACTCTATCCTTCTTCTTTGATATCCTGTCCTTCCATTGCCCTCTCTCTCTCTCTCTCTCTAACTATCACTCTCTCTCTCTCTCTCTAACTCTCTCTCTCTCTCTCTCTCAATGTAAGAATGTTATTATTATTATTATATTACTCTCTCTCTCTATCTCACACACTAACCAGCCGGCCCCGATATATATAAGATAATAATCCAGCCTATCAGCGTCCATCTATATCGTTCTCTCTCTCTCTCAGTTTACCTCTTTTGGTCGTCTTCTTCTTCTTCTTCTTCTTCTTAATTTTCTTCTTCTTCTTCAATGTTGATGATATTCTTCTTCGTTTCCCTTCTTTATTTTGTTCTCTTCTTCGATTTTTTTTCTTCTTCTTCGTATCTTCTTCTTCTTCTTCTTTGTTGTGTTGTTCTTCCTTTTATTTTTCTTCAGAATAGTTGTTACACTTCATCTTAATTATTCTTATTCATCTACTCTTCTCTTACTTTCCTTTATTACTCTCTTCACCACTCTCTTTTTCTCCAAGTACCTCGCTCTTTTCTGTCTCTCCAAAATCTTTATTCCCTCTACTACCCAATCACACTTTATACACTTTCTTGTTGTCTTCAACAGCTATTTTCACCTCTTCCGTCCACCATGCTGTACCCTTCACTCCCCTCCCTCTTCTCCTTACTCCACACACCTCCTCACATGTTGCAGAGATCTCTTCCTTAAACACTTTGCTCACCTCCTCCACTTCCTCCATGCCCTCCTGGTCAAACCTACGTAGTCGTCTTTCTACTGCTCTCTTGAAATCTTCCTGGATTTCCTCCTCCTGACACCTCTCCACCCTCCTGACACCTCTCCACCCGCTTCGCCATTCCACCTTCCTCTCGCCTCCCTCCAGCTCTCCTCACCCACTTTTTTTGTATCCTAATTTTAGCTACTACTACATTATGGTCAGACAGACCCCCCCCCCCCCTAACTCCCCTATACACCCAAGCATCCAGCACAAAATTCTTCATTTGTTCATCCACACATATAATATTATAATCAATCAGTGCCTTTCATTCCTCTACTGTCCCATTCCTCCTCCTCCTCCACACCACTTGTCATGGGTATCTGTGTATCATTCTGTGTCGGAAGAAGGTGTTGGCTATCTACAGCCTCCTCCCCACACATTCGTCCACAAGTTCACTACCATTCCCATTCACCTCTGATGGTACACCCCACCCTCCAACCACTCCATCAACTTTCCTGTCATCCACCTTCCCATTCATATCCCCAATCAGAAATACTCAATCGTTCTTGCCAAACTTATCCAGGCACGCCTCCACATTCACCCAGAACTCCTCTTTCTCTCTTACAAGTTTATCCTCTGTCGGAGTATACACACACAACCACCCACGTTTGTATTCCTACTTTCATTTTCACCCACACAATCCTTGCACCCACAGACCCATAGTCTCCTTCCATTTGTTACTTACAAACAAACACGCACCTTCTTTCACTCCTTCGCTCACTCCAGCACACACACCCATTCCACACTCCCACTCTCTCACATCTGTACCCCTCCATTTGGCCTCAGTCATTCTGCATACATCCAGCCTGGCATTCACTAACACTTCCAGGACCTCTCTCTCTTTTGTGTCAACATTTATGCCTCTTACATTCCAAGTCGCAATCCTTAGACTGTCCATGGTAGGTCGGAGTTAGTCAACATTAGGCCATTCCAGATCTGAGGATGTTTGTTCGCTCATGTTGCAGTAAGTATTTTTCACGGGTGGGGGTTCACAAGCTCACCGACCCAACCTCTTTAGTCGCCTTTTACGACAGGCAGAAGGCACGTGGGGCATATTAGATTCCCTTACCCCCAAGGGGGGGGGGGGGGGGTTAAAAAGAGTAACGCGCCAGCCAGAAGACGTGCTCCGTATATCAGCTTGATGACCAGTAATATCACCACCGACCTTCATCCTTCCACATCAACACTGCACCACCACGGGGGTTCCTATATACACAACTTGAGTGCCTATATATAGAGAGAGGCGACATTTCCCAGATTGCCTTCAAACTAAATAATGTCCACCCAAACACCTTTCAAGCTAAATTTGTATATTGTTCTATAGAAAAGGGTCCCGGCCGAAGCCCGATTATTTCTAAGTGACAGGCTCGCTATGGTTCGCCAGGAAAGTAAATCGACACCTGAATGCGGTGAAACGTGTAATTATCGTCAAACTAATGGGATGAAACGTCTTAACATTTTCCCTCAAAGCTTAAACATAAAAAGGCGTCATCGGTACACAAAGCGTTAAAGGCACTCTAACCAGTACGACCCATGGTTGGTGAGAGAGAGAGAGAGAGAGAGAGAGAAATCAGAGAGAAACCAAACACAGAGAGAGATAAGAGAGAGAGACAGACAGAGAGAGAGATAAGAGAGATACAGAGAGAGAGAGAGAGAGAGAGATAGATAGATAGATAGATAGATAGATGAGAGAGAGAGAGCGAGAGAGAGAGAAAGAGGAGTCGGGAAGTGGAAGGATGCTGAAGTTTGTGGGTGTAATGTCAAAGTTAGAGGCTGCTAGAGAGGTATCGTTTGGTGGGGAGGGCTGGAGGGATAAGACTCTGTTTTGTTTTCAGCTGGCAGTAAATTGCAAAGTTCCCATCAAGATTTGTCAGTTATTTCGAAGATTTTGTAGCGAAATATGTTGCTAATTATATAAATCTGGTCTTAATAGGATGCCAAGACATAGTTGTTTCATATTTTTCCATGAAGTATCCAGAAACTAGCTGCTAAGGGATTCAATTTACCGTCAGTTGAAAAAATAAACAGAGTCTAGTTGAGGAGGAGGAAGTGGTGGTAGTGTTTTGTGGTGGAAGGATGCGAGGACAATATTGACGATATGGAAATATTTGAAAGTGTGGCAGTACAGTAACTCTTCACTTAAGGGGAGATGAGTCGTTTTGTTGGTCTATTCATTCATTTATTACTGTATTTCTTAGTTTCCTCCCTAGACCTCCATGAAATTTAAAACACCAACCCCAGGATCCCCCTTCAAGATATATTTGTACATTTTTCCGGCAGAAAAATTTCCCGGCCGAAGGCCGGTTCCTCCTAATATATCTATCACTCGCCAGGAAAATAATCGACACCTAAAAGATACGAAAGAAAAGGGGCGAAAGGTCCTAAAGTCGCCAAACTAATGTGATGAACGTCTTAAGTTAAAATCTGAAACCTAAAGGGGCTAAGCATGAGGGGGAAGGGTGTGTCCAGAATAACCGACTATAGGAACCCCTATAGGAAGAAGAGGAGGTGGTGGTGGTGGTGGTGGTGGTGGTAAGCATGAGGGGGAAGGGTGTGTCCAGAATAACCGACTATAGGAACCCCTATAGGAAGAAGAGGAGGTGGTGGTGGTGGTGGTGGTGGTGGTAAGCATGAGGGGGAAGGGTGTGTCCAGAATAACCGACTATAAGAACCCCTATAGGAAGAAGAGGAGGTGGTGGTGGTGGTGGTGGTGGTGGTAAGCATGAGGGGGAAGGGTGTGTCCAGAATAACCGACTATAGGAACCCCTATAGGAAGAAGAGGAGGTGGTGGTGGTGGTGGTAAGCATGAGGGGGAAGGGTGTGTCCAGAATAACCGACTATAAGAACCCCTATAGGAAGAAGAGGAGGTGGTGGTGGTGGTGGTGGTGGTGGTGGTGGTAAGCATGAGGGGGAAGGGTGTGTCCAGAATAACCGACTATAAGAACCCCTATAGGAAGAAGAGGAGGTGGTGGTGGTGGTGGTGGTGGTGGTAAGCATGAGGGGGAAGGGTGTGTCCAGAATAACCGACTATAGGAACCCCTATAGGAAGAAGAGGAGGTGGTGGTGGTGGTGGTGGTAAGCATGAGGGGGAAGGGTGTGTCCAGAATAACCGACTATAGGAACCCCTATAGGAAGAGGAGGTGGTGGTGGTGGTGGTGGTGGTGGTGGGTGGTGTGGTGGTGGTGGTAGTGGTAGTGTTTGGTGGTGGTGGTACTGGGTGGTGGTGGTGGTATTAGTGGTGGTGGTAGTGTTGATGATGGTAGTGTTGGTGGTGAAGGTGGTGGTAGTGGTAGTGTTGGTGGTAGTGGTGACAGTGATGGTGGTAGTGTTAGGTGGTGGTGGTGGTAGTGTTTGGTGGTGGTGGTGGTAGTGTTTGGTGGTGGTGGTATAGTGTTTGGTGGTGGTGGTATAGTGTTTGGTGGTGGTGGTGGTAGTGTTTGGTGGTGGTGGTGGTAGTGTTTGGTGGTGGTGGTGGTAGTGTTTGGTGGTGGTGGTAGTGGTAGTGTTTGGTGGTGGTGGTAGTGTTTGGTGGTGGTGGTAGTGGTAGTGTTTGGTGGTGGTGGTAGTGGTAGTGTTTGGTGGTGGTGGTGGTAGTGTTTGGTGGTGGTGGTGGTAGTGTTTGGTGGTGGTGGTGGTAGTGTTTGGTGGTGGTGGTGGTGGTAGTGTTTGGTGGTGGTGGTGGTAGTGTTTGGTGGTGGTGGTAGTGTTTGGTGGTGGTGGTAGTGTTTGGTGGTGGTGGTAGTGTTTGGTGGTGGTGGTAGTGTTTGGTGGTGGTGGTAGTGTTTGGTGGTGGTGGTGGTAGTGTTTGGTGGTGGTGGTGGTAGTGTTTGGTGGTGGTGGTAGTGTTTGGTGGTGGTGGTGGTAGTGTTTGGTGGTGGTGGTGGTGGTAGTGTTTGGTGGTGGTGGTGGTGGTGGTAGTGTTTGGTGGTGGTGGTAGTGTTTGGTGGTGGTGGTAGTGTTTGGTGGTGGTGGTAGTGTTTGGTGGTGGTGGTAGTGGTAGTGTTTGGTGGTGGTGGTAGTGGTAGTGTTTGGTGGTGGTGGTAGTGTTTGGTGGTGGTGGTGGTAGTGTTTGGTGGTGGTGGTGGTAGTGTTTGGTGGTGGTGGTGGTAGTGTTTGGTGGTGGTGGTAGTGTTTGGTGGTGGTGGTAGTGTTTGGTGGTGGTGGTGGTGGTAGTGGTGGTGGTAGTGTTTGGTGGTGGTGGTAGTGTTTGGTGGTGGTGGTGGTGGTGGTAGTGTTTGGTGGTGGTGGTGGTAGTGTTTGGTGGTGGTAGTGTTTGGTGGTGGTAGTAGTGTTTGGTGGTGGTGGTAGTGTTTGGTGGTGGTAGTGTTTGGTGGTGGTGGTGGTGGTGGTAGTGTTTGGTGGTGGTAGTGTTTGGTGGTGGTAGTAGTGTTTGGTGGTGGTGATAGTGTTTGGTGGTGGTGGTAGTGTTTGGTGGTGGTAGTAGTGTTTGGTGGTGGTGGTAGTGTTTGGTGGTGGTAGTGGGTGGTGGTAGTGTTTGGTGGTGGTGGTAGTGTTTGGTGGTGCTGGTAGTGTTTGGTGGTGGTGGTAGTGTTTGGTGGTGGTAGTGTTTGGTGGTGGTAGTAGTGTTTGGTGGTGGTGGTAGTGTTTGGTGGTGGTGGTAGTGTTTGGTGGTGGTGGTAGTGTTTGGTGGTGGTGGTAGTGTTTGGTGGTGGTGGTGGTAGTGCTTGGTGGTGGTAGTGTTTTGGTGGTGGTGGTGGTGGTGGTAGTGTTTGGTGGTGGTAGTGTTAGTGGTGGTGGTAGTAGTGTTTGGTGGTGGTGGTAGTGTTTGGTGGTGGTAGTAGTGTTTGGTGGTGGTAGTGTTTGGTGGTGGTAGTAGTGTTTGGTGGTGGTGATAGTGTTTGGTGGTGGTAATGTTGGTTGTGGTGATAGTGTTTGGTGGTGGTAGTGTTTGGTGGTGGTAGTAGTGTTTGGTGGTGGTGATAGTGTTTGGTGGTGGTAGTAGTGTTTGGTGGTGGTGATAGTGTTTGGTGGTGGTGATAGTGTTTGGTGGTGGTGGTAGTGTTTGGTGGTGGTGGTAGTGTTTGGTGGTGGTAGTGTTTGGTGGTGGTGGTAGTGTTTGGTGGTGGTGGTAGTGTTTGGTGGTGGTGGTAGTGTTTGGTGGTGGTAGTAGTGTTTGGTGGTGGTAGTAGTGTTTGGTGGTGGTGGTAGTGTTTGGTGGTGGTGGTAGTGTGTGGTGGTGGTGATAGTGTTTGGTGGTGGTGGTGGTGGTGGTGGTAGTGTTTGGTGGTGGTAGTGTTTGGTGGTGGTAGTGTTTGGTGGTGGTAGTGTTTGGTGGTGGTGGTAGTGTTTGGTGGTGGTGGTGGTGGTAGTGGAGGGGGTTGTTTTGGTGGTGGTGGTAGTGTTTGGTGGTGGTAGTGTTTGGTGGTGGTAGTAGTGTTTGGTGGTGGTGGTAGTGTTTGGTGGTAGTGTTGGTGGTGGTGTGGTGATGGTGGTAGTGTTTGGTGGTGGTAGTAGTTTGGTGGTGGTAGTAGTGTTTGGTGGTGGTGGTAGTGTTTGGTGGTGGTGGTGGTAGTGTTTGGTGGTGGTAGTGTTTGGTGGTGGTAGTAGTGTTTGGTGGTGGTGGTAGTGTTTGGTGGTGGTGGTAGTGTTTGGTGGTGGTGGTAGTGTTTGGTGGTGGTAGTGTTTGGTGGTGGTTGTAGTGTTTGGTGGTGGTGGTAGTGTTTGGTGGTGGTAGTAGTGTTTGGTGGTGGTGGTAGTGTTTGGTGGTGGTGGTAGTGTTTGGTGGTGGTGGTAGTGTTTGGTGGTGGTGGTGGTGGTGGTGGTGGTAGTGTTTGGTGGTGGTAGTGTTTGGTGGTGGTAGTAGTGTTTGGTGGTGGTAGTGTTTGGTGGTGGTAGTAGTGTTTGGTGGTGGTGATAGTGTTTGGTGGTGGTAGTGGTTGGTGGTGGTGGTAGTAGTGTTGGTGGTGGTGGTAGTGTTTGGTGGTGGTAGTAGTGTTTGGTGGTGGTGATAGTGTTTGGTGGTGGTAGTGTTTGGTGGTGGTGGTGGTGATAGTGTTTGGTGGTGGTAGTGTGTTTGGTGGTGGTAGTAGTGTTTGGTGGTGGTGATAGTGTTTGGTGGTGGTAGTAGTGTTTGGTGGTGGTGGTAGTGTTTGGTGGTGGTAGTAGTGTTTGGTGGTGGTAGTAGTGTTTGGTGGTGGTAGTAGTGTTTGGTGGTGGTGGTGGTGATAGTGTTTGGTGGTGGTAGTAGTGTTTGGTGGAAGTGATAGTGTTGTTGGTGGTAGTGTTGGTGGTGGTAGTGGTGTTTGTGGTGGTGGTAGTGTTGTTGGTGGTAGTAGTGTAGGTGTTGGTAGTCGTGTTGGTGGTGTTGGTAGTGTTTGGTGGTGATAGTAGTTTGGTGGTGGTGATAGTGTTTGGTGGTGGTAGTGTTTGGTGGTGGTGATAGTGTTTGGTGGTGGTGATAGTGTTTGGTGGTGGTAGTGTTTGGTGGTGGTGATAGTGTTTGGTGGTGGTAGTAGTGTTTGGTGGTGGTAGTAGTGTTTGGTGGTGGTAGTAGTGTTTGGTGGTGGTAGTGTTTGGTGGTGGTAGTAGTGTTTGGTGGTGGTGATAGTGTTTGGTGGTGGTAGTTGTGGTGGTGGTGATGGTAGTTGTGGTGGTGGTGTAGTGTGTGGTGGTAGTAGTGTTTGGTGGTGGTGATAGTGTTTGGTGGTGGTAGTAGTGTTTGGTGGTGGTGGTAGTGTTTGGTGGTGGTGATAGTGTTTGGTGGTGGTAGTGTTTGGTGGTGGTGATAGTGTTTGGTGGTGGTAGTGTTTGGTGGTGGTAGTAGTGTTTGGTCGTGGTGATAGTGTTTGGTGGTGGTAGTAGCGTTTGGTGGTGGTAGTAGTGTTTGGTGGTGGTAGTAGCGTTTGGTGGTGGTGGTAGTGTTTGGTGGTGGTGATAGTGTTTGGTGGTGGTAGTGTTTGGTGGTGGTGATAGTGTTTGGTGGTGGTAGTGTTTGGTGGTGGTAGTAGTGTTTGGTGGTGGTGATAGTGTTTGGTGGTGGTAGTAGTGTTTGGTGGTGGTGGTAGTGTTTGGTGGTGATAGTGTTTGGTGGTGGTGATAGTGTTTGGTGGTGGTGGTAGTGTTTGGTGGTGGTGATAGTGTTTGGTGGTGGTAGTACTGTTTGGTGGTGGTGATAGTGTTTGGTGGTGGTAGTAGTGTTTGGTGGTGGTAGTAGTGTTTGGTGGTGGTAGTGTTTGGTGGTGGTAGTAGTGTTTGGTGGTGGTGATTGTGTTTGGTGGTGGTAGTAGTGTTTGGTGGTGGTAGTGTTTGGTGGTGGTAGTAGTGTTTGGTGGTGGTAGTAGTGTTTGGTGGTGGTGATAGTGTTTGGTGGTGGTAGTGTTTGGTGGTGGTGATAGTGTTTGGTGGTGGTGATAGTGTTTGGTGGTGGTAGTAGTGTTTGGTGGTGGTGATAGTGTTTGGTGGTGGTAGTAGTGTTTGGTGGTGGTAGTAGTGTTTGGTGGTGGTAGTGTTTGGTGGTGGTAGTAGTGTTTGGTGGTGGTGATAGTGTTTGGTGGTGGTAGTGTTTGGTGGTGGTGATAGTGTTTGGTGGTGGTAGTGTTTGGTGGTGGTAGTAGTGTTTGGTGGTGGTGATAGTGTTTGGTGGTGGTAGTAGTGTTTGGTGGTGGTGGTAGTGTTTGGTGGTGGTGGTGGTGGTAGTGTTTGGTGGTGATAGTGTTTGGTGGTGGTGATAGTGTTTGGTGGTGGTGGTAGTGTTTGGTGGTGGTGATAGTGTTTCGTGGTGGTGGTAGTGTTTGGTGGTGGTAGTAGTGTTTGGTGGTGGTGATAGTGTTTGGTGGTGGTGATAGTGTTTGGTGGTGGTGGTAGTGTTTGGTGGTGGTGATAGTGTTTGGTGGTGGTAGTAGTGTTTGGTGGTGGTGATAGTGTTTGGTGGTGGTGGTAGTGTTTGGTGGTGGTAGTAGTGTTTGGTGGTGGTGATAGTGTTTGGTGGTGGTGATAGTGTTTGGTGGTGGTAGTGTTTGGTGGTGGTGATAGTGTTTGGTGGTGGTAGTAGTGTTTGGTGGTGGTGATAGTGTTTGGTGGTGGTGATAGTGTTTGGTGGTGGTAGTAGTGTTTGGTGGTGGTGGTAGTGTTTGGTGGTGGTGATAGTGTTTGGTGGTGGTAGTAGTGTTTGGTGGTGGTGGTAG
This sequence comes from Paralithodes platypus, assembly GCA_032716605.1. Taxonomy (NCBI): domain Eukaryota; kingdom Metazoa; phylum Arthropoda; class Malacostraca; order Decapoda; family Lithodidae; genus Paralithodes; species Paralithodes platypus. The sequence goes on from CM064502.1 coordinate 8,841,705, forward strand.
TGTTTGGTGGTGGTGGTAGTGTTTGGTGGTGGTGATAGTGTTTGGTGGTGGTGGTAGTGTTTGGTGGTGGTGATAGTGTTTGGTGGTGGTAGTAGTGTTTGGTGGTGGTAGTAGTGTTTGGTGGTGGTGGTAGTGTTTGGTGGTGGTAGTAGTGTTTGGTGGTGGTGGTAGTGTTTGGTGGTGGTAGTAGTGTTTGGTGGTGGTAGTAGTGTTTGGTGGTGGTAGTGTTTGGTGGTGGTGATAGTGTTTGGTGGTGGTAGTAGTGTTTGGTGGTGGTAGTAGTGTTGGTGGTGGTAGTAGTGTTTGGTGGTGGTGGTAGTGTTTGGTGGTGGTGATAGTGTTTGGTGGTGGTAGTAGTGTTTGGTGGTGGTAGTAGTGTTTGGTGGTGGTGGTAGTGTTTGGTGGTGGTAGTGTTTGGTGGTGGTGGTAGTGTTTGGTGGTGGTAGTAGTGTTTGGTGGTGGTGATAGTGTTTGGTGGTGGTGATAGTGTTTGGTGGTGGTGGTGGTAGTGTTTGGTGGTGGTAGTAGTGTTTGGTGGTGGTGATAGTGTTTGGTGGTGGTAGTAGTGTTTGGTGGTGGTGGTAGTGTTTGGTGGTGGTGGTAGTGTTTGGTGGTGGTAGTAGTGTTTGGTGGTGGTGATAGTGTTTGGTGGTGGTAGTAGTGTTTGGTGGTGGTGGTAGTGTTTGGTGGTGGTGGTAGTGTTTGGTGGTGGTAGTAGTGTTTGGTGGTGGTAGTAGTGTTTGGTGGTGGTAGTAGTGTTTGGTGGTGGTAGTAGTGTTTGGTGGTGGTAGTAGGATACGAGGACAACACTCTAGTGATAGGGAATTATTGGAAGAGGTGTGGCAGTTCAGTAATTCTTCACTTAACCCCTTCTGTACCGGCGACGTGTTTTATATTAGATTTTAGGTGCATTTAAACGAGTTTATGAAGCTTAGGAATGGTATGCGATAGCTAAAAGGGTTAATTGAGATAGCCTGTAGCATTTTAATGGGTAGACGTCCTTCCTAAACTGAATAAAATCGTATAATAGTGGCCAAAATAGAATGAAAAGGACGTCACTGGTACAGAAGGGGTTACCGGTAGATTTTTATTTTGTTCCCTAGACCTCCATCAAGCTTTAAAAAATCACTACTATTGGGTAGAGGATGCCAAACCTCACTCTGGACAGAACCAGCCCGTCAAATAGTTACCAGAAATTAATGAATAGGGTGTAATTGGTATTGAATGGGATACATACAATATGCTAAATATACACATGTACACATACTAAAGAGGTTAACCCATTATATACCGGAGACGTCTATTACATTTTATTCTAGCTCTATTAAGCCGGAATTATTTAGTTAAAAAAGGACCTCCAGCTATTAACAGGCTTCGAAATATCTTAATTAGCCTGTTTTATACTACCACAGATCCTTCTTAAGCTGAACAAATTAGTCTAAATACAACTAGAATAAAATACAAAAGACGTCGCCGGTACATAAAGGGGTTAAGCTTAAATCAACAATACAAAATATATACAAAGATAAAACATTCGAAAGGAAAAGCAGAGTACTGAGCGATAATGGAAGTGTTGCTTATGTAATGTATCAGATATGGCAGTGTATGTCAAACGTAGAGATATGTGGCAAAATTGGCGGAGTGTCAGATTCAGCAGTGTGTGAGATGTGGTGTGTTAGAAGCAATGGTGTGTGAGATGTGATGTGTCAGATCTGGTGAAGTATGTGTGACAGTTCAGGGGTGTCTAATCGCTACCCATTGAGAATATGGTATGGCTCCTGGTAGATCGTCCCCGAGGTAGTGGTCGGTGCAGCCATAGAGTCTGTTAACCCGAGCCACATCTGTCTGGCTCAGGACACGCCGCTGACCCATGACCTCTACCCCGAGGAGTCTGGAGTTGACGGGAGTGATGGTGGGGGTGTGACCGTCGGAACTGAACCCGAAGGGACCATAGTGCATCACGGACCCAGCGTCGTATGGCAGACCTAAAGTGTCTGCCTGGACGAGACAAAAGTTAGCCTCATGTCCGGGTCTTATTTGGTCCCAGTGGATGGAGACAAATTGATCCCGATCACGCCGCTGGTGCTCGTGCACGAAGCCCAACACGTGCAGCAGCTCGTGGGCTACATGACCAATGGCCTAAATGCACTCAGGCGGGTGAAGCCTTAATGCTGCCACGTGACCCGGTATGTCCTTATAACCCACCTGGGCGTTACAGCCACCGTCACCAGGAGTAACACTGACGTAGGGTTGGTCTCTCTATGTCACTTGCACGAACCTGATGCAAGATTTAGACTCCACCAGGTTCGCTCCCCGCTGCAGCCCCTGCCGGCTGGTTTGGTTGAAGATGGGGGAGACCTCCAGGGGGACCTGTCTGGAAGGCCACCGTTTTCCTGCCTGCGGGGACCGAATCCCTCCACACCCCAACCAGCTAGGAGCGTCGTCTTGAGCTATGGGATCCGGTAGACACGCCTAGGAACAGATAGGGTTGTATTGGTCGTCCCCACACCCAGCACCAGCACCACCGTCTGCATCTATTTCATGCACTTATACTTGCAGGTCCTCAAGCCCACCATCTACCCCTCTGTCTTCAACATCACCTTCTATTGCTTCCATGTGCCGTTTAATTTCCTCTAATTCTTCGAAGAGGTCCTCACACCCATCGTCCTTACCCACCCCCTCGTTCCCCAACCCAGCCGGGGTTTCTGGCGTCACCGCCCCCGCCGCCGTCTCCGCAAAGGGATCCATGTTAAGCCCTCGATCTCCACCTACCCCTGCCCCTGCCTCTCTTCCTTTCCCAACCCTGAACGCCCCCGTACCACTCCCCATCACCCCTAACCCCACCAGGAGCCATATCACAAACATGGTTAAATCACGAATGTACTAAAAGTTTAAATCTCTAACAAATAACAAAACCACAAATGACATGGTAATACGGACACGGATAGTTTGGCTTGTTTTAGGGGGACGATCAGCACAGTAAAATGGACAGTTCCTTCGTTGTAACTAGACCAACAATCTTGAACCCTAACTTCTATAACTAAACAAACACTAGAGTAATAAGGTACTATTTCTACCATTTGGGAAGAGTCAGACGGGGAATAAGTGTGGACAGTCACATAGCTAATTCACTCCAACCCTTTTTGAGGTACCGAAGATAAAGGTCACGATTTCTGGCCAAGAAATAATTGGACTAGCAGTACACTCTAAAACACAACTCACCTGACCCAATATGAATCATCTAACGGCAAAATGAACCCGATCCGAAATATAAATATTACTGTAGGTAAACAATTAACCCGTTCAGTACCTGTGCCGTCCCTTTTTACTTTTTTCTGGGTACTATTCGACGATTTTATTTAGTTTTAAAAGGGTCCAGCAATTAGCAGGCTTCGTACTATCTCTGAATCCTTTATACTGCCACAGATACTTCTTAAACTGCACAAAGTCTTCTAAATATTGCTAGATTACAATTAATACGCGCGGTTAATGAGTAGGTCCGATTAAATTCGGGATAGCTTTGAAACCTTAGGAGGTAGTTGTTCTATGATATTTATTCAGGGGTTGGATTGAATTTGTAATTTTTATGAATATATTTTACAATGTTCCCAATAACCTTAATAAAGGGAGATGAGCTGTTTGTTCTGGCCCCCTTCTCCCTCGTGCTTAATCCCATTGGTTTTTAGATTTTAAGACGTTCGACTCATTAGTTTGGCGATTTTATGACTTTACACCCCATTTCTTTCTCAATATTAAGACATTTAGTGCCATTTAGGTGTTGATTTTTTTTTCTGGCGAGCGAGAGCGAGCCTAACAATTTAAGAGTAACCGGCCTTCGGCCAGGAAATTTTTCTACTGAAAAATGTACAAATTTATCTTGAAGGGGATTCTAGGGGGTGTTCTTTACAACTTGATGGAGGTCTAGGGAGGAAACTAAAAAAATATAAAAAAGATAAAACAACATGAACATGTATACGCCCATCTTCCCTTAATAACACCCTCTTCAAAATGGCATACGTCCCCGTGATCTCCTTCAAGCTAAATCTATACATTTGTCGGTAGAAAAATGTCAAGTTCAAAGTTGGGTTTCCCCTAAATTGCATGATCGCTCTCGCTCGCCCAGGACTTATAGACATTTTAATGGGGATAAGGGGGGTTCATAATCGTGAAACTAATGGATCAAAAGTTTTTAAATTGTTCAACTAATGGAACAAAACAGAAGTCCAAAAAGTCCCCCAACGAATTAGATAGGGTTAACCCTATTTGGGCCGAGGATCTTGCCATTTTGAACCTCCCCTGGTTTGCTCCATTAGTTTGGAGATTTTATGACGTTTCGCCCCATTATGTTTGCAATAATAAGACGCTGCACCCTATTCAAGTATCGATATTTTCTGGTCGAGCTATAACGAACCTGTAACCAAGTCAAATTCAGATTTTGGCCGGGACAGTTTTCTTTCGAAAAATATACAATTTTAGCTTGAAAAGGATTTAGGTGAATATTCCTTTTTAGTTTGAAGGAAGTCTGGGAATGCGTTTTTGTTAGCCTAGGGGACAAACTAAAATACATTGCTCGAAAATTGGCGAAAGCTATATAATCTTCAATACTAATTAAACAGAAATAAAAACCCACAAGACGTCGGACGAGATAGTGTTAGTGAGATTTGCCCCAGCCTCGAACAATCCTACTAAATGCATCCACTACTACTCCTTATAACTTATGAGTCTGAAGGGGTTAATGCATCCACTACTACTCCTTATAACTTATGAGTCTGAAGGGGTTAATGCATCCACTACTACTCCTTATAACTTATGAGTCTGAAGGGGTTAATGCAACCACTACTACTCCTTATAACTTATGAGTCTGAAGGGGTTAATGCATCCACTACTACTCCTTATAACTTATGAGTCTGAAGGGGTTAATGCATCCACTACTACTCCTTATAACTTATGAGTCTGAAGGGGTTAATGCATCCACTACTACTCCTTATAACTTATGAGTCTGAAGGGGTTAATGCATCCACTACTACTCCTTATAACTTATGAGTCTGAAGGGGTTAATGCAACCACTACTACTCCTTATAACTTATGAGTCTGAAGGGGTTAATGCATCCACTACTACTCCTTATAACTTATGAGTCTGAAGGGGTTAATGCAACCACTACTACTCCTTATAACTTATGAGTCTGAAGGGGTTAATGCATCCACTACTACTCCTTATAACTTATGAGTCTGAAGGGGTTAATGCAACCACTACTCCTTATAACTTATGAGTCTGAAGGGGTTAATGCATCCACTACTACTCCTTATAACTTATGAGTCTGAAGGGGTTAATGCATCCACTACTACTCCTTATAACTTATGAGTCTGAAGGGGTTAATGCAACCACTACTACTCCTTATAACTTATGAGTCTGAAGGGGTTAATGCAACCACTACTACTCCTTATAACTTATGAGTCTGAAGGGGTTAATGCATCCACTACTACTCCTTATAACTTATGAGTCTGAAGGGGTTAATGCAACCACTACTACTCCTTATAACTTATGAGTCTGAAGGGGTTAATGCAACCACTACTACTCCTTATAACTTATGAGTCTGAAGGGGTTAATGCATCCACTACTACTCCTTATAACTTATGAGTCTGAAGGGGTTAATGCATCCACTACTACTCCTTATAACTTATGAGTCTGAAGGGGTTAATGCATCCACTACTACTCATTATAACTTATGAGTCTGAAGGGGTTAATGCATCCACTACTCCTTAAAACTTATGAGTCTGAAGGGGTTAATGCAACCACTACTACTCCTTATAACTTATGAGTCTGAAGGGGTTAATGCATCCACTACTACTCCTTATAACTTATGAGTCTGAAGGGGTTAATGCAACCACTACTACTCCTTATAACTTATGAGTCTCAAGGGGTTAATGCATCCACTACTACTCCTTATAACTTATGAGTCTGAAGGGGTTAATGCATCCACTACTACTCCTTATAACTTATGAGTCTGAAGGGGTTAATGCAACCACTACTCCATATAACTTATGAGTCTGAAGGGGTTAATGCATCCACTACTACTCCTTATAACTTATGAGTCTGAAGGGGTTAATGCATCCACTACTACTCCTTATAACTTATGAGTCTGAAGGGGTTAATGCAACCACTACTACTCCTTATAACTTATGAGTCTGAAGGGGTTAATGCATCCACTACTACTCCTTATAACTTATGAGTCTGAAGGGGTTAATGCAACCACTATTACTCCTTATAACTTATGAATCTGAAGGGGTTAATGCATCCACTACTACTCCTTATAACTTATGAGTCTGAAGGGGTTAATGCAACCACTACTACTCCTTATAACTTATGAGTCTGAAGGGGTTAATGCATCCACTACTACTCCTTATAACTTATGAGTCTGAAGGGGTTAATGCATCCACTACTACTCCTTATAACTTATGAGTCTGAAGGGGTTAATGCATCCACTACTACTCCTTATAACTTATGAGTCTGAAGGGGTTAATGCAACCACTACTACTCCTTATAACTTATGAGTCTGAAGGGGTTAATGCATCCACTACTACTCCTTATAACTTATGAGTCTGAAGGGGTTAATGCAACCACTACTACTCCTTATAACTTATGAGTCTGAAGGGGTTAATGCATCCACTACTACTCCTTATAACTTATGAGTCTGAAGGGGTTAATGCATCCACTACTACTCCTTATAACTTATGAGTCTGAAGGGGTTAATGCATCCACTACTACTCCTTATAACTTATGAGTCTGAAGGGGTTAATGCATCCACTACTACTCCTTATAACTTATGAGTCTGAAGGGGTTAATGAAACCACTACTACTCCTTATAACTTATGAGTCTGAAGGGGTTAATGCAACCACTACTACTCCTTATAACTTATGAGTCTGAAGGGGTTAATGCATCCACTACTACTCCTTATAACTTATGAGTCTGAAGGGGTTAATGCAACCACTACTCCTTATAACTTATGAGTCTGAAGGGGTTAATGCATCCACTACTACTCCTTATAACTTATGAGTCTGAAGGGGTTAATGCATCCACTACTACTCCTTATAACTTATGAGTCTGAAGGGGTTAATGCAACCACTACTACTCCTTATAACTTATGAGTCTGAAGGGGTTAATGCATCCACTACTACTCCTTATAACTTATGAGTCTGAAGGGGTTAATGCATCCACTACTACTCCTTATAACTTATGAGTCTGAAGGGGTTAATGCAACCACTACTACTCCTTATAACTTATGAGTCTGAAGGGGTTAATGCAACCACTACTACTCCTTATAACTTATGAGTCTGAAGGGGTTAATGCATCCACTACTACTCCTTATAACTTATGAGTCTGAAGGGGTTAATGCATCCACTACTACTCCTTATAACTTATGAGTCTGAAGGGGTTAATGCATCCACTACTACTCCTTATAACTTATGAGTCTGAAGGGGTTAATGCATCCACTACTACTCCTTATAACTTATGAGTCTGAAGGGGTTAATGCATCCACTACTACTCCTTATAACTTATGAGTCTGAAGGGGTTAATGCAACCACTACTACTCCTTATAACTTATGAGTCTGAAGGGGTTAATGCATCCACTACTACTCCTTATAACTTATGAGTCTGAAGGGGTTAATGCAACCACTACTACTCCTTATAACTTATGAGTCTGAAGGGGTTAATGCAACCACTACTACTCCTTATAACTTATGAGTCTGAAGGGGTTAATGCATCCACTACTACTCCTTATAACTTATGAGTCTGAAGGGGTTAATGCATCCACTACTACTCCTTATAACTTATGAGTCTGAAGGGGTTAATGCATCCACTACTACTCCTTATAACTTATGAGTCTGAAGGGGTTAATGCATCCACTACTACTCCTTATAACTTATGAGTCTGAAGGGGTTAATGCAACCACTACTACTCCTTATAACTTATGAGTCTGAAGGGGTTAATGCATCCACTACTACTCCTTATAACTTATGAGTCTGAAGGGGTTAATGCATCCACTACTACTCCTTATAACTTATGAGTCTGAAGGGGTTAATGCAACCACTACTACTCCTTATAACTTATGAGTCTGAAGGGGTTAATGCATCCACTACTACTCCTTATAACTTATGAGTCTGAAGGGGTTAATGCATCCACTACTACTCCTTATAACTTATGAGTCTGAAGGGGTTAATGCATCCACTACTACTCCTTATAACTTATGAGTCTGAAGGGGTTAATGCAACCACTACTACTCCTTATAACTTATGAGTCTGAAGGGGTTAATGCAACCACTATTACTCCTTATAACTTATGAGTCTGAAGGGGTTAATGCATCCACTACTACTCCTTATAACTTATGAGTCTGAAGGGGTTAATGCAACCACTACTACTCCTTATAACTTATGAGTCTGAAGGGGTTAATGCATCCACTACTACTCCTTATAACTTATGAGTCTGAAGGGGTTAATGCATCCACTACTACTCCTTATAACTTATGAGTCTGAAGGGGTTAATGCATCCACTACTACTCCTTATAACTTATGAGTCTGAAGGGGTTAATGCATCCACTACTACTCCTTATAACTTATGAGTCTGAAGGGGTTAATGCAACCACTACTACTCCTTATAACTTATGAGTCTGAAGGGGTTAATTCATCCACTACTACTCCTTATAACTTATGAGTCTGAAGGGGTTAATGCAACCACTACTACTCCTTATAACTTATGAGTCTGAAGGGGTTAATGCAACCACTACTACTCCTTATAACTTATGAGTCTGAAGGGGTTAATGCATCCACTACTACTCCTTATAACTTATGAGTCTGAAGGGGTTAATGCAACCACTACTACTCCTTATAACTTATGAGTCTGAAGGGGTTAATGCATCCACTACTACTCCTTATAACTTATGAGTCTGAAGGGGTTAATGCAACCACTACTCCTTATAACTTATGAGTCTGAAGGGGTTAATGCAACCACTACTACTCCTTATAACTTATGAGTCTGAAGGGGTTAATGCAACCACTACTACTCCTTATAACTTATGAGTCTGAAGGGGTTAATGCAACCACTATTACTCCTTATAACTTATGAATCTGAAGGGGTTAATGCATCCACTACTACTCCTTATAACTTATGAGTCTGAAGGGGTTAATGCAACCACTACTACTCCTTATAACTTATGAGTCTGAAGGGGTTAATGCATCCACTACTACTCCTTATAACTTATGAGTCTGAAGGGGTTAATGCATCCACTACTACTCCTTATAGCTTATGAGTCTGAAGGGGTTAGTGCATCCACTACTACTCCTTATAACTTATGAGTCTGAAGGGGTTAATGCATCCACTACTACTCCTTATAACTTATGAGTCTGAAGGGGTTAATGCAACCACTACTACTCCTTATAACTTATGAGTCTGAAGGGGTTAATGCATCCACTACTACTCCTTATAACTTATGAGTCTGAAGGGGTTAATGCAACCACTACTACTCCTTATAACTTATGAGTCTGAAGGGGTTAATGCAACCACTACTACTCCTTATAACTTATGAGTCTGAAAGGGTTAATGCATCCACTACTACTCCTTATAACTTATGAGTCTGAAGGGGTTAATGCATCCACTACTATTCCTTATAACTTATGAGTCTGAAGGGGTTAATGCAACCACTACTCCTTATAACTTATGAGTCTGAAGACACTTTCGTTTCTCAAGTATGCCGCCTTGTGTCCTCGCTCACGATATGTTTGTGCTCTTGGGTTGAAGATTCTGATGTCGAAAAAAGCCCGTTGTCCCCTTGTCCAAAAACCTCGAGCACTTACGTCCACTCTTGCTTCATTTGAAGTATTTGCAGTATTGTGGGCCAAGCGCTGTCCGTCCATAGGCAGAAGTTCCGGTTCGATTCTGACATCATGGCACACCTCGTCCAGCATTTGTGCAGTGATGTCTCGTACTTCATCATGCCGGATACAGATGAATCCTCCTTTCTTACAAGTCATACAGTGGTCTGAGTTGTTTATTTCACCATATGCACATTTCAGCGGAAGGTTCGAAACTGGCCACCCATACCTCAAGGCTACGGCATCATTGAATTCTTGTTTATTTAAGCTGAAGCCTTTCTCCTTTATTGGTAATGATGTGAGCCAATTTGAAGCCCCCGTGTCTCGTGCCATCTCAACTCTCATTTTCAGTTCTTCCCTACACACACACACACACACACACACACACACACACACACACACATTTTATTCTCAAGTATATGCATGAAAACAAAACAGTTTAATTGCTCATGTAATCTTTAATTCCTCTTTTAAAAGGGCATAATGGTTTTGCAAGGACTTAATATCTTACTTGTGAAGGCAGTATAGGATTGGAAGGTTGGAAGTGCCAAGTTAGGAAGTTGATGAGAGCCTTCTTCAGCTCCTTGATGCCGGAAAAGTCGAAGTAATGTTGGTGGTGGGGCTGGAGGGTGAAGGCCTGGCTCTGGTTCAACTTGTCACAGATCTCCTCTTCCATAAGGCTGTTGGTGGCTGTGCCCAAGTTAACAATATCCTGCAGGGACAATATAAACATCAGTATTACAAGGCTTCATTTAAGGGGGGTCACTGGCTTTTTTTATCTTTCTCTCCTTTTCTCTCTTTCCCTGGCTTGTATCCATTCGGCCCCATTCAGCCAACTGTTTTAAGACGTTTATCCCCATCCAGGTGTTGATTTCTTCCTGGCGAGCGATAGCGAGCCAGCATTGTATGGAGAAACTCGGCTTCAAAAGCCAGAGATATTTTTCATTCGAAAAAATTTCAAATTTAGCTTGCTGTCAAAACAAAATATATATATATGCTGGCTCGCTACTGCTCCCCAGGAAAATATTGACACCTGGATGGGGGTAAACGTCTTAAAATAGTAGGATACAAGCCAAAGAGAGAAGGAGAGAAAGATAGAAAAAGCGAGGTGGGCTCCCTTAACTCGGCTTCCACTCAAATCAATCTCAAGCTATATCCTGGCCTAGCCTAACCTAATATTATCATGCCTAATCTACTAAATAAGATTTCAACCAAATCTAATCTTACGTAATCTGATATAGAATTGACAGGGGTTGCCTGTTCAATTGATTACAGTTGAACTGACCAACCATCTTATTTTGATATCAAAAGGAAACACGTTGAGTGCAATAAAAAAAGGTCTGTATATCAATCTATACTTCATTTTTTTTTTTTTTGTATTTATTTATTATTTGTTTTTGTTATAGATTTTGTATGAATGTTATCCTCAAATACAAATGCCTATTGCTTCAAAATTTTAGTTTGTACATAATTTCTGAACACACATATGCAACTTCATTTATTTCCCTTGGAATGATTATTGCTTCCAAGGCCAGGGACCCTCGGAGATAGTTTGACCCTTTCGCTCACCAGAAGGCGTATTAGCATACCAACCTGTAAATGCACCAAGGCACGATTACGCCTTCCGAAACTGAAATCGTTGGCATAAATTATGTGATATAACTTGCAACACTGTAAGCCAATAACAGTGTGACAGCGAAGGCTTCAAGTTAATTATTCTCTCGGTATTGATTTTGCTTCACGTCGGGAATGTCCCTTGCACTCGGACCATTACATTTGTTTAACCGCTGCTTCTACATACAATTTGTGTCTATATGTGATTGAAATTAATATATACCGGTATAGTATTGTAAATTACATAAGTGCTTGGATATCATCATCAATATATGTAGTATAACCCGTACAATCCCAGCGACGGGAGAGAGCTGTCTATAGATAAATCACTCCCTAGTCCCAGCCGTCAGTAATATACGATCCTTGTAACTGCCAGTATTAGGCAGTGCCTGGTACCACGATGTTTGAACACTGCTCTAAGACCTTGGCAACACTTCTCAGCCCCCCATAGGCTAGGAGAGGCAGTATTCCTCCATCTTTTGAGTGGGAGATTGTTATATCTTGCCTCTGAAGCCATTTTGGCCACATTGCTTGGTACTGGAGGGTACATTTATAGTAGTAACCTATGGTACAGTAGGGTTTAAAAAGATATTGGCCCCGATGCTACCTATGGTAAGCTTTCGTATTTGTATTCCTGTTCTAACTGTCATTGGTATATACGGATACAAAAATATTCATATGCAATCATGTTTCAGTGGTAGAGACTTGGATTTGGTTTTATAAGCTTCCTTATTCATTGCCCTATGACTGGAACTTTTTTCATAGTTGCAAAGTTTACCAGATAGGTTAATAATGTACGCATAGAGGTAAGGGAATCTTACCGTGAATACTCTTAGCATGATGGGGATGAAAATATTCATATAAAATCCAATATTTATGGGACATTAACTTTGATAATGCCAATGTAAAGAGTGCTTTAAAATTACTATTTGGTGCACTCCAAAAATACCTATGTAGTCACTGAATTTGTCCTACAAATTATCGCTCTCATCGTATCTAGCAGTTTTACCAAAACATGTGTGTGTATATATATACTGTATATATATATATATAGAGAGAGAGAGAGAGAGAGAGAGAGAGAGATAGAGAGAGAGAGAGTGAGTACATAGAGTAATAATATGATCTTTCCAAGGAAGGTCAGAAGAAAGGGAAACACCAAGAACACTGAGAAAAGTTGAAGGGTTGATTTGTGTATATTTGATACATACGGGGTAAGGGTTAAACGTGTGGAAGTTCTTGAGGCTAGATAAATGGAGATTTTGGGTTTGGAAGTATTAAAAGTAACAAGATTTTCTCCGCCCAAATTGGAAATAGTTGATAGATCAGAAGATAGGCATGCTATGGTCTCATCACGCAAGGTTTTGAGTGATTGCATGGTGGGTCGTTGTGGAAAACTAGTTGAATAGTATAAGCTAAAGTCATCACCCTCAGTCATCAGGATAGGAGTGGAAGTACAGTTGAGAAGATCATTAGTGAATATTAAATAGAGAACTGGAGACAGAACAGAACCCTGATGAACACCAGAGTTGATAGGTTGAGAAAGTGAGTGATGGGAGCCGAAGGAGGATAGTTTAGAAATTTGGGATTTGTGCGAGACTCTATTGAAGGTCTTCAATATATCTAGCACAATAGAAAAGGTCTCAATGAAGTCTCGATAGGAGGATGACCAACATATATTAAGATTAGGAAAAAATCACCAGTAGAGCGGCCCTTAACCCAAGAACGGCAAAGCCATGGTAGTTCAAAGTACCCGCCATGCAAAGGTATTTGCTTCAATTCTGACGAAAATCGTCATATTTCCCATATATTACATTATTACTTCTCCATATGCACCTATTTTACTTTTAATATGAACGTATGAACATTGAACAGCAATAACAGAAGTGGTAACAGCAATTGGCTGGTGAAAAACTTACATTTTAGCCCTGCGGTCGTAATCTCAGCCGGACCGCCGAGAGACCTACATCCTTACTCTCTACTGTCTGGTATGCTACTGAGACAGATATGGGATGTTTCTGACTGGCTAGAGAGTCGGAGAAAGACTTCCCCATCCTCCCCCCCTCTCTCCCAGCCATCCTCACGGGAAAATACTCAATAAATATCGGGAATAATTGGGAAGATACCGGATAATTTAGGTTGGGGGGGTGGGGGGGGCATTCTTCGGGACAAATATAGTTTCGGGGGCAATAACTACTGAGGCCATCCTCAGGCTAAATATGACTCAGTTTGGGGCATGCGACATGGCTGTTATTTCCGACACCCGATCACCCGTAGCCTGCGCTTTAAATGCCAAGGGTGTCTTACGTATTCACTCAACGGAAGGCTGTTTAGTATATTGAAGCAATTTCAGCGCAAGCAGTACACATCAAGTGACCATGTCGGCATAAGGTGGGGCTCCGAGCCAAAAACATGCCTTCATAAACGCTTTTTCCTTGGCTTTAGGCATGGATAGACCCGTTAGTTCGTAAAAGGGGAACCTGTTGGTATCTGTTGGTCAGGCTCGACAATCCACGCTGTAAAAGCCCTCCAGTGACACTGATATTGATGATGTGTGGATTCCGCAAAAGTATTCTTGAGCTTAGCTGTAACGCTGACCCTGTAGAAGTCAATCCATTTTGAATGTCCACAATGTGAAAGTTAGCAAGATCTTGAGGTTTCTAATCATCTCGAAGTGGAAAGTCGTAGCTGTGAGCGACACCGGGTTCGGGCACCATATCTGGAGGTGGAAACAGATAAATGGACATCTGTCTGTTCCAATCTTTTGAGAGCACGCCCGGACCTCCTGCTGAGGTTCGGGTCCAATGAGTCAAGTAGTGAGGTAACTTGGTCATCTGTTTAGACGCAAACGATTTACTTGTTGGTGGTATTTCAATGCAATCATCTCTTGGAAGTCGGATTGCTTGAGACTCCACTCCACGAGTGTACTTAATCTTCTCGACAGAGCGTCTGCTCATAGATTCACTACGCCTGACAGGTATGTTGCATGGATCTTTATTCTTAGCTGGTGGGCTAATTTTTAATATAATTTCCGAGAGACGATGGAGAACTCGTGACTTCGCTGACAGTTGCTTCTGTTTGCATGTTTACCTCACTCAAATATCCATCCTGAATGCTAGTGACTTGCCTGCAAGGGAGGTTTCATTAGTTTTGAGAAACATTTGAGGAACAATTAGCTCTTTTGCATTGATGTGCCAATTGTTGAGACTGGACCATTGACTCTAACCTTGGTGATCCGTGGTAGACTGATAACCCCAGCCAAGGGTTCCAGATGCAGCCGTGTCTATCCATACTGTCAGCGGAGGATCGAACCAAGGCTGAACAGATGCTGGGATATGTGCCCGAGCTCAGAATGTCAGTAGTCAGACAATGAGCGGAGAGACTGGCCAAAGATGACCTGGTGGATATATCAGAAATGCCCTGTTTCCTTCGAGAATAATCTTTTTAGATGGAGGCATCCAAAAGGATTGGCTAACTGTACCTAGTTTAGCGTGGCTACTAGAGATTCCCATAGCCTGTCTGGCTGTGAATAA
Organism: Paralithodes platypus; assembly: GCA_032716605.1. NCBI lineage: Eukaryota > Metazoa > Arthropoda > Malacostraca > Decapoda > Lithodidae > Paralithodes > Paralithodes platypus. Next base: position 8,856,717 of record CM064502.1, read on the forward strand.
AGTGAAATAGTTTCTGACGCATCTTGTCGCATTGTCTGAATTTTGCTGAATGGCTAACTTCTGCATATCCCAAACTAGACCGACCCACTACTGAGTACGAGGACAGACTTTTGGAAATACGTATTTTGATGCTGAGCTGTGAAATGTGCTCTATAACTTGCTGTGTATGTTTGATTATGAGTGATGGAGAGTTTGCTATGACCAATCAATCATCGAGGAAAAATAGACTGGTAATGTCTCTTTCCAACAGGGGGAGTAGTGCCTGTCGGACCAGTTTCGAAAAGACCCTGGACGCAAGATTTAGCCCAAAGGGTAGACGTTGAAACTTAGATATTTGATTTTGGTACTGGTGTTACGACCGGGACTACGAATAAAACAAGGGCACTCAATGATTGGACTAGTAATAGGGCACTATGCAACAACGGTACGCTAGATCCAAACCATCGAACGTATATGCCGGCAAACAAAAACACCTATACCCTCCAGGGTTAATCTGAGATAGCGGGGTATCCTTAACTGGGCATAAATGTACTCTACTTCAGGCTAACCTGCACTGGTATAGCCTGATAACAAACAAGATGCAAGTTACGTTAAAATGCATAAAAGGAATCTATGGAAAGATCAATTAAATCAATGCAAGATTTAATACAATAAAACGATGCTTCAATACAGTTACTCTAAATAACAATGAACTCTTCACTCCTATCTGAAAGAAAGTGAAGTATAGTAGGATAGACCTGAAAACTTCTGAAGAAAGTCTGATGCTCATAAGATGCTCGTATCTTAAACTATATAAAGGCAGGAGGCAGGACACCACACGTGTAAATCGAATACACTCAAAGATAGGACATATAATGTTAACTGACACGAGAATACTATAAATGCGCAACGGTAGCAATGCTCGACACTAAAAGAAGTATTTCCTCATCAACGAAACAGTCTGCTATGGTTGTGCGGCTCAGCAACAACCTAGACTAATAAATGCTGTGAATAATAATGCGCACATATCGAAGAGCTTATGTTAAATACTAACAAGTGTCTACTCGATTAATAAAGTCTAGCTGGGATAATCTAGGTAAGGAACTGGGGTTGAGCAAGACAGGCTCGTAGCCTAGCGATGTCCTTAAGACTGCATCCTTTAAGTTACGTTAATTGACTAGGGTGCTCTCTTGATAGATCCAGATCACAAGTATCTGGTTCTATCCTGGCGACCCTCTAAAGACAAGCAAAGAGGCAGCAAAGTGTGGAACTGGTACAGGCCAAAACCCTCAGTCAACACAATGCTTCACTCGCAAAGGACGCAACCGAAAAGATAACCCAGGCTACCACAGGACCGATCGAAGTTGTGTAGGTATAAGCAATCCGTACACACATCGGAGACAACGACTACAGTTACCTTATCCCAGTCTAGCATTAAATAAAAGAGCAGAAACACTAAATCAATAATGGAGACACACAAAGTTCTTAACCTATACTAACTAAGAACCCTCAAACCTATTCTAAGTACATGTAAATATCTCTGAGGACGGCGCATGCAATACAATGGGCCGGCTAAGAAAACCGTATGCAGAACCCAAGGGGAGTGTTGTGCAGTTAATAAAGGTTAGAGTATGGAAAGAGAGAATCGAGTGAAAAAAACAGTGATAAAGGTGGTGATCGGGAGAGAATATGCAAAGGGATGTTAATGCACGCGTGCCAAGCCTGTCCTGACGAGGACAGCTCCTGGGGACCCTCATGGAGGAGGTAAGTTACACAGGAGCCCGCAAAGGCGCGATGGTCGGTCAATCACGGGCCGAGATGTCACAAGACAGCAGGCGCCACAGGACACAGCCAGACACGCCGCCCAATAGCGAGCGAGAGGCAGGAATGCACCTACATACAGACACTCACTACCTCCTCGCTCTGAAAGTCTTTCTCATTCCCATGCTGGTACTATTATCACTACTGTTGATATAAAATATAACCCGTTGTCACAGACGAAAACAAAGACCACCACTGGACTGTCTGTGATAATGCGATTACTAGGAAAGAAAGAACAACATTCTCTGATAACTGTAGCCCATTTCGATGTCCCTGGCGAGTGCTAGTGGCCAACGAGAGGCGATTCTGCCAACGCTGGTAGACGTCACACCCCGCCCAAGATATGGGACACTCAACATTAGGCGAGCACCATATCTGACAAGGCAGAATGCCGACAAGACCCGCCACACCTAGCCACTCCACCAGAAATGAAATGCAAAGCTCAATCTTAAATAAAGCAACATTTTAGCATAAAGAAAATCTTACAACCCCTCCCAAACACAATAGTATAATTTTAGCCTGCTATGCTCCCTGAGCGAGCTTCACAGAGCCCAGCCTACTAAGTGAAAGACAGGTTCAGCTTACGACTCCAGCTATAACATTGGCAACTTACAATTAACTATCAAAAAGAAAGAGTTTTTATGTGATTTTTTATTTAATTTTATTGTTGTTTTTGACGGCTGCTCTACAGGGGCAAGCCTGGTTTTTCTCCACTATCAACACACACTGACTGAACGGCGAGGGTTCTCCTGCAAACATACCCTCCCGTGACAAACAATCAGCCAAAACATTATCAGTGCCCTTACCATGCCACACATCCAACTTGTGTTCCGGCAGCAAAACAACACCTGACACTGATAAACTGCCCAGTTCATCACAAGGCACTTCTCTTTGCTCTCTCCGGCAACGGGGCCTGCTAATAACCTTTCACTAGTTCTACCTTTGTGATGAGCAAGGCAGCCCCGATGCGGTCTATGGTGTCGTCAACTCTAGGTAATGGATAGGTGTCTGTCAGGGATAATGCTTCCACACTCTTGCAATCAATATACCCACAAATCTTGCCACTCAACTCAGGTTGCAAACTCACCGGCAACGGCCACTCACGATATCCCTTATCCCTCAGACCCTTTTCCCACATGTAGTCTAGCTCTGCTTTCACGACAGGCTGTCGAGCAGGATTTATATGGTAGGGAACTAACTTGAGCCTTGCACTGTCTCCAGCCTCCATGTCGGATTCTACCCCGTACATCAGGCCTGGAGAAGCAACAAACATGCGGATGTACTGCCACAACCTAGTAAACAACTCCTCTTGTCGCTCAGGAACAAGAGGTTGCAACTTATCTCGAAAAACAACATGCCTAGTGCCCTCCCACAACCCAGCCGAGACCGCAGCTTCTAAACTATACCCTCCCTCCTTCTCCACCTTCGTCCCTAGAACAGCCAGGCCATGAGAGGGACAATCAGTACCACCTGTGCAGTCACTCCCATAGTTCATAATGGCTAAGGCTTCCCCGCCGATACCGTACATGCGCACCTCCACATTCCTTGCGACTACATCTGTCTGCGCAGCATCACCGCCTTCAGCGACATGGCCAGATACAGTCGGTCTATGGTAGGGCTGTTACATTTGACTAGAGCAGCATTGGGAGGCTATGCGACGACCGGGCGCATCTATGCCACAGCCAACCTCACCAATCTGCTCAATGTCCTGATTCTGACCACCACCCTGGGCAGCCATGGGTCGACCCTGACCTGACCACCATGCCAAAGCCTCGTCGCCCACCTTGAACCACCGAAACAAAGAGGCTAACGGTCTACTAACACTCAAGTGACCTGCCAGCGGAACCTCGTGCACAGCCTGAGTTGTGAGGCCTGGGTGCCTCAAACAGTGGGGTATGAACCGAGCCAGTGCTGGAGCGCTGCACACTGCTGCTCAGGCAGGTGCTCTAGCGCATCCACAGCCACCTGACTCGTGTCCCCCGCCCACTACTCCACCGAGACATGACAATCCCAACTCTCCTCCACCTGTGCCCCTCTGCCCCACTCTCCTTCTCCACCTTGGCCGCTGCAGACCAACGCAGGGACAGTAGGCTGCTCAGGTGGTTGCCTCACAAACTCGTTTAACAGGTTCACACGACATGTTTCCCCGTCCTCGTGTTCAATAGCCCCGTTCCCACAACTCTCCTCCACCTGGGAAGTACTCTGTCGCGGAGTGCCATCACGCCCAACCATGTCACTAGGGGGGACAGGTTCTGGGGCCACTCCGGAGCTCACCTCTGGGTCAAGTACCGAGTCGCCAAGAAGAGCCGCTGGATCAAAACTCACAAAACTTCTCCCAACTTTAGCTTTCTCCTTCCGACAGTTCCTCCGCTGGTCTAGAGACTGAGGAATAGGCTGTGACACCTTAGATGCACGAGATCGGGTGACAACACACGCCATCTGCTGTAATTGACACCTCTCGACCAACTCCTGCCCCTCCCTACTCATGTCGGCCGCCCTCTCGGCAACGACTAAGGGTGGAACCTCAGAAGTAGGCACCGCAAAGTCGTTGCCGAGAAGAAGGTGGACGCCCTCTACTGGCAGTTTCTCTACGATTCCAACATCTATCTCTCGTGTCACACCATCAACCTCCAGCTCCACTCGAACCAACAGGTATGACCGTGTAGCATTAATACCCTGCACCACAACTACCCGTGCCGCGTTTATAGGTTGGTCTGTAAAGTTTTTCATCAGAGTCTGGGATGCACCTGTATCACGCAACAACTCCAACCCATGCTTGCAACCAGCCCAACTCACGCAGCCATGCCCTCTATGGTCGCAAAAAGTATTGCGGACAGGTTTCGAGCCTTCCGGAAACTCCTTCACTGGCTGTGCCCCCGCATCTGACATATCACCCCGGGTAAACACAGAAGACCTCAGAGACACCCCAATGTTGCTAGCCAAAGACACGACTGCTGTAGGTTGGTTAATAGGGCAGGAACGTGCAAAATGCCCCTGTTTATGACACTTAAACCACTCTACTTCACCCATGGACTTCCCCTGAAGTGAGGAAGGGCCCTGACCTTTCTTAAACGGGACGGTTTTTGATTTGTGATCAAAATAGTATCATTGCTCTTACTTTCGTTATTAAATGTTGCATCACTGACTCGGGGGGGTGGAGTGTTGCGCCCCTTGTTAACTGCATCGGTCCGTTGTGCAGACCTGCACCCACGAATCAGCGATAATCTCAGGTCAGCCAACTCAGCTGCCTCTTGTAGAGTTTTAGGATGTTTCTCTTTGAGGTTCAAAGTCAGGTCGCCGCCTGTGCATTTAAAAAATTGCTCTAGAAGGAATAACTGCTCAAGCTATTCGAACGTCATCACCTTCTCTGACCTCAACCAATTTCTCAAAGCATCAGACAGTTCCCAGGCATGTTCTAGAAAAGTGCACTCACGACCCTTCGTAACACCCCGAAACTTCAACCTATATGTCTCTGGTTGTAACTCGTACGCCCGCAGAACAGCTTCCTTCAATACCTCATAATCGATGCAAGACTCCAAGGGCAATGCATCATATGCCTTGAGTCCTTTGCCAACCAACCTAGAGGAAACAAGGGCTGCCCATTTAACCTCTGGCCATTGGTGCTCCCGGCACTTCTTCTCAAAATGCAGGAAAAACTCGGTGACACCCGACTCGTCAAATGCAGGGACTAACTTAAGAAGGTGCGATAAAGACTGATCAAGACCTTGATTCCCAGAACCGAGACGCTGCCCTGTCGACTCCACCCGAGACTTCTCAAGCTCTATGTCTGCACAGTACTTCGTAGCCTCAACCTGAAGCTCATCCTCATGTATGGCCTTTCTCTCCTAAGCCTGAATCCTAAGCTCAGATTCCCGATGCTGCTGCTGAATCTTAGCCATCTCAAGCTCAGATTCCCGCTGCTGCTTAGCCATCTCAAGCTGGAAGAGCATATCTGGAGTTAAACCTTGAGGAGGAGGAGATGCAACAATTGGAGACCCACCCAGTGATCCACCCAGGGGCAAACCACGCTGCCAGTAACTATCGGCCTGCGGAAACGTCCTCGGATCCGGTGTTCTAGAGAGCATGATGGGAGTAGAGTGGAGGGGGGGCTTGGCCGAAGGTGCCAAAGCACCCGCTCTACCCTGTGCACCACGCACCCCGCCCAGCACACATGCCACCAGGTCATTTCTCGTCATGCTGCTAGTGCCAACATGCCCCATGACCGTGGCCAAACACTGGAGACCATACCGATCAATCCCCGACACCCGGTCAACATTAATAGGCATCTCCAGAAACTTCCTTGCACCCTCCTCACTAGTTACTACTCTAATGCCATCTAACAAACCCAGCTTCTGCACCTCAGAGCCTGCTTCCCGTACTGTGTCCTCACTGTGCACTGATCCGTCGTTCGACATAGTGTCCACCGGTTATCCTCAACGTTTATAAAAAAAAAAAAAGTACCTAAACTCTCATGTAGCACTATTCACTCAAAAAATGCTTGAAGACAACTCAAGTGCTATACTACGTTGCCAAAAAAAAAATCCAACGTTTCCAAAATATTCCTCAAAAACAAATGTCCACTGCCAAACTGTGAGAAATAACAATCGACCCCCAAACGGTGATTAAAAAAAAATAAATCTCCACAAAAAAATCCTGCAATTGTTTCTTAGTTCGCTAAATCCTAGACTAAGGTCGCCATTTGTTATGATGACTAAGATAAGATACTAGGCAGGGTCGCCATTTGTTATGACGACTAAGATAAGATACTAGGCAAGGTCGCCATTTGTTACGACCGGGACTACGAATAAAACAAGGGCACTCAATGATTGGACTACTAATAGGGCACTATGCAACAACGGTACGCTAGATCCATACCCTCGAACTTATATGCCGGCGAACAAAAACACCTATACCCTCCAGGGTTAATCTGAGATAGCGGGGTATCCTTAACTGGGCATAAATGTACTCTACTGCAGGCTAACCTGCACTGGTATAGCCTGATAACAAACAAGATGCAAGTTACGTTAAAATACATAAAAAGGAATCAATGGAAAGATCAATTAAATCACTGCACGATTTAATACAATAAAAAGATGCTTCAATACAGTTACTCTAAACAACAATAAAATCTTCACTCCTATCTGAAAGAAAGTGAAGTATAGTCCTACAGCATAGACCTGGAAACTTCTGAAGAAAGTCTGATGCTCATAAGATGCTCGTATCTTAAACTATATAAAGGCAGGAGGCAGGACACCACACGTGTAAATCGAATACACTAAAAGATAGGACATATAATTTTAACTGACACGAGAATACTATAAATGCGCAACAGTAGCAATGCTCGACACTAAAAGAAGTACTTCCCCATCAATGAAACAGTCTGCTATGGTTGTGCGGCTCAGCAACAACCTAGACTAATAAATGCTGTGAATAATAATGCGCACATATCAAAGAGCTTATATTAAATACTAACAAGTGTCTACTCGATTAATACAGTCTAGCTGGGATACTCTAGGTAAGGAACTGGGGTTGAGCAAGACAGGCTCGTAGCCTAGCGATGTCCTTAAGACTGCATCCTTTAAGTTACGTTAATTGACTAGGGTGCTCTCTTGATAGATCCAGATCACAAGTATCTGGTTCTATCCTGGCGACCCTCTAAAGACAAGCAAAGAGGCAGCAAAGTGTGGAACTGGTACAGGCCAAAACACTCAGTGAACACAATGCTGCACTCGCAAAGGACGCAACCAAAAAGACAACCCAGGCTACCACAGGACCGGTCGAAGTCGTGTAGGTATAAGCAATCCGTACACACATCGGAGACTATGACTACAGTTACCTTATCCCAGTCTAGCATTAAATAAAAGAGCAGAAACACTAAATCAATAATGGAGACACACAAAGTTCTTAACCTATACTAACTAAGAACCCTCAAACCTATTCTAAGTACATGTAAATATCTCTGAGGACGGCGCATGCAATACAATGGGCCGGCTAAGAAAACCGTATGCAGAACCCGAGGGGAGTGTTGTGCAGTTAATAAAGGTTAGAGTATGGAAAGAGAGAATCGAGTGAGAGAAACAGTGATAAAGGTGGTGATCGGGAGAGAGTATGCAAAGGGATATTAGAAGCACGCGCGCCAAGCCTGTCCTGACGAAGACAGCTCCTGGGAACCCTCATGGAGGAGGTAAGTTACACAGGAGCCCGCAAAGGCGCGATGGTCGGCCAATCACGGGCCGAGATGTCACAAGACAGCAGGTGCCACAGGACACAGCCAGACACGCCGCCCAATGGCGAGCGAGAGGCAGGAATACACCTACATACAGACACTCACTACCTCCTCGCTCTGAAAGTCTTTCTCATTCCACGCTGGTACTATTATCACTACTGTTGATATAAAATATAACCCGTTGTCACAGACGAAAACAAAGACCACCACTGGACTGTCTGTGACAATGCGATTACTAGGAAAGAAAGAACAACATTCTCTGATAACTGTAGCCCATTTCAATGTCCCTGGTGAGCGCTAGTGGCCAACGAGAGGCGATTCTGCCAACGCTGGTAGACGTCACACTGGATAGCCAGATACTTCTGACATTTTTTGTTTATCAGAATGTGCTAGTTAGCATTGGAGAGCTCTAAAGAAATCATCCATGCAAAAAGATTTGAGCGTAAGATGTAAATGGCTGATAGTCAGCATCCTGAACTTTTCGTTGTGAATATACGTTGTGAATGTACTTGTTCAGGGCCGAGAGATCTACGACCGATTGCTAGTATGACTCTTCTGTATCGGTACCAGAAACAACTTTTTGTTTGGAGACTTTTGAACCGAGAATACCTCTCTCAAGCATCTCCTTTATAAGTGACTCCACTTCCAAAGAAACATTGACATAAGCCTGTGGTAGACGAAGTGAAAGTGTGCGGAGCCATCTCCAGGAGAGACCTTTCTGAACAACTTTTCTTGTCCACATATTCCGAGGCCAAGTCTTGAAACATGCTCATAAGTTACTGGTACAAAGAGATTAAATTCTGAGCAGACCGAGTTGACTAATCAGGCATCGCATCGGTGATGTGTTTCCAAGAGACTGCCAACTGTCTGGGCAGGAAAACTTAAAAAGAGCAACCGTTGTGCTCTGGACCTAAGCCGTTTTCCTTCTCTATCATAGCCTGTGTAAGAACAAAGAATTATGCAGCAACATGAGTGAAGGCTAATTTTGGTGCCTTCAAAAAGTTCAATAAATCTTGGGAAACATTGGAAGCTTAAGCAATGAAAAGAATAATAAAATGGTGATCTTCGACAGGCAGAGAATGTGGCTTCGTGCTTGTAATATTTTCTCCCAAGATAGAAGCTTCACGATCCCACTCAGACAAAGGTTCCACATCTAAGCTTTTCAAAACCAACACTGGGATGTTCGAATTAACTCTTTTTGGGCGACAGTCCAGGCCGGAGGTGATGCCTTGGAGGGTTTTGTTTTCTGTAAAGCACCCCGTTTTGCTAAAATCGTTAAAAGGTTTGCATGATGAGGCAGAAGGCAATGCAGGTGATTGAGAGTAAGTGAAAAACTTGAGGTTTCACCATCTCATCCAACACATCACCCTCACCATTAATTGTCCTTAATTTCTTTGATTTGCCCACTTCTACCTTCCATGAAGTTGGTATCGGGAAATCGCCGATCCCCAATGAGACTGCTTCATCGTGCCAGGGAGTGACGATAGGAGACCATGTACTATCGGGGCCATACAGTAACAACATTTTCTGCTTAGGGTAGAGCATAAGTTAGTCAAAAGAGGGAGGAAACGCCTGTGTCAAAAAACCCAGGCCAGGGGTCATTATGGGTAGAGGTGTGACTTGTACAGAAGGAGGAGGGGGAGGAGAAAATACTTTTCTGAGTATGGCTGGAGTAGACTCTAACCACCGGTTGGGAGGATCGGATGGCCGTACTGGAGAGATAGGATAGGACAGGTAACAGAGATAAGGTTATGATCATAGGAACCCAATGGAGAAAAAAGGTTTGCAGCATAAGTAGAAGAAATAGAGGTTAGTAATAATTCAAGGATGTTGGGCCAATCTCCAAGACAGTCAGGAATACGTGTAGGTTGCTGGACTAATTGCTATAGATCGTTTAGGATAGAACAGATGTACGCTTGTTCATCAGGTTGGTCAGTGAAATGAGAGGAGAGCCATTAGCGGTGGTGAACATTGAAATCTCCTAAGATGGAGAGAGTCACAGAATGTGTTCCACTTTAGAAGTTAGATAGTCAAAGAATTTTGGATAGTCAGTAGATATAGGGGAGAGATAAACAGCACAGAAATCTTTAGTTGAGAGTGACAAAAAAGCTTTAGCCAGAGAGTTGAGAATTCAGAAGAAACAAAGTTGGGAACACGAGTAAAAGCCAGATTGTTGTGCACATATACACAACATCCCTGTTTACAATCTACCACACGACACTCTCTTGGTTTTCAAAAACACACAACTTGCCCTTCCTCATCTCTCAATATACATGAGATCTCTTTTTATTCTAACCTTTCTTGGAAAGTCCTTTTTGCTGGTACACCACCCAGTCTTTCCTTGAACTCCTCATTTTCTGACGTTAGGATTCAAGAACTTAAGGGGACATGGGCCGGTTTTCTGGACCAATTTCTACCTCATGTTTAGTCCCATTAGTTTTCAGATGTTAAGATGTTTGCCCCATTAGTTAGTCGATTTTAAGACCTTTCGCCCCATTTATACATCAATATTTAGACCTTTCGTGCTATTTAGGTGTCGATTTTTTCCCTGGCGAACGATAGTGAGCCTGTAATGTTGGAATAACTGTTTTACCGAAAAATTTACACATTAATCTAGAAGGGGGATCTAATGGATGTTTTTTTTTAAATTTGATGCAGGTCTAGGGAGGAAACTAGAAAAAATAATGAATACATGCAAAATTCGCCCAAAAAGTGAACCATCCCCCCTTAACAATTTCCCAAGGCTCTTCTATCAGCCTGTTGAAGTTGAGCTACAACTGACCTACCAGCTTGGGCATCAGACCTGTCACCAGTGCAACCTCACTTTTGAGGTTCCCTTCAACCTTGTACTATAGTTGATTCAAAATAACTAGGCCATAAATCTTGACCCTAATCTGTTATAACTTCAATTGAGCTGACTTTATTTTCAATTTGGGAAGAGTTAACCATACAATAGGTGTGGGGATTTGCAGCTCATTTGCTCGAAATATTTTTGAGTTCCAGAAGTTAGAAGTCTATTTTACTAACTAAGTAATATAACGAATAGACGATAGTAAGTTTTAATTGTCAACAACCACCATACTTATATCACAACTAGCAAGCAAGGCAGGTGCTATAATGAAGGCTCTGAAGAACGAAGATCAACCCTATAAAAATCACCATATTCCTGTGTTGGACGTAGCCTACTAGCTGCTGTCTAGAGGAAGGAGTGGACTATCTATCTATCTATCTATCTATCTATATATTGCCTGACGCTGTGATCCCCGAAGTGGTGGCCACGAACGAACCGCCCCAATGCACCTCTGTCCCCCGTCAGTCGACGCCCCACCTCCCAACCAGCAGCACCTTCATCCATATACTTTCTCACTCCATCCTTCCACCTCTCCTTCGGTACACCTCTCCCTTTCTGTCCTTCCACCTCGCTCTCGTACACCCTCGTAGTCATTCTCTCGCTTTCCATACGTTCTTGGACTACTTGGAAGTAAAATATTTATATTAAATTTTGTTCTGCTACAATAATAAGAATGCATTCAGCATCCACAGAGGACGATCATAGGAAATACTTCATGTTGATTAATTTGGAATGTAGGCCTATTGATTTTTTTATAAGTTTCATTTTAGTAATATTGTTGAAAAAATGTATAATTATTCTTCATCCAAGTCAATTTCCTATTATTATATTACACAACAGTGGAAACTTAGAAGTAATGGTAGAAAGACATCGAGATTGCCAGGTACCTGTGGGTCTTTGTTAACTTTGTTGAAGGTGCTTAGCAAGAAATCCTGAGCGGTTGCCGTCGCTGCCCCTCTTTTGGATAGTATCGCCTTATTGGGTTCCGGCATGGCTCTACAGAAATAAAAAATCTATATAATTATATATTATATATAGATAAAATATATAATTCACATGAAGCAATGGTAAAGCCGGTATCACACAAGCGTCTTTTCCCTCAACATTTATCCTCAACACTGTTCTGGCAGCTTATGAGGTCAACATTTAACATATTTCTGTCACCTAAATTCATCTATCATCAGTCTAGTTTCCGATACCAGGGTAAAATTTTCCAGAAATGTTGCCAGAAATTTGTTGATCATCGAATGTTGACTATAAAAGCTCTCGTGTGATACCGGCTTAAGAGAGACATCTCCCCAGGGGGTAAGGGGGCCTTCACCTATGGTGTAGGAAAAAAATAATATGCCTCACTCATCCTACTGCATGTCGTACAAGGCGACTAATAGTGGGGATGGTGTTAGACATGCGGACCAAGTAGCCATCACTATACAATGAAGCCTTGTTATTGGCGCTGGCATTGTCTCCATATGACAGTGCTGTGACAGGGCTTCATTGTTCTTGCTCCAAGTTGCCTAATGGCGGCACACTGGCGGTGGGTTTTGCTCCCTCTGGACACGGATCTGGCGCCCTGGGCCCAACCTGGTCGAAATGGATCCAGAGGGTACAGTACGTAGTGTTTCCCCGGACTGGCACTTTCCGCCCAATAGTATAGGGGCCCGAACCTGGTGGTAGCACTCCAGGAGGCTGCCCTGTCATTGAGCAAAAAATACAAGGCCAGTCGTAGTGCCGTTTACGTGCACGGGGTGCGTCCCTGCGGCTGGTTCTCGTGGGTCGTACCGAGACCACTGGATCCTACCCCCTTGTAATCTCTTGGGGGAAGGTACTGGGAATGGTCCCGGGGTAGACTGGAACTAGAGTTCGGGGGGGGTGGAGGGGTTGCCCATTTGCCAGCCAAATTACCCAATTATGACTAAACAACCTAAAAAGAAACAACGTAAGTCCGATGAATCAAAACCGCACAGGACAAGGACAAATGACCCCCACAATCTCAGACTTGCTAGTGTGAATGTTGGTAGTTTGAATCTGCGTGCAAATGAAGTGGCTGAGATGTGTGAGTGGAGGCGAGTGGACGTCTGTTGTACCCAGGAAACGCTCTGGAAGAGGCATGGGGTACAGTGGATTGTCGGAAGAAAGACAATATATAAGATCTACTGGATGGGGGTGGAGACTGATAAAGTGAAAGGAGGAGTGGGTGTTCTGGTGGCTGAAGAGCTGGCGGAAAGTGTGCTTCAGATTACGAGAGTAGTGAAAGGCTGATTGTTTTGAAGTTGAAAGTTGGTGAAATAATTCTGAATGTGATATCTGCATATGCCCCACAGGCTGGTCTACAGAAAGAGATAAAAGAGGACTTCTGGAATGACACCGTCAGTGTCATTTCAGGCCTCTCGGAGAATGAAATAACAATCGTGGGGGGGGGGGGGGACCTGAATGGTCACGTGGGAGCATCTGCAGATGGATATGAGGGGGTACATGGAGGAAATGGTTACGGAAGGAGGAATCTGGAAGGCGAATATATATTGGAGTCCTGCGTTGCACTCAACATGGTTGTGTGTAACACGAAGTTCAAGAAAAGATAGAGCCATCTGATCACATATAACTCTGGGGTCTCCAGTAGCCAGATAGATTACTTCTTGGTTAACAGGAAAGACTGGAAACTGGTTCAAGATGTAAAGGTCATCCCGAGCGAAGAATGTATCCCCCAGCATAAGCTACTTGTGTGCGACATGAGCTTATACAGAGATCCTAAGCGCAAGAAGGTATACATGCCCAAAAAGAAAGTGTGGCTGCTGAAGAACAAGGAAGTTAGGGATAGGTTTCATAGTGAACTGGAGGAAATTAATAGAAATAAGGAAGCTAGGCCTAACGATGTAAATAGTCAATGGAACTTTCTTAAGCATAGCCTTATCGCTGCCACTGACAAAGTCTGTGGGAAAACAAAGGGTCACCCCAGGAATCAGACCTCCTGGTGGTGGAACGATGAGGTAGAAATGCTGTGAAAGAGAAAAGGAGATGCTTCAAAGCATGAAAGAAGTAGTCCGGGAGCAACCCTACCAAATTGTTAATTTTCGTCGTCCATGTAAGTGGACGGACACAAAAGTATCAAATTACTAATTAGAAAAATAGACATGTTCGAAATATATGTTCGTTAACTAAATATATTGGTGCATTCACATTAAAAACATTATTTTTTAGACTGTTGCCATTTGAGCAAATTCGTTTTCCCTTATAATTCGTAACAATTATAATTTCTACATTAGTTGATTTTTAAACTTCTGCATTGTTTGACAAAATAAACTGTGTATCATAATAATTGTCTTGTAGTTTACAATTAACCTATATTCAAATAACTTTGTGATCATTAAATAATTGCGTTACCACTGTTTTGGCTACGAAAACTCCAGATGAAGCACATGCGGAGGTGTCCGTAATAGTCCAGTAAATCTAGCAATCATTTAACTGGACCTAGAACAAATTGCAATAGAAGGTTTTTTGGCTTTAACTTGTTTATTAGGTCCCTCTGATGAACATATAAAAAGTCTCCAACTTTTGGACACTGGGAAAGTGGTTAATTTGCATAAATTCAAGATGGCCACCGTCCAAAGCTTCAATTTACAGATAACTTTTTTCTGGTTGCTCCTAGACCCTATAAATGTATTACAAACAACGTTTTTTGGCTTTAACTTGTTTATTAGGTCCCTCTGATGAACATATAAAAAGTCTCCAACTTTTGGACACCTGGAAAGTGGTTAATTTACAGCCGAAAAAACCTTACAGACAGGCTGAACTGTCTCTTTCACAAGGGTGACACAGGCACTTTGTGCTTGTATGGGTTTTTTGACCGGTTTGTCCCTCTTTTTTTATAAAAAAAAAAAAAAAAAAAAAACCATGACGTAGTATGACGTCATTCAGAGCCAATTATGTAATTCATGATAGGAGTTCGTATTCACTTGGATCATCGGTGCTTGCATCAAAGTTGCTATTTTGACAGAGTCCTTTACATTGACCACATGCACTGGAACATTCAAGCTCATTTCCGTTTGCAACTACAGCGTTGAGTGTCACAGTTGCCCTTACACTGACATCTGACCAATTTTCAGTAGTGAATCAGGAGCCACTGGCGAATCCATCGTCTTCGGTTCAAGCTGTCCCTTCCGCAGACACCAGCCCCATTTCTCGGGGTCCACCAGTTCCCCATCCATTCCTGGACCTGACCAATAAACTCGGAACGGGTGGTATGTGGCTGCATCGGTTGTTGGGGGAAGGCTGTGAACTCCAACGGTAGTTGAACTTTTTGCCCCCTTGTTGCAAAACTTTGTCTTTCGCACAGTCCGTCAAGGGTGTCATTTCCTTTTCCCCCTTACAAATAAACCAAGGCCTTTTCAACCAGCTGATGATATCGCGTCTTTACTTCCACTTTGGCAACAGAATGCTTCTATACATTTCAAGAAAACCGTTGTCTTCCCTCACTTTCCTCAAGGCAGCCCCTTTACCAATATACCATACAGTCGTGAGGTTGTGTCACATCCACAGAGTGCATGGACAACTGGAGGACACGACAGATGCTTCACCGAGAGCTTCTGCTACTGAGTTAATATGCCAACATTTCCCACCTTCCTTGCTCGACTTGAAGTACAAATCATTCATCCCCTCGTTCCGCATAATGACACAACAGCACCAACACAAGTCTGTGTCCTCACCTATCACATATGTCACGGTTTCCCTTGCATGCTCAATTCCCTTCTTCGCAATCATGACATCTGCATCTGCTGGCGCATTGACACAGTCAATTCCATTTGCCTTGAATGTTTCACACAATAAGTCAATGAAGTTTTGCTTATTGTCCGAGTTTGACAAGAAGTTTTCCTTTTTTGACCGAAGGGGCATGGTTGGAGTGAACATCACCTTTTGACCCAAAGACTCCTTTTGATCGTCGATTGTGTGTCATGTCCTTGGTAGTAGGTCCTGATTTATAACCGTCGAATACAACCACCGGGTTGAGAAAGTTTTTGGAAACATGCTTCATGTACATGCTTGCAATGTCCTCAAATGTGTCACCCTTCTTCCATGGAATCCTTTGCAATAAGGAACCACCATCCAGAACATGGGTCACAGTCCTTTCTTCCTCAAATGATTCCAATGACGACTTTGGGAACAACAGCAGCTATCTCATCTCCTAGCTGTGGTTTATTGGCTTCCCTGAGCCTCCCCCACTTATCGAACAGAGCAGTAGGGTAGCTAGACAACTCATACGCAAACACCTCTTCAACACCTAAGTCCCTGTTATTGCAAAGATGAGGAGCCTCTGGAAAAGGAGCTGTGGGTCGATTGGTACTTTTTCAGCACTGATTGTAACCTTTGCACCCAACGACTCAACTTGATCTTTCTTCCTAAATGAAAAGTCAAAAGCATTGCTACCTTCCATCTTCTGCACAATGTTCATACCAACCTCATACAGTAAATGAGGATTGGCCGAGGCTGGTCCTGTCACACCACCGTTGGCAATATTCCTCAGTTCATTTGATTCTTGATATGGATCATAGTCCTTGTAGAATGCGAGAACCTTCTCTGTGTCCTTCTTCCTATCTCGTTCACGCCTTGCTTCAGTCATTTCTTTGTGCTGCTCAGAGGTGTGGAAATGCTTCCCTGTCAGTTCTTGCATAACTTCACTCACCTCAGCGCAGGCTGGCATAGCAAGTAACCAGCGCAGGCGTTGCGTTTCCTCCATGCCCCTACCACGTGTCAATCCACCATTCGTTTTCAAAGAGCGCATCAAAACCTGCTCTATAACCAAGTCGCTTGGCAGTCCTGCCCACAGCCGATCACTTCGGCGGATCACAAATAGACCGGAGTTCAATTGACAGAACATGTCGGGGTTGAGCTGCTCAAGTTCAATCATGTCTTGAATGTACACATGGGCTGACTTGGCATAATTGTTATGACCACACGCTGCAAAGTACGGCAACATCTCCTGGAGTGTTCCGAGGCACAGTAGGAAATCGCCCATTCTCAGTGCGCTCAGGAAGCGACGCAGCAGGTCAATCATGTCCATGTATTGAATCCATAGCTTTCCCATCTTATGCTCTGCTAAGGAGCTCTTCTCAGCTTTAAGTTTTTCAGAAATTCTGTTGAAAACGTCTTTACTGCAGACTTCATCTCCGGTGAAAACGTCTTCACGCAACAGCTTATCCAAAAGATCTGCAGCCTCCTGGAAGTCCCTTGCATGCGTCACTTTCCTCATCTAACCATTGAGAGGTTGACACCGTATGCCCTGCCTAACACAATCGAACTCAAGGCTGTGTCAACCAAGAAGTGGCCTCTGATTGCTCGTGCATAGGCTTTCCCACTCAGCATTTGGGTCACAGCATTTTCAGCGTATATAAGTTCCAAAACCTCCTTAAGCCCAGATGCTTCCATAACATGGCCCATGCATCCCAAAAAGCTCATCACAGAGTGAAAGCCACCAAGGTTCAAAACAATGGGTTTCAGTTCGCTTCTTTCCTTCTCATGAACAATTAACCACTTTCCAGGTGTCCAAAAGTTGGAGACTTTTTATATGTTCATCAGAGGGACCTAATAAACAAGTTAAAACCAAAAAACGTTGTTTGTAATACATTTATAGGGTCTAGGAGCAACCAGAAAAAAGTTATCTGTAAATTGAAGCTTTGGATGGCGGCCATCTTGAATTTATGCAAATTAACCACTTTCCCGGTGTCCAAAAGTTGGAGACTTTTTATATGTTCATCAGAGGGACCTAATAAACAAGTTAAAGCCAAAAAACCTTCTATTGCAATTTGTTCTAAGTCCAGCCCTACTTTGACTGATCTATAAGCCGCGTGCGTGGCTTACGGACACCTCCGCAGGTATGGCAGTCAGTATGTACTACTCAGTAGTAGCAGATTAGTACCGCTCCGCACCCCAGTCGGGTACTGAAGGGTACTAAACAAAGAGGTCCTTTCTTACACTACCTGCCTTGCAGATTGGACCGCTCCGCAATAGTACGGAAGGGTAATAAATACAGCAGTCCTTTATTATAGTTAGTTATGCTAAAATATTACCTACAAAACTGTAATACATAAAAAAAAACATTCACAAGTAATCAGTGATTTAAATCGAAGAAAACGGTTGAAGGGTAACTAAAATATTCAAAACATGATTTTCATTATATCTCGTAAATACAATAGATTTCGAAGTTAACGTTTTAGCATTATATGTCTAAAAAATATACTCTTTGTATATAACTTTACAAATTTTCTTCACAATGGTATGGACGAGGTTGATTTTATCTAGATACAATTTGCGGCCTTTGCTCCCGGACTAAAGGGAGGCAGCAAGGAGGAATACCAGGCAGCTAAACGAACTGGCAAAAGAGTTATTTTCAATGCTAAAAAAGGCATTAAGGACCTGGTCCTCGAACAAGTGTGTAACACTGACAATCCCAATGGGATCTTCAACCTAGCTAGGCAAGTTAAAAATGACAGAAGGGATATTATAGGTAAACAGTGTGTTACAAACGATAATGGGAAGATTGTGTATGCCGAAAATTAAACCAGAGAAGCATGGAAGGCACACTATGAACGATTGCTAAATGTAGAGTTTGAATGGGATAAGGAACAGCTTAGTATCGAAAAACCAATATCTGGACCCCCTCCTTAGATAGCACCAGCTGTAGTGAGCGACGCAATCAATAAAATGAAGGACGGTAAAGCTCCAGGTTGCTCTGACATTGTCGCTGAGATGATAAAAGCCTCAGGGGAGACTGGTGTCAATTTAGTCACCGAGTTGATAAACACCATTATTAAAGATGAGAAAATCCCAGAGGATTGGCTCAAAAGTGTAATAGTAAATATATACAAAGAAAAAGGGGATGCGCTAGATAGAGGAAATTATAGGGGCCTAAAAATGCTTGACCAAATCATGAAGGTCTGTGAGAGAGTCTTTGAGGGCTTGATCAGGCAAAGCATCTCCATTGATGATATGCAGTTTGGTGTTATGCCAGGACGGGGTACAACCGATGCTATCTTCATAGTCAGGCAGATACAGGAAAGATACTTACTAAAAGGCAGGGATCATTATTTTGTGTTTGTAGACCTGGAGAAGGCCTTTGATAGGGTGTCTAGAGATGTTGTGCAGTGGGCTATGAGGAAACTTGGTGTGGAAGAGTGGCTGGTGCGTGTGATAATGAAGATGTATGGGGATTCGCGAAGTGCGGTGAGGGTGAAGGTGTACTGAGTGATGAGTTCGCAGTCCGTGTTGGAGTCCATCAGGGTTCAGTGTTAAGCCCCCTCCACTTTATTATGGTCTTGGAGGCACTGTCTAGAGTTTTTAGAGGCGGACTCCCTTTGGAACTGTTTTATGCAGACGATTTAGTCCTAATAGCTGACAGTATGCAAGATGCTGAGGCCAAATTCAGAGAATGGAGAGAGGGCATGGCGAGCAAGGGTTTAAGAGTCAATATTAACAAAACCAAGGTTATGCATTGTAGAATGAGACGAGGCAATGTGGAAAAGAGCGGTGCATACCCATGTGCAGTGTGTGGAAAGGGTGTGGGCGTTAAGTCAATTCAATGTAGCATCTGCCGATGTTGGGTACACCATGGGAGTAAGCGCTGTAGTAGAATAAAGGGACCCCTGCCGAAGGATAAGTCAGAAATAGAGAAATTTGAGTGCGTAGTGTGCAAAGGCAAGCTTGTGGTGATGATCCTGTGGCTGTTAATTTTGGAAATGAGTCATTGGAGCTGGTGAACAAGTTTTGTTACCTAGGAGATACCATCTCTGCTGGTGGTGGGGCCGAGGCTGCCACTGTTGCTAGAATTAGGTGTGGCTGGGGGAAGTTCAGAGAACTGCTGCCAATCCTGACCATGAAAAGAATGCCTCTCCCCCTGAAGAGAAAGGTGTATGCATCATGTGTTAGAAGTGCAATGACGTATGCCTCAGAAACATGGGCCGTTAAAGTAGAGGATGTCAACAGAATGGAACGTAATGAGATGAGAATGGTGAGATGGATGTATGGGGCCAGGCTACAGGATAGAATAACAAATGTTGAGCTGAGGAAACGTTTAGGTATAAAGAGTATTAGCGAGGTGATGCGTACAAGTAGACTGGGATGGTATGGACATGTGGAGAGAATGGATGAACAAAATTGTGTGAAAAATGTAGGTCTGTGATTGTGGAGGGAGCTGCACCACGGGGTGGACCGAGGAAGACCTGGGATCAGACTATACGTGCCGATCTCAAATCCAAGAACTTAACAAGTGAAGCAGCCCTTAACAGGGTTGCCTGGAATGCCACCATTAGGACAAGAGACTGAAACTGCACGTATGTGTGGAACACTCAGTCTTAAAACTTTATGTATGTATGTATGATGTTAGGATAGGCCTTCATTATGTCAACATTTAGCTATAAGGGAGCCCACCTCGCTTTTTTTCTCTTTCTCTCCTTCTCTCTTTTGCTTGTATTCATTCGGCCTCATTCAGCCTATTGTTTTAAGACGTTTACCCCCATCATGTCAATATTTTCCTGGCGAGCGGTAGCGAGCCAGCATATATATATATTTGTTTTGACAGCAATCTAAATATGTAATATATTTGATAGAACAATTTCTCTTGCGAAGCTGGATTTCTCCATACAATGCTGGCTCGCTATTGCTCGCCAGAATGAAATCGACACCTGCATGGGGATAAACGTCTTAAAACAGTTGGCTTAATCGGGCCGTATGGATACAAGCAAGGAAAAGAGAGAAAAGGAGAGAAAGATAAAACAAAAACAGTGACCCACCTTAACCCATAGAGTGCCAGTCTAGTACTAGACACGGAAAATGCATTGTGGACGTCATCGTGGTATCTACTGTATAATGCTAACTACTAATATCACACATTAATTAAGGGGGGATGGGCCGGTTTTCTGGACCACTTTCTCCCTCATGTTTAGCCCCAATAGTTTTCATATGATGTTTTCATAAGATGTTTGTCCCATTAGCTAGTCGATTTTAAGACCTTTTGTGCTATTTAGGTGTCAATTTTTTCCCTGGCGAACGAAAGTGAGCCTGTAATGTTGGAAGAACCGGACTTCGGCCGGGAAATTTTTCTACAGAAAAATGTACAAACCAATCTAGAAGGGGGGATCTAATGGATGTTTTTTTAAATTTGATGGAGGTCTAGGGAGGAAACTAGAAAAATAATAAAGATACATAAATGAGCAAATAATTAAGCCCATCTCCCCTTAAACCACCCAATATAGAAAAAAAAAAAAAAAAATCTATTCTCCAATCCTTCCTCTCTCCCTCCATAACCCCCTTACTACTTTATTCATACCTGTCCTCTTTATTAGACCATGAGACTTCACTTTATTAGACTACTTTATTAGACCACTTTATTAGACCACTTCATTAGACCACATTATTAGACTACTTTATTAGACCACTGTATTAGACCACTTGCCAATATTTCCGTGGTCTCCACGATTTCCGTGGTTTCTCTTCTATTTTCCGTGGTCTTGCTGACAATCCACGCTACCCAAGCAAGTTGGGAGATCTTCATCTATCCACGGAAATGTTCGGGCGTGAATTAGTTAGAACTGGTTTGCAGATATTGCAATGATAAATACACCAATAAATATAGGAATAAGATGACAAATAGGTGATAATTAAAGGGGGGGGGGGGAAGGAGGGGATTTTGACACATGTGGAGGAGTGATAGGAGGGATGGAGGGGAATTATCTCACTTAAACACCATATATTTTGTTTACGTTCTAATGGGGCCTTTTAAGTTTTTTTTAGGCCTTAACTCATATGATGAGAACGCTCGCCGTCAATGGGTTAATGGTAAAGAATCATCAGGCGTAGGCGGAGGTATGTACTCTACCGAGTGCCCCTCTAGCTAAAACATGCAGTGGGAAACATTCCCTAGTGAGAGGCAAAATAAGTGGTGTGAATAGTGTATATGTAAAATGCTGGGTGTGGAGGGAACTTAACCCTCCCAAAAATTCCCAGGCCCAGTGGTGGTGCCTGGCGCGGGTTCGAACCCTGGTTAGGGACTTCAGTAGGTTTTATCAGAATCGCGCGCTAACCCACTGTACTACCACGGACGTACAATAGGATAGCAACCTTAGTTCTCCTTGAAAGAACCAAATGATAGTCTCGTGGTGATTCACGTGGTGGGTTTCTTAGACTTCGCCACCAACGACTATTTTAATAATAATAATCGGTTTATATAGTGCCAATGAGGCTGAAAATACACAATTCCTTAACCTAACTTATCTTAAGTAGTCAACAGATTTGACTCTGGCTGCCACAAGGGCGCCTACATACCCCGAGAAGATGTAGGATGTGGGCAGGAATCAGGTGGAACCCAGAGGTGGTGCATCCACACCTAACCTCCACAGCCCGGAAACTTTTTGACATAAATCTCTTCGGCAGGTAGCTGGGATCGAACCCGGACTACTTGGGTCAAGCGACTCGAGTATGGTGACTTAGTGCGCTCGGCCTGTGACCGCTATCCCAGACGTCAACTCGGGTAGTTTTGTGGTTACATTCCTTGACAATTCGACCTTTAAAACCTTGACCTTTGACCTTGACCTTCGTCCTTGGAATTTCTTATCAAGGATTTAGTTAGCTAACAGCAATGTTCGTATTAACTAGCATTATGAATATGGTGTAATTCGCATAAAATCTTATTGATTACAAATAGTGATCATATACTGTGACCCTGACCTTTGACCTTTGACTAAAAATTAAATACATATATTTGGATGGTCGTCGCATTGATCAACTGAATTTGCCTGTATAATTTGATGACAATACATTAAACAGTCCAGGAGGAGTTTAGGGAAAATTACAAATACTCTTGTTTTAACCTTAACCGCAGACCTAAACTATTACAATATTTATGTGCAGTTTGATGTATATGATATTTAAGTAATAAGCCATAACACAGCCAGTTTTCGAAAATGTTTGTATTTTTTTTAATAAATAATAAAAGTTTACCTTTGACCTTGACCTGTGACCTTGACCTCTATGTAAGAGTACATTTTTGTTTGTATTGACATTGCCCATGAAAATCAAATAAGCATGCCTAATTTAATTAAAACCCATCAGTTAGTTTCATATATATTAATAAAATAGTTGACCTTTGACCTTTATCTTGACCTTTATATGTCTCAACATTTATTATTTTCCTTTTCACTTAAATTGCAACTATCTCACCAAATGTTGTGAAGTTTGCATGAAAAGTAAAGAAAATAGCATATTGACATTGTGGTTTACCTTGACCTGTGACCTTGACCTTTGATATGGAATTGAATTGTTTCTTGTATGACTAGGTATTCCGAATATACATGATAAGCCTAGTGAGAATCTAACAGTTAGTAGGCTATAAGAAATACTAGTAAAAACCCTAGTTTGACCTTTGACTTTGAACTTTGACCTTATACCCTTTGGAATATTTATCTAAAATGTGTGCAATACAATATCAAGGTTACCAGTAACTTGTATAGTGAAAATGAAGACATTTGAATAAAAACTAAAAATAAATAGTATAAATTGACCTTTCACCTTGACCTTTATGTAAGAGTAAAACAAAATGCCATTGACATTGCCCAGGAAAATCAAATAAGCATGATAATTTCATTAAAACCCATCAGTTAGTTTTATATATATTTATAGAATAGTTGACCTTGACCTTCATGATATGTCTCAAAATTTATTATTTTCCTTTTCATTTAAAAGGCAACTATATCGTCAAATGTTGTGAAGTTTGCATGAAAAGTAAAGAAATTAGCATATTGACCTTTTATTTGACCTTTACATGTGACCTTGACCTTTCATATGGAATTGTATAGTTTCATGTATGACCTTGGCCTAAGTATTCCGAATATAAATGGTAAGTCTAGTGAGAATCTAACAGTTAACCCGGCGAGCGCGCACAGGGTGTAGTGAACACCACAGTTCTGGGCGGCAATATTAAGCTCCATTCCTGCCTACAATCGTCTTTTTATGATAAATATTGTTATTACTTATTCATATGCACCTAGTTTACCTTTAATATGAAGATAGTAACCTGTAACAACAATAAAATAAGTGGGAATATAATTTGGATAGTCAAAATTGCGAAATGTTAGCGAGCGGTTCATTCAACAATTATAAGCCAGCCGGCCTCACACCCTTTTCTCTCGAGGGTTGAAGCAGTACTGAGCTACTCCCTCACACTCTCCCAGTCTCTACCATACGTAACACACACATGACCACAGCCTAGGATCGGTTTGGAGATGTTTACACGAAAATATACCAATGAATAAGGGAATAACAGGGAAAATAGGTGATAATTGAAGGGGGGGAGGGGAAGGGGGGAAGGAGGGGATGTGGAGGAGTGATATGAGGTATGGAAGAAAACAAAAAATTAAGTGCTACTGGAGCCTTTTAAAATGTTTTTTTTTTAGGCCTTACCTCTTAAGAGTGAATTCTCGCCTTTGCCCACCAAACCTCTTAAGAGTATTCTTGCCGTTCTCGGGTTAATATAAGAAATGCTAGTAAAACAAATATTTTGACCTTTGACCTTGACCTTTGACCTTATCCTTTAGAATATTTATCTAAAATTTGGTCAATAAGATTTCAAGGTTACCAGTAACTTGTATAGTGAAAATGAAGAAATTTGAGTAAAAACTAACAAACATTAAATATTGACCGTATTTTTAACCTTGACCTTTGACCGTAACCTTTTAGTTATATTGAAAATTTATTTTTGAATGACCTTCGCATTGACCAAATGGGTATACCTGTGAAATTTGGTGAAAATCCATCCAACGGTCTAGGAGGCGTTTCCGGATGGACGACGTACGACGACGACGGACGACGAATGACAAGCTGACTGATGGTGCACAGTATAAGGGCGGGATCTGTGTGCGCGATACAACTCTGCTTTTCAGAGTTGATAAATAACAATGCAGTTGAATAAAGGAAAGGAAACGGAGAAGTGGTGTGGAGAAAGAATACCAGAGTGCGAACAAGTGCAAGTGCTCATTTAAAATGCAGAAAATTCCTATATGCAAGATAATATGGTTAGAACAATAATTTTATATTCAATATGACTCCAAGCTTGCTATGCTACTACAAAAGGTGAAACAAGATGACAAATGCGGTTATTAAGGGAATTCATTAGCAAGCCTACCACCGATGGGACAGTACAGTGGTCCCTATGAGAGCTGTAGCTGGAGTGTCGCTAGCATGGCTGAGGGAGTCCAGCCAGAGGCCCGCGTGGGAAGGAAGGGCTCCAAGTGCCGCTAGACTACATAATTAAACTAATCACTTGGGCTCTCCTTAACAGTACAGGAGCAATTAAAAAAACATAAGACATCATTGGGTAACTTATGATAAATAATCCCACAAGGGTTAAATAAACTGAAGTAATTACACTCTTAGCAAAAATAAATTGTTGCATAACATGGTGCAGTCATGACGTCACCATTCGACACGAAGGGAGAGAAAGAAAGACATAAGGATAACACAGCTGGTCTCTCCTCCCACACATGTAGGCTTCACTAATTATAACTCACAACTGCAACTTACAACTTACAACTTATAAGTGCAGTTGGATGTGACTATATATATATATATATATATATATATATATATATATATATATATATATATATATATATATATATATATATATATATATATATATATATATATATATATATATATATATATATATATATATATATATATATATATATATATTCTCTCTCTGAGCATGAGGGAAACAAAAGGCAAAAGTGTCTGTGATGAGTGCCTCCCCCAGAGTTGAAAGAGTGACAGCTAGGGCTAAAATCAAGGAATGTAACCACAAAACTACCCGAGTTGACGTCTGGGATAGCGGTCACAGGCCGAGCGCACTAAGTCACCACACTCTAGCTAGTCGCTTGACCCAGGTAGCCTGGGTTCGATCCC
Source organism: Paralithodes platypus (assembly GCA_032716605.1). Classification (NCBI taxonomy): domain Eukaryota; kingdom Metazoa; phylum Arthropoda; class Malacostraca; order Decapoda; family Lithodidae; genus Paralithodes; species Paralithodes platypus. The sequence continues at coordinate 8,882,537 of CM064502.1, forward strand.
AGCTACCTGCCGAAGAGATTTATGTCAAAAACTTTCCGGGCTGTGGAGGTTAGGTGTGGATGCACCACCTCTGGGTTCCACCTGGTTCCCTGCCCACATCCTGCCACTTCTCGGGGTATGTAGGCGCCCTTGTGGCAGCCAGAGTCAAATCTGTTGACTACTTAGGATAAGTTAGGTTAAGGAATTGTGTATTTTCAGCCTCATTGGCTGCCGGCTCTAAATAAACTGATTATATATTATAATTAAAATAGTCGTTGGTGGCGAAGTCTAAGAAACCCACCATGTGAATCACCCCGAGACTATCATTTGGTTCTTTCAAGGAGAACTAAGGTAGCTATCCTACTGTCCGTGATAGTACAGTGGGTTAGCGCGCAAGTCTGGTAAAACCTATTGAGGTCCCTAACCAGGGTTCGGACCCGCGCCAGGCACCACCACTGGGCCTGGTGGATTTCGGGAGGGTTAAGTTCCCTTCACACCCAGCATTTTACATATACTCTATTCACACCCCTTCTTTTGCTTCTCACTAGGGAATGTCTCCCACTGCATGTTTTAGCTAGAGGGGCACTCGGTAGAGTACATACCTCCGCCTATGCCTGCTGATTCTTTACCATTAACTCAAGGACGGAGAGCGTCCTCATATGAGCCAAGGCCTAAAAAAAAACTTTTAAAAGGCCCCATTAGCACGTAACAAAAAAAAATGGTGTTTACGTGAGATAATTCCCCTCCATCCCTCCTATCACTCCAACACATGTGTCAAAATCCTCTCCTTCCCCCCCCCCCGCCTTTAATTATCACCTATTTGTCTTCTTATTCCCACATTTATTGGTGTATTTATCATTCCAATATCTGCAAACCGGTTCTAACGTGTGGTCATGTGACTAGCGAGTGTGTGGTGTATCATAGAATGTTAGGGAGCGAGTCAGTCTGGCTTCAGGCCACGCGAGGGGAGGGAGTGCCTCGCTTCTCCACATTTCATTAAAGACCGGTCGGCAATAATTTGCGTTTCTGACCATCCAAACACTATTCCGACTTGTTTTATTGTGCTTCTGCTCTTGGGTACCGCTCGCCATCCCGCTTACCGCGAGCATTCCTCCTTAATCTGACATATCGATACTCTCAAAAATGTAGCAGATGAATGGGAAGGGGATGGACGGGAGGGCAAATATCGTCAATGATTCCGGGGCCACTACTAAATATTAGGTTTCATTCTTCCCTTCGGGACTCAAACCTATAATTTATTAGTGGCCCCTTCATCATTGACGATGCGCCTGAATTCCTAAGACTGGAGTGGGGACATTCATCATAAACATCGCATACCACTAATAACCCAGGTAATCAGGTCAGTTTAATATCAAAGAAAATATAAAAGAGAGTTACAGGCGGCGTCTCTTAAAGGAAGCCTGTGGTGTTAACACCTTGTTTTAATAGAACAGTTGGTGTAACACAAGAATAAACTATTCATTTAGTCTATATATTCCAGGGAAAATTAAACCTTCATTATCACCCAATGTTATTAATATATAGGCCTACATATTCATGGCCTTAGGTACTGTATTACTATAATATTTGTACTCTTACTCTAGATCTAATCCCTGAGATTCTTGAGTATATTGGAAACCCTATTGCATCCATAGTGTTTCATCCAAAAAGGGAAACAAATTTATCCATGTTCCTGAGTAGGCTTACTTTAGCCTAGGGAACAGGTTAACACATGACCTTAATACTCGTTACATTTTGTCTCACTTCAGAGGCAGGTAGAGTCCTTAGCTAGGATACTCCCCCCCCCCCCCCCCCACCACCCTTTTTTTTACATCATGAAATCAGCTTAAAACTAGACTTTCTGACTTAGTGCTACACATGTACGAGAAGGTTTCATGAGATTGACGGACTGGTAACGTGTGAGAAAAGTATGATTTGATGACCACAATTGGGTCTTCTGAATATCTTCTATAGAGTAATTATGGAGGAATCGAAGTGATGCCGCCCATTTACGGATATCGTGTGATCTTGCCAACACTCCCGGATTACTCTCTCGAATGACTTCCACCAATAGTGCGGCTAGCCGGCATTTTTGTAACCGAACACCTGTCCGTGAAACCCAGAAGGCCTGTGATGGCCGGGAAGCCCGCATAAATAACCTAAATGACTGCACTGGACACAATAAATGGTGCCTGTCACCCTCAGGGCCGGAATTTCGAACTCTGTAAATACATGATTAGAATGTTCATTCCTAGCAATGAAGTTAGGAGCAGGGGCAATATGTACACCCATGTTGCGCCTTGTAAATCTTAGACACTTTGGCTCCAAACTCATCGCCGCCAACTCAGACACCCTGTCACCCTTAGAAAATCAGAAAAATGGCCTTTTTTAGTATTAGGTCAAAGGCAGGATCTTTGCAATATTTACGGGACTGCAGCATCTCAAGGGCTAGATCAAGAGACAAGGTGGGTGTGAGTTGACGGGGGGGAGGGCGAAGCTTGAAGCATGACCTCATCAAACCCTTTTCTTCCGCATCCGGTACTGCTAGACCAGTTAAATCTAAACAATGGTTTCCTAATTGCTGTGAGTTGATTCCTTAATGTGACAACTGACAAGTTTTGAACATCAAATAGGTAATTTAAATACTTAAACACCAGTTTCTACAATCCACGTAGTAAATGATTTCCAGTGTGATTGGTACTGTCTTTGGGTTGATGGAGCATATTGACTAATTAATTTATGAGTCACGGTTTCCCCAAACTGGCCTAGCCACTTGGCCTTCTGAATATCCACAAGGCGAAAGTCAGCGAGGTCTTGAGGTTTCCAATTGTCTCTAAGTGGAAATACGAGATCAGGAGCGACACCGGTTTCTCGCACCACATCTTCAACTGGTTGTACCACACTTGAGCCGGCCACAGTGGCGCGATCATAGAGACCATGCACCGATAACCTGGTAGTTTTTTAACTACTTTGCACATTAAGGATGCATCTGGAGGTGGAAACAGATAAATGGAGTTCCATTTGTTCCACTCTACCAGAAATGCGTCCGGACCCCCCGCCGGAGTTTGACTCCGGCGTGTAAGGTACTGAGGGAGCCTGTGGCTTGCCTCTGACGCGAACAAGTCCACTTGTGGACTTGCTCATCTTTGTGTTTAGAAGTGGTGGCAGTTGTGTGGTCTAGAAGGAACATTACTATCTTCCATACTTCTGGGGAGACTAAAGTAGCTGTAAAAATATCGGATAGTAGTAACCTTCTACCAATCTCAGCCGGAAGGTTCTTCACCAAATACACTCTCATATCTTGGCGCCCCCGTACAGCCTCAAAGAGCGCTGTCCGGATATCGCCAAGAGATTGAACTGAGATTTGGAGGAGAAGACGTCTGGTCAAAGAAAGGGCCTTCTGAGATCCGGCGTCCGTAACCGACTCAACCGTTCTAGCTAGAGAGGCTGCCAGTTGTAGGCTGAGTAGGTGTGGAGACGCCAGTCTCCAGGCCTTCTGTCTTACTTTATAATCTTTGTCAATCTGAGCCTGTGTGGGTGAGCAAAAAGGTTCAGGTAGTTCCCACAAGGATAATTTAGGGGCCCCCATGAAATCAAGTATATGTTGGGGGATCTCGTCTCAAATCTGGGCCTCAAAACCCCAAGTAACCCAGTGCCCATGCTCCCCTCCCGTAATATGAACTAATGAGGTCCCATGAGGGTCCCAGAAAGGAATGGAATTTAGTTCTGGGCTCAAACTCTGCAACGCTTTTAAGTCATGAAATCCATCAGTTTTAGACCAGTCCGAAAACAGTTTTCCGGCGGAAGCAGGAGGCAAGGCGGGGGATGGTGTGAACACAAACAATTCAGGATTGAAAAAAATGTAGGATGGCCTGAATAACAACATCAAGTATCTCTCCTAAATGGTTCTTGGCCCTTAATTTCTTCTTTCCACTTACTTCTATAACCCAGTCTTCTGGGACAGGTAACTCACCTGAACGCAAGGTGTGTGCGAGGTCTGGGCGTAGTGGGGTAACTGGTGGCCAAGAAGTGTCTGGTCCATACAAGAGCGGCATAGGGCCCTTTTTGTTGGGGATGGACTTGTCTAGTGGGGGAGCTAACAAACCCGAAAACAATTTCATGTGAGGTTGTAAGAAAGCAGGTGTGCCTGGAATCGAAGCCATAGGGCTGATTGTGGGGGCAGGGGGAGGAGAAGTTATTGTAACTTGAGGATGTACCACTACTTGCCCCAGAGGTCGCACTGCCGGGGGTAGAGGTGTTGTGATAGTCGTCTGTCTCTCACTCTTAATCTGTCTCATAAAACCAAATAGTTCTCGTAACTCGCTCTTTGTTAACTCAGCCTCACTGTCTTGTTCATACTGGGACATGGTTTGTGACACCTCTGAGCCCTGCGTCCCAGATTGTTGAGAGACTGATCGGTGGCTAGGCCCCACTTCCTCAGTATATCCCCCCTGTTGGTATATCTCTATCAGTGGCTCCTTCGTTAGTGATCCCGTTGACCGGGTCGATGGGGCTGGATGAGTTTCCCACCCAAGCTCATCGGCCTGGGCATCGGTATCATATCTATCTGTTTGTGATTGATAGGAATCCTCATGACCGGAGAGATTAATCATATGCAAATCTGTGACCTCAGCCATGGGTGATTCCTGAACAGGTGTATGCCGTTCTGGGGAGCTCTCCTGTCTCCGCCGGTGAGAAACTACACTGCCACTTCTTTCATTCCCTATCACAGGTAAAGCGACAGGTTCTGGTGTAGGGTTATGGGGGATAGTAAATTAATGGGCATAACCTGAGACCGTACTAGATGTGTCTCGTGATGTCTCTCTTTTCTTTGAAGATTTCCGACTAGATTTTGACGGTTCCTTAGCTGTCTTCTTACTTGCTGAGGAGGACGTCTTATGCCGGATCGACTTTGGTTTGTCCCCGGCGGCTAATGCGGAGTCAAAGTTCGAGCGGGGCCTCTTGGCCTCCTGGTCATCTGACGGGGGCTTAGTTTGTGGCAAGGTCGATCTCGACCTATCTCGCCGGCTGGTTGAAGCTCGTTCCTCCGGCGGGTTTTTGTCCCGAGGTCTCTTTCGGTGGCTGGAGGAAGAGTCTCTCGAAGAAGATCTCGGAGGGGGTGAGGTAGTCTCTGGACTCTTTAATGAATCCTCCAGAGTTTGATCATCAAACTGGAGGGATTTATGAGCCTTTGTTTTACAATATGTTCCATATTCAAATTTAATATGTTGGAGAATAGCCTTACATTGACTATTTCCATCGTTAATCAATGCATTGTGGAGGGCTGAACAGTTGGGACAAGCTTTTGATAACCATCGACCTCTCGAACGGTCTAGGCAAGTGACACACTTTACACAGAGTAAGTGTCCCATGATTGCTAATCTCTGGCAGCCCAGAGCTGAACAAAAAAAATATCAATCTTTGTCCATGGTTACCTCCTCACCCCCGCAGAGATATTATTCTTCCTAGGTGTCTCACTGTCGAACCTGAGTGAGAAGACATTTCAAGAATCAATGCTCATAAGGACACGCTAGGCTGGCACAATATACTGTACATATATAATCTCTACGTTAAGAGAATAAAGTTTGGGTAACTCTTAAGCAATCTTAATTCCCTTTGCGTTAAACATTTCCCAGAAATATAATCGAGTATTGTGTAGCCTATTATGTGCTACTAATTTGTAAAAAAGACTAACGTTTGAATCATTCTTAAACAATCTTAATTCCCCTTACATTAACATTTCTCCGAAATGTAAACTAGTATTGTGTAGCCTATTCTGTGCTACCAGTATATTATAAACTTCTTACCCGAGTGAAAAAAACACTGACCTCATTCGTCTTGTGATACATGAATCAACCCCGGCGATCTTCGAGCGCTAACATGGATTATTTTTATTCTAGATCCGGCGGATAAGTCGCCAATGATAATGCAAAACAGTAGAACTGGGAGCTACAAGATCGAAAAGGGTGAGTTTATTTCTCGGCTTCGCCGTGACTTGTGCGGCGATTGCTTCGCCTTGATTAGCGCGGCGATTGTGGGTCCCACTTTTTTAATATCGGCCGGCGTAATGTTCGTCTGTTTCAAGGCCAAAAGATTTTAATTGTTGGCGGCGTAAAACGTGATTATGAGGGGGGGCTTCGCCGTTATCCTTCGCAACTCGAATTATTGTTAGTGACATGCTGGCACTAAATACCTTAATTAACCCAATTCAAATTCCTTTGAAAACTGTGCCAGTCGTGAAATATTGAATTTGTTCGTCTTAGGCCAGAAGAACGATTTGTTGTTTGTGTTATTTTGTTGTCGGCGGAAGACGTGATTAAGAGAGGGGCTTCGCCGTTAACCCTCGAAACTTTAATTCTTTTTAGTAACGTGCCGGGGTCCCTGGAATTATACTATATGCCTTAAATAACGCAAACTGAATTAATTGTAGACCCGTACCCGGCGGTGACTACTGAATTTTAATAAAGCTCAGAGTGTTTCCCGGCGGGAGACCCCAAGGCACACCCTGAGGCACGTTTTTTTTTTTTTTTTTTTTTTTTTTTTTTTAAGTCTCACTAGAACCATACAAATCCCGCCGGTTGGGGGCCCCTTCGGTAAATATATAGGGATAAACAACGTGTACATACATGGCATGGTTATATATCATGAACAACCAAAAATCAGTGATAATATAGGTTTCACTCCTGTACGGAGATAAAGAAAACCTAATATTTAGTAGTGGCCCCGTAATCATTGACGAACATGCCTATTACATAAGGCATCTTCTTCAAACACTAATCCGCCGTAGTTTGAATCTACCGCGCAGAGCATTTAAAATCTGAGGAGCCTTCATCATGAGTGCACGCGACCTCACTAATGGCTTCAGACATTATGAATTGGGTTCTCACTACGAAAAAACTTCGTAAAAAATAAAAAACAAAAAGAAAATAAGAATAACTATCCAATAAGCTTTCCATCATATCATGGATGTACTTGTGTGGATCTTTGACCAGACGCTGATTCAGGCGTCATTCTTCCTTCACTGACATATCAAGTAAACCAAAATCCTTAATACATCAACGAATGGGAAGGGGATGGTCGGGAGGGCCCCAGTCGTCAATGATTACGGGGCCACTACTAAATATTAGGTTTTCTTTATCTCCTTACAGGAGTCAAACCTATAATTTATTAGTGGCCCCTCCATCATTGACGAACATGCCTGATTTCTAAGACTGGAGGGGGACATTCGTAATCATATCCAGTCTAGTTCAGTCAGTGACAGGAGAAGGTTGTGTTAATCTGAGCTCCTGCCCGGACCACTTACCAGTGACCTTTAGTGACCATTACACCTACCTGTGTTTGGGGGCAGTGCACTCGTGTTATATAAAAGTGTTATAGCTCAGTTTTTAGCTGTTAGTTTACTTGTTTTTGTTTTTCTGTACTTAGTTTCTTGCTCCTCGCTAAGCTTATTGGGATCATGGCAGGTATGGAGTGCGAGTCTCTAACTGATCTGCATCATCTTATTCTCCAGGTAAGAGAGGAGATGGTTGTGGTGAAGGAAGAGGTCTTGACTCTAAGGGAGGTTAATGTTAATATTCAGAGGGAAGTGGATTTGATTAAAGACGAAAATCTAGCTTTCAAGCTTAGCCAAGAGGAAATAAAGTCAAGTAAGGGGAAAAGGGAGGAAGTTGATGAAAAATTGTATTCATGGCAGGTTGTTAAAAATACGGGTGGGAAAGTCACACTCAAGAAGCAGGATAGTAGAATAGGTATGAGTGTGCCAAATACATTCTCTCCTTTGCGAGACGAATGTGAGGGAAAAGATAGTCAGGATAAGGGAGGGATAACCGAAGTGCCTGCCGCCGACTCAGCTCCAACCTCTGACGCTGTGCTACCTACCACCACCACTACCCCCACCACCACCACCACCAAGGGAGCTTCTGCCACCACCAGGGGTTCTCCAACTGCAGCTGCTGGATCCTCCCGAGGGAAAGGTAAGTCTGTGTCCCGAGAAGGTAAGTCTGTGTCGATTGTGGGCGACTCCATGGTAAGACATTTAGTTAGGGCTACCCGCACTAAACTTAGGAAGGTTGTGTGTCTGCCTGGCCATGGAGTTGGGAGGGTTTTAGAGAAGATGGACCACATCTTGGAAGATAGTGGAGATAACCCCATTATCTGTCTCAGTGCCGGGAGTAACGATGTTGGTAAGGGTAGAAGTGAGGAACTGCTGCAGCAGTATCGGGATGTGTTAGATAAAGTTAGGATGAAGGGAGGGATCCCTGTAGTACATTGTATCCTACCCAGAAGAGGAGTTCCCAAAGAATGGACATCCAGGGCGATTGGTGTCAATTGCCGTTTGGAGAAATATTGCAAAGAAAAAGCAATACCATTCATTGATAACTGGGATAGTTTCTATGGGAGAGATGGGATGTACGCAAGGGATGGGGTTCATGTTTCACGGTTAGGGGTTTCTACATTAGCTAGTTCTTTAGATAGGGTGGTTGTGGGGTTTTGAACAGAAATATTGAGAGTGTAAATGTGAGGTTAAATGGAACAATTTTAGCGTCAGGCGAAAGCGATAAGGATATTCAGTCTCATGCTAAAAATGATGACTATAATGCAAATGATAGTAGTGATGGTGCAACGGAAGATGGAAATGTCGTTAGAAATAAAGGTAAATTAGGTATAAAGAAAAGAAGTAAATTGAGAGTATATTACACAAACTGTAGGAGTCTATGTAACAAAATGAACGAACTTAGAGCCCGTGTTAGCAAAGAAAATATAGACGTAATAGCGCTAACTGAAACGTGGATTAATACAGAAACCAGGCATTTTTTTAGCAGAATTTGATATACCAGGATATAGTTTGTTTAAATATGACCGAACAAGTAAGAGGGGTGGCGGTATAGCAGTGTTTGTCAGGAGTACATTAAAAAGCTGTGTTAAATCAGGTATTAGACTAAATAACGATAATGAAAGTGTTTGGGTAGAGGTTAACGAAGGTAGTGAGACCATAGTTATTGGAGTTATGTATAGACCGCCAAATATGAGTAGACATGACGGAACGTCATTATGGGAGGAAATTAAAATGGCATCAAGGTTTAGCAATGTGTGCATTATGGGGGATTTTAATTTTCCGAATATAGATTGGCAGCATCAAATAGGAGACTCTGATTCTGAGGAGTTTATAGAGGTAGTACAAGATAGTTTTTTATTTCAATTCATAGATACGCCGACTAGAGGTAATAATATTCTCGATTTAGTTTTCAGTAACAATGAACATATGGTAAATAATGTAGAGATAGGGGACCACCTAGGAAATAGTGACCACAATTCTGTGTATTTTAATATACAATGGAAAGGTAATACCAGAGAGAATACAACATTAATACCTGACTTTAGAAAAGCCAATTATGGGGGGTTAAGAAGAGCCCTATTAGCTGACCCTATGGTCAAAAAATTAAGTCGATCCAGGTGTCCAAATGAGTGTACCCCTTCTCAGGCACCTGTCATCTTAAGTCAGGAAGAGACGTCAACCATGGTAGATACATACGATAATTTTATCAAGTCAGTATTCAATGCACAAAATAAATACATCCCCAAAAGAAAATTTAGATCAACACAGAACCAACCCAAATGGATGAATAATAGACTATTAGATCTTCTAGGACAAAAGAGAGGAATATATAAAAACATTAGGAAAGGCGAAATTCACCTACTTGCTTACTATCAGAATCTATCAAGACAGGTAAAAAAGGATATTAGGAAAGAAAAAAGAAATTATGAAATTAAGGTTGCCAATGACTCAAAAAATAATCCTAAAGCTTTTTACCAACTATATAAATCCAAGGTTAGAGATGTAATTGGTCCCCTTAAAACTTCGATAGGAGAAATGACAGAAAATGATTTAGAAATGTGCAGTACATTAAATAGTCAATTTCTTTCCGTTTTCACTAATGAAAATTTGGCACAGTTTCCAGAAGTCCGTAAGGTATATAGCGATAGTATAGAAAATAGGTCAAGTACGGTTACTATAAGTAGAAATGATGTGCTTAAGGAAATTGACAGACTGAAACCTCATAAATCGCCTGGTCCTGATGAGGTATATGCTAGAGTATTAAAAGAATGTAGGGATGAGTTAAGTTACCCATTAACATTTTTATTTAACAAGTCATTGGAGACAGGTATAGTTCCAGAAGCTTGGAAGCTTGCAAACGTAGTTCCGATCTTCAAAAAAGGTGACAAATCAATAGCATCCAATTACCGTCCCATTAGTCTTACATCAATCATAGGAAAGCTACTAGAGTCAATTATTGCTAGTAAAATTAGAAACCACTTAGATACATTTAATTTAATAAATTCTTCTCAGCATGGATTCACTCAGGGACGTTCTTGCCTTACTAATTTGCTTAGTTTTTTCTCAGAGGTATATGAAGCAGTAGATAATGACAAGTCATATGATATAATATATTTAGATTTCAGTAAAGCTTTCGACAGAGTCCCCCATAAGAGATTGATGAGAAAGGTTGAGGCGCATGGAATAGGTGGGGCGTTGTTGGGATGGATTAGGTCATGGCTAATTGGTAGGAAGCAGAGAGTCAGCATAAATGGTACGAAGTCAGAATGGGGAGCAGTCAAAAGTGGTGTCCCCCAGGGATCTGTATTAGGTCCTCTGTTGTTTGTTATATACATAAATGACCTTGATTTAGGTATAACTAGTAGGATAAGTAAATTTGCAGACGACACCAAAATGGGGAGAACAATTGATTCAGATAGAGATATAGAGTGCCTCCAAAGGGATCTAGATACCTTACACGAATGGTCAGTAAATTGGCAGATGAAGTTTAACATTGACAAATGCAAGGTATTAAAGATAGGGAAGATGCATACAAATGTTAAATATAAACTAGCTAATGTGGAATTAGAAAACTCGAATTGTGAGAAAGATCTAGGTGTGTTTGTTAGCAATGATTTGAAGCCTAGACAACAGTGTATAAGCGTTCGAAACAAGGCAAACAGGATTCTCGGGTTCATCTCTAGGAGTGTGAGTAACAGAACTGCTGATGTTATCTTAAAACTTTACTTGTCATTAGTGAGACCCCATATGGATTATGCTGTTCAATTTTGGTGTCCTTATTACAGAATGGACATAGATTCATTGGAGAGAGTACAACGTAGAATGACAAAAATGATCCATAATATTAGAAGTCTTCCGTATAAAGAAAGGTTGAAGAAATTAGGCTTACATTCGTTAGAGAGACGTAGAATTAGAGGGGATATGATAGAGGTGTCCAAGTGGGTTAGTGGGATTAACAAAGGGGACATGACAAATGTACTAAAGCTCAGTGATAGCGAAAAAACTCGTACCAATGGTTTCAAATTAGATAAATTTCGTTTCAGAAAAGATATAGGCAAATATTGGTTTGGTAACAGAGTTGTAGATGGGTGGAATGGACTACAAAGTGCTATAGTGGGATTAAAAACGATAGGGAGCTTTAAGATAAAATTGGAAAAGCATATGGACGAGAAGGGTTGGGTGTGAAGGGGGATCAGCAGGGTTGGGCCAATCAGCGCTCTGCAGACCCCCGTAATCCTGCGTTAATCTCTAACCGTTTTGGTAAGATGATCCTCAGGGTATTAGAGTGTTGAGCCTATAATTGGGCTTTGCAATTGGGGTTGTGTGGGACAGGGATCTGCCTTGCTTAGGCCAATCGGCTTTCTGCAGACTCCCATTTTCTTATGTTCTTATGTTCTTATATCATAACTCTAGAAAAGCAGATAATCAAACAACCACATAGTATTCTTACTTTTGTAAAAAAGAGATATTCGGGTGCATAAACTTTATACAGCCTAAATCTTCAAAAAGGGGTACAAGCAGGAGCGTGCTTCAAAGAAGCCTGCTTGAAAAAGGGTTAACTCTGAGACTCTGAGCACAGATCTGCTAGTTAAGAAGGCACCCCACTTAAAGTAAGTGGGGAAAACTAAAAACTTATAAGTTTACATGTGCACATATAAACCCCATTAACTAGTGGATATATTCCTAAAAAAATAACCAAACATAAATGAATTCTTGTACATTCGTAGAAGTACTGAACTCGTGTACTTATGCAGAAGTAATTACTGCAAAAGTAAAAGTCGTAGTTGCCACTACCGAGATTTCTCAAAAATCTATTGCTTCACAGCCAAAGCTACTTACAACAAGAATTGTCGTAACACTACTATTGGCCTTTAGCACAATTTCCTGCATTGAATACTACAGATAAATTTTATAATACAATGCCTACAACCAGTATCACAGCTCGTATGTTCCGAACACATACTCCGGAGGGGTCTAGGGTGTCCTATGTCACACTGACTGCACCCTCCCCCCCCCCCCCCTTTTTCTTGAAATTAAACAAAACGTGACTAAAAGGGCCACCTAGAGCCTCTGCCGTAAAGCTATACATGGCATGGAAGGTTTGTCCAGAGCTACTGAAAGGTATCGAGGCAAAAACTCCTGATTAGAGGCCCACAACTGTGTGGACGTAATAACTTCCACCGAAAGATTATTAAGGAAACGTAAAGAGGCTGTCCCCTTGCGTAAATCGTGGGTCTTACCCACAACGCCGGGATACTTCTCTTTAAAGTCCTCGACCAAGAGAGAAGCCAGTGTACGCTCCATCAATCGTTCACCCGGACTTGCGACCCATAAAGCACCCTGGTGATTTAGAGGTGCCACTCTTAAATATTTGGTTAGAGCTTGCACTGGGCAAAAAAGACGGTGCACCTTTCCCCTGTTTAACGCCGGCACCGTGAACTCTGAAAACATGCGTTCACTGTGCTCAATCGCGGCTATGAATCCTGGGGAAGATGCAATGTGAATACACTCATGAAGCCTATCAAACCTGAGGCAATTAGGTGCGTTGCTCATCGCCGCCAGCTCAGATACTCTATTCCCGGTAGCCAAAGCCATAAGGAATACAGCCCTTTTGTAAAATCTGCAGTCTTTGGTACATACGGGAACGAGAATAACAACGATGCTTTGTCCAGAGACCATGTAGTCCTGAGCTGACGGGGAGGTGGGCGGAGTTTAAAACCTGCCCACATAAATCACTTTCAGATAAATGTTTCTGCATGAACAGATAAATTAAATAATAAACAACCAACGCCACCGAGGGCACAGTTTGTTTTGTTCTAAGAATCCGAGACGTAAAAGCTTTCCAATGCGATTGAAACTGCCGCTTTGTAGACTGGGTATATTGATTTGTGAATATCTTGGTCACGTCGCTACCATAAGGTGCTAGCCACTTGGCCTCCTGAATGTCCAAAATGAACAAGTCCGCGAGGTTTCTAGGTTGCAATTGTGTTCTAAGTGGAACAACCCAACCAGGAGGGACACTGGGTGCGGGTACCACGTGTTCAAATGCTGGTACCACACTGCGCCGGCCACAAGGGCGCGATTAGCGAGACTACGCCTCGCTAATCCTGTAGTTTGTTAACTACGTGGCACATTAGAGACGCGTCTGGCGGCGGAAAAGAGATAAATGGAACTCAACCTGTTCTCGTCCGTCATCAGAGCGTCAGGTCCGCCCGCCGGCGTTATCGTCCGGCGGGTGAGGTACGACTGTGAGTATCGCCATACACCTTGGCTGTGGCTGTCCCTCGCTTGCGAGCTCAGTATACTCCCTGAACGGGAGCCCTCGTCCGAGTCCCGTAAAGGTTTATGATAATTAAAAGCTCCCATAGCTCATTAACACGTTGAAAGCAGAGCTGGTGAGCAAAATCATAAAGTATACTAATTAATTTAATTTATATTTAATTGTATTAAAATAAATTACTATAAATAAACACAATATTATCATAATATAATCATAGAAAATATAATGTTTATTATGATTCAGCTATTCAATTATTTCATTAACAAATAAAAATAAGATAGGGCTACCTGAGCTTAACGGCGTTGAACATACAGCAATGAGAGGTTCAAGTGCCGACACGACAGAGACTGGGGGAAAACTACCCCGCCCCCGGGAACTACCTGGTCACCTGGTGCAGCACCGGTAATCCGCCCTGGAAAGAGAATTTTCCGGGGATTAATGCTCATAGGGTTACACCCAAAAAACGGTACAAAATATGTGCCTCAAAACCGCCGGTCAACGAACCGTAGCACTCCACCACTACTTTTCGTTGTCCTATAGTATCATATTAAAGATTTCAGCATATCTTTACCTGTCCAGAAGATTTAAGCATATCTTCTGAATCCTCATAAAGATGAAGCATATCTTTATTAAAGATGAAGTCTTTCAAGTATCCCTTAACACTTGAAACACTAGTAAGATTCCGGCATCTTTTTATCCCATAAAAAGTCTAAGCCTATCTTAATCTGTAATCTGGCGTCACGCAGAAGCCCTCATAGATAGCCGTCTTGAAGGCCGTGATACCCTATTGTATCAATCAATTGTTTGGCAAATTATCGCGAATTGCAAATCAGTTAATATAACCACCCAAAGGTACAACCGCCGGGTTTTATATGCAATGTCAAACCAATTGTACCTGCCCCCGACCTCTTTGTAAAAAGGTCGCCGGGAGGGAAAGACTAAACAAACAAACGGCATTGTTTCAATGGCTTATTAAAGATATCAGCATATCTTTTATCTGTCCAAAAGAATTAAGCATAACATCTTATTCCTCATAAAGATGAAGCATATCTTTAGTAAAGATGAAGTCTTTCAAGTAACCCTTTACACTTGAAACACTAGTAAGATTCAGGCATCTCTTTATCCCATAAAAAGTCTAAGCCTATCTTAATCTCTAATCCGGCTTCTCCCAGAAGCCCTCATAGATTGCCGTCTTGAAGGCCGTGATACCCTATTGTATCAATCAATTGTTTGGCAAATTATCTCGAATCGCAAATCCGTTAATATAACCACCCGAAGGTACAACCGCCGGGTTTTATATACAAGGACCCCAATGGAAATACGCCTAACGGCCTTATTGGGCTATCCTTAGTTGGAATTATGCAAGGCTGGTACATGTCATATTTATAACATACTATGTGGTACCAACTCTGTAAATTGCGAACTGAATAAATATTATTATTATTATTATTATTATTATTATTATTAATGTCAAACCAATTATACCTGCCCCAGACCTCTTTGTAAAAAGGTCGCCGGGAGGTAAAGACCAAACAAACAGACAGCATTGTTGCAATGGCTTTGAAAAGCAGAGAAAACCAAGGCCAACAGGTGTCAACCTGATCACCTAGAAAACTGAGTGGAGCCCCCCTCGACGGGAATAACTCAGGAAGCCTGATCCCAGGCTCGACCATAGAAAATGCAGTTTCTGATGAGCCCTCAAGCGACCAAACTCGTCGGGGTAACTTACCTATTTTAGCCATCCTGACTAAAACTCGGTAAACAAAAACGGTGTTCTCGGAGCAACGAGAAAAACGCCGGAAAGGTAACCCACACTAAACTATACATTACAGGAGGGCGTAATGCATAAAGCAATGAATAACACAGGAAGCCTGCTCCCAGGTTCGACCACAGAAAACGCAGTTTCCTATGAGCCCTCAAGCGACCAAACTCGTCGGGGTAACTTACCTATTGTGAGCCATCCTGACTAAAACTCGGTAAACAAAAACGGTGTTCTCGGAGCAACGAGAAAAAACGCCGGAAAGGTAACCTACACCAAACGAGACATTTCAACACATTTCATACAAAGGGTGTGCGCAAAAATAGGGATACCTGAACAGGAGGGCGTAATGCATAAAGCAAAAACCGGGGCAAAGGTAGCCATGACAGAGATTGGTGGGATAATTACTCCAGGTTCTGCATAGACCCACCGGGACCCAGCTCTGGAAAAAAAGAAAATTTCCAGGAATTAATGCTCATAAGGTTAACCCAAACATGTTCGCACACAAGTGTTAAATAACCCGCCGGGTAACGAGACGTAATACTCAACGACGACAGCTCGCTACGCGGTGGGGTTTCCCAAGTAAAAGAATTCAGAATATCTTAATTTGTCCAAAAGATTTATGAATACCCTCTGACATAATATATAAAGACCAGCATGGCGTTTATAACTGATGAAGTCTTTCCGGTGGTGTTTGTTTCAAGATTCAATTTTGGTAAAAAAAAACTAAAAAAGACGCTGGCCCCCGAATTATCTCGTAGATCTAAAACTGGGAAGCCTGACAAATATACGAGATCTAACTTCTCCCGAAGTATCTTTTTAGATCGCCGTATGTTGAAGGCGGCGATACAAAACGTATCCCTCAATTGTCTGGTTAACTAACTGAATCGTAAATTCGTTATTCCCATCCCTCCAAGGAGCACCCGCCGGGTGTGAATATTAGTTTAAAAAAAACGTTAACCCCAATTGTGTCCTAAAGCGCCGTATGGTGAAGGAGGCGATACACAATGCATCCCTCAATTGTCTGGTCAACTAAACTGAAATTTTCAAATTCGGGCATCCCACCCTTCCAGGTTGCACCCGCCGGGTGATTTAAAGTTTAAAAGTTAACCCCAAATGTTCCTAACCCCACTTCTATGTAAAAGATCGCCGGGGAGGAAATACAAAGATCGCGAATTGCAAATCAGTCAATATAACCACCCAAAGGTACAACCGCCGGGTTTTATATGCAATGTCAAACCAATTGTACCTGCCCCAGACCTCTTTGTAAAAAGGTCGCCAGGAGGGAAAGACTAAACAAAGAAACGGCATTGTTTCAATGGCTTATTAAAGATTTCAGCATATCTTTCACCTGTCCAAAAGAATTAAGAATAACTTCTTAATCCTCATAAAGATGAAGCATATCTTTATTAAAGATGAAGTCTTTCAAGTATCCCTTTACACTGGAGACACTAGTAAGATTCAGGCATCTTTTTATCCCATAAAAAGTCTAAGCCTATCTTAATCTCTAATCCGGCTTCTCCCAGAAGCCCTCATAGATTGCCGTCTTGAAGGCCGTGATACCCTATTGTATCAATCAATTGTTTGGCAAATTACCTCGAATCGCAAATCCGTTAATATAACCACCCGAAGGTACAACCGCCGGGTTTTATATGCAATGTCAAACCAATTATACCCGCCCCAGACCTCTTTGTAAAAAGGTCGCCGGGAGGTAAAGACCAAACAAACAGACAGCATTGTTTCAATGGCTTTGAAAGGCAGAGAAAACCAAGTCCAACAGGTGTCAGCCTGATCACCTAGAAAACTGTGTGGAGCCCCCCTCGACGGGAATAATCAAGGAAGCCTGATCCCAGGCTCGACCATAGAAAACGCAGTTTCTGATGAGCCCTCAAGCGACCAAACTCGTCGGGGTAACTTACCTATTTTAGCCATCCTGACTAAAACTCGGTAAACAAAAACGGTGTCCTCGGAGCAACGAGAAAAACGCCGGAAAGGTAACCCACACTAAACTATACATTACAGGAGGGCATAATGCATAAAGCAATGAATAACACAGGAAGCCTGATCCCAGGCTCGACCATAGAAAACGCAGTTTCTTATGAGCCCTCGAGCGACCAAACTCGTCGGGGTAACTTACCTATTTTGAGCCATCCTGACTAAAACTCGGTAAACAAAAACGGTGTTCTCGGAGCAACGAGAAAAAACGCCGGAAAGGTAACCCACACCAAACGAGACATTTTAACACATTTTATACAAAGGGTGTGCGCAAAAATAGGGATACCTGAACAGGAGGGCGTAATGCATAAAGCAAAAACCGGGGCAAAGGTAGCCATGACAGAGACTGGTGGGATACTTACTCCAGGTTCTGCATAGACCCGCCGGGACCCAGCTCTGGAAAAAAAGAAAATTTCCAGGAATTAATGCTCATAAGGTTAACCCAAACATGATCGCACACAAGTGTTCAATAACCCACCGGGTAACAAGACGTAATACTCAACGACTACAGCTCGCTACGCGGTGGGGATTCCTAAGTAAAAGATTTCAGAATATCTTAATTTGTCCAAAAGATTTATGAATACCCTCTGACATAATATATAAAGACCAGCATGGCGTTTATAACTGATTAAGTCTTTCCGGTGGTGTTTGTTTCAAGATTCAATTTTGGAGGAAAAAAAATACTAAAAAAGACGCCGGCCCCCGAATTATCTCGTAGATCAAAAACTGGGAAGCCTGACAAATATACGAGATCTAACTTCTCCCGAAGTATCTTTTTAGATCGCCGTATGTTGAAGGCGGCGACACAAAACGTATCCCTCAATTGTCTGGTTAACTAACTGAATTGTAAATTCGTTATTCCCACCCTTCCAGGGAGCACCCGGCGGGTGTGAATATTAGTTTAAAAAACGTTAACCCCAATTGCGCCGTATGCTGAAGGCATCGATACAAAACGTATCCCTCAATTGTCTGGTTAACTAACTGAATTGTAAATTCGTGATTCCCACCCTTCCAGGGAGCACCCGCCGGGTGTGAATATTAGTTTAACAAAACGTTAACCCCAATTGTGCCTTAAATTGCCGTAAGTTGAAGGAGGTGATACACAATGCATCCCTCAATTGTCTGGTGAACTAAACTGAATTTTGTAAATTCGGTCATCCCACCCTACCAGGTTGCACCCGCCGGGTGATTTAAAGTTTAAAAGTTAACCCCAATTGTTCCTAACCCAACATCTTTGTAAAAGATCGCCTGGGAGGAAATACAACAACAGCATAGTTTTCTATTGGCTTTGCAAAACCGAAAAAACTACAAACAACACGTGTCCGTATGAACACTGTTAGATGGGTACAGCCAACCCGCCGGGAATCAGAAGGAGCCTGAAACTTGCACCCCAGAGACGCAGTCCTGGGGAGCCACAGACACCCACTCGCCGGGGAAACAAGCCTGTTTTTAAACCACGCGTGGCCAAAACTCGGTAACCACCCGGGTTTTTTCATGCTGTAACCGAGAAAAACCTGCCGGAAATAACCCACCCCGTCCAGATACCATCTGAACGCAACACAGGACGAGGCGTAGCCAAAACACAACTAACGCCGCGCCCAACATAGTCCGTGGAATTAGCCAATACACAACTAACCCAGGACACATAAATAGTCCGTGGAATTAGCCAATACACAACTAAACCAGGACACACTTCACACAGTAGTACAACGAGAAAAAACGCCGGAAAGGTAACCTACACCAAACGAGACATTTCAACACATTTCATACAAAGGGTGTGCGCAAAAATAGGGATACCTGAACAGGAGGGCGTAATGCATAAAGCAAAAACCGGGGCAAAGGTAGCCATGACAGAGATTGGTGGGATAATTACTCCAGGTTCTGCATAGACCCACCGGGACCCAGCTCTGGAAAAAAAGAAAATTTCCAGGAATTAATGCTCAT
Organism: Paralithodes platypus; assembly: GCA_032716605.1. Taxonomy (NCBI): domain Eukaryota; kingdom Metazoa; phylum Arthropoda; class Malacostraca; order Decapoda; family Lithodidae; genus Paralithodes; species Paralithodes platypus. Next base: position 8,901,830 of record CM064502.1, read on the forward strand.
AAGGTTAACCCAAACATGTTCGCACACAAGTGTTAAATAACCCGCCGGGTAACGAGACGTAATACTCAACGACGACAGCTCGCTACGCGGTGGGGTTTCCCAAGTAAAAGAATTCAGAATATCTTAATTTGTCCAAAAGATTTATGAATACCCTCTGACATAATATATAAAGACCAGCATGGCGTTTATAACTGATGAAGTCTTTCCGGTGGTGTTTGTTTCAAGATTCAATTTTGGTAAAAAAAAACTAAAAAAGACGCTGGCCCCCGAATTATCTCGTAGATCTAAAACTGGGAAGCCTGACAAATATACGAGATCTAACTTCTCCCGAAGTATCTTTTTAGATCGCCGTATGTTGAAGGCGGCGATACAAAACGTATCCCTCAATTGTCTGGTTAACTAACTGAATCGTAAATTCGTTATTCCCATCCCTCCAAGGAGCACCCGCCGGGTGTGAATATTAGTTTAAAAAAAACGTTAACCCCAATTGTGTCCTAAAGCGCCGTATGGTGAAGGAGGCGATACACAATGCATCCCTCAATTGTCTGGTCAACTAAACTGAATTTTTCAAATTCGGGCATCCCACCCTTCCAGGTTGCACCCGCCGGGTGATTTAAAGTTTAAAAGTTAACCCCAAATGTTCCTAACCCCACTTCTATGTAAAAGATCGCCGGGGAGGAAATACAAAGATCGCGAATTGCAAATCAGTCAATATAACCACCCAAAGGTACAACCGCCGGGTTTTATATGCAATGTCAAACCAATTGTACCTGCCCCAGACCTCTTTGTAAAAAGGTCGCCAGGAGGGAAAGACTAAACAAACAAACGGCATTGTTTCAATGGCTTATTAAAGATTTCAGCATATCTTTCATCTGTCCAAAAGAATTAAGAATAACTTCTTAATCCTCATAAAGATGAAGCATATCTTTATTAAAGATGAAGTCTTTCAAGTATCCCTTTACACTGGAGACACTAGTAAGATTCAGGCATCTTTTTATCCCATAAAAAGTCTAAGCCTATCTTAATCTCTAATCCGGCTTCTCCCAGAAGCCCTCATAGATTGCCGTCTTGAAGGCCGTGATACCCTATTGTATCAATCAATTGTTTGGCAAATTACCTCGAATCGCAAATCCGTTAATATAACCACCCGAAGGTACAACCGCCGGGTTTTATATGCAATGTCAAACCAATTATACCCGCCCCAGACCTCTTTGTAAAAAGGTCGCCGGGAGGTAAAGACCAAACAAACAGACAGCATTGTTTCAATGGCTTTGAAAGGCAGAGAAAACCAAGTCCAACAGGTGTCAGCCTGATCACCTAGAAAACTGTGTGGAGCCCCCCTCGACGGGAATAATCCAGGAAGCCTGATCCCAGGCTCGACCATAGAAAACGCAGTTTCTGATGAGCCCTCAAGCGACCAAACTCGTCGGGGTAACTTACCTATTTTAGCCATCCTGACTAAAACTCGGTAAACAAAAACGGTGTCCTCGGAGCAACGAGAAAAACGCCGGAAAGGTAACCCACACTAAACTATACATTACAGGAGGGCATGCATAAAGCAATGAATAACACAGGAAGCCTGATCCCAGGCTCGACCATAGAAAACGCAGTTTCTTATGAGCCCTCGAGCGACCAAACTCGTCGGGGTAACTTACCTATTTTGAGCCATCCTGACTAAAACTCGGTAAACAAAAACGGTGTTCTCGGAGCAACGAGAAAAAACGCCGGAAAGGTAACCCACACCAAACGAGACATTTTAACACATTTTATACAAAGGGTGTGCGCAAAAATAGGGATACCTGAACAGGAGGGCGTAATGCATAAAGCAAAAACCGGGGCAAAGGTAGCCATGACAGAGACTGGTGGGATACTTACTCCAGGTTCTGCATAGACCCGCCGGGACCCAGCTCTGGAAAAAAAGAAAATTTCCAGGAATTAATGCTCATAAGGTTAACCCAAACATGATCGCACACAAGTGTTCAATAACCCACCGGGTAACAAGACGTAATACTCAACGACTACAGCTCGCTACGCGGTGGGGATTCCTAAGTAAAAGATTTCAGAATATCTTAACCCTTAATTAGCGGCGAGCAACATAAGTCGAGTTAAAAAAAGCTGGACTATGTGGCGGCGCTCGACATAGGTCGAGTGGCAATTTCAGCACGTAATGTGGCTGAGAGAGAGAGACAAGTGGTGGCAGGAGACTAGCGAGCGTATGACTGCTCCAGACCACCGCGGCGAACCTACTGACACAAATCTCAGCTCCCTCCTCCCTCTCTCACTCGCTACATACTCAATTATGTACCGAAAGTACCGAATTACCTGCTTTTTGCACTCGCGTTGCACGGTTATTGCAAGAAAACTATCCATCATACAAGGATCGTTATGGTGTCATTCGAAAGCTCTGTTTATGCCCTTTCAGGGATAGGTACTTGTTTTACGTTCTGGGTCTTATTTAGGCATGAAAATGATCACGTAAACAGCCCTATTTTGGCTAAAAACACCCCGCTGTGCGGTACATATAAATAAACCGCATAGGCCGCTCGTAAGGTGTTAATTTGTCCAAAAGATTTATGAATACCCTCTGACATAATATATAAAGACCAGCATGGCGTTTATAACTGATTAAGTCTTTCCGGTGGTGTTTGTTTCAAGATTCAATTTTGGAGGAAAAAAAATACTAAAAAAGACGCCGGCCCCCGAATTATCTCGTAGATCAAAAACTGGGAAGCCTGACAAATATACGAGATCTAACTTCTCCCGAAGTATCTTTTTAGATCGCCGTATGTTGAAGGCGGCGACACAAAACGTATCCCTCAATTGTCTGGTTAACTAACTGAATTGTAAATTCGTTATTCCCACCCTTCCAGGGAGCACCCGGCGGGTGTGAATATTAGTTTAAAAAACGTTAACCCCAATTGCGCCGTATGCTGAAGGCATCGATACAAAACGTATCCCTCAATTGTCTGGTTAACTAACTGAATTGTAAATTCGTGATTCCCACCCTTCCAGAGAGCATCCGCCGGGTGTGAATATTAGTTTAACAAAACGTTAACCCCAATTGTGCCTTAAATTGCCGTAAGTTGAAGGAGGTGATACACAATGCATCCCTCAATTGTCTGGTGAACTAAACTGAATTTTGTAAATTCGGTCATCCCACCCTACCAGGTTGCACCCGCCGGGTGATTTAAAGTTTAAAAGTTAACCCCAATTGTTCCTAACCCAACATCTTTGTAAAAGATCGCCTGGGAGGAAATACAACAACAGCATAGTTTTCTATTGGCTTTGCAAAACCGAAAAAACTACAAACAACACGTGTCCGTATGAACACTGTTAGATGGGTACAGCCAACCCGCCGGGAATCAGAAGGAGCCTGAAACTTGCACCCCAGAGACGCAGTCCTGGGGAGCCACAGACACCCACTCGCCGGGGAAACAAGCCTGTTTTTAAACCACGCGTGGCCAAAACTCGGTAACCACCCGGGTTTTTTCATGCTGTAACCGAGAAAAACCCGCCGGAAATAACCCACCCCGTCCAGATACCATCTGAACGCAACACAGGACGAGGCGTAGCCAAAACACAACTAACGCCGCGCCCAACATAGTCCGTGGAATTAGCCAATACACAACTAACCCAGGACACATAAATAGTCCGTGGAATTAGCCAATACACAACTAAACCAGGACACACTTCACACAGTAGTACATATTTAGAAAATAAATCAATAACACTTGTATATGTGGTAAAGCTACGAGAGGCTGGCTAGGCCTAGGCAGACGGATAATATTAACATGTCGGAATATAAACAAAAAGCACTGAATTATATCGCAACAGGAACCACCGCCAACACACCACTGTAGCAAATACTTCCTGCAAAGGGAAGAACTGACTCGGGACCCAGAAAAAACTTCACTAAGTGAAGAAAAATACGCTGGGAACGTCAGCAAAAATTCGCTACCTCATCAGAAAGATAAAAGGAAGCAATAACGCGTAATGAAAGCCGCCTGCATCACAAAGCTAGCTAACTGTGACAAAGTTCACCTGTCCACAACCGGACCACGAGGGTACATCCGAAATAGATGCCCCAAACACACGACCCAAAATACACTGCACTGCGGGCAACCAGCCCAGGACACTCCTGCTACGCATATCCTAACCTTACTCGATACATCCCGGAGTAAACAAATGAGAAAAAACTCACTACGGACGCAGCAAATGCGGAACCAGCGGAGCGTGGAGAGACACGTCCGGGCCGGCTGACCGCAGAGCAGAGAAGGAAGAATGACGCCTGAATCAGCGTCTGGTCAAAGATCCACACAAGTACATCCACGATATGATGGAAAGCTTATTGGATAGTTATTCTTATTTTCTTTTTGTTTTTAATTTTTTACGAAGTTTTTTCGTAGTGAGAACCCAATTCATAATGACTGAAGCCATGAGTGAGGTCGCGTGCGTTCATGATGAAGGCTCCTCAGATTTTAAATGCTCTGCGCGGTAGATTCAAACTACGGCGGATTAGTGTTTGAAGAGGATGCCTTATGTAATAGGCATGTTCGTCAATGATGGAGGGGCCACTAATAAATCACTCCTTAACCATATATATATATGAAACCTAATGAGGCCAACTAGATGGGAGCCCTTGGTGATGAGTTCGTCAATGGCTCAAACCTGCGATCCAGCGTCGACCCCGCCACCTGTAGAACACATGATGATACGATTGCAGAGTAAAATGGCTCCGTGCCTGACCCCCCAACTAGGTGAGAAAATCCAATGCCACTAGCCCCGAAGCATACTTGTTGCCCACCCTGAAGGGACCGAGCTACAGGTTCCAGTTCACCCTAAAAGAAGCCTCATGCCTAATAAGTGAACTAAATGGGGGTTAGGATAAGAAAACAACACACTAGGGGCGACGTGCCTTATCACAACACGAACGCTCCTTAATTAATTAACACGAATGCTTAGACCCAGAAAAACAGTCTCCAGGGCCTGAATTTAACACTTCAGCCTACACCAAATCTATAATCTAACCTAACTTCAGCACTGTCATGGACAATTGAGCAAGGACTCACTATATGATGAAGTAAGGTGACGAATGGGGTGTGGGCAGGAGCGTCGGGGACCTAGGTCCTATCAATACGGGCCCAAGGAGTATAAGGAGGAACGCTCGCGGTGAGCAGGATGGCGAGCGGTACCCAAGAGCAGAAGCCTGGGAAGCGCAAAGCTAGGTCAAGTGTAATTTTAATTTATATTATTTATTTATTTTACTAATTTTTCTAGTAGTGGACCCACATCATAAGGACGAGTCCGTGAGGGTTTATTAAGAGCGTTTCGCTCACGATGTAAGGCAATCGTATTTTGAGTTCTCCTTGGGCGGGAAGTTTGAAAAGCAAGCTTAGAGTTCAAAGATTGGCCATTACCTATGTAAGGCGCATCGTCAATGATGAAGGTGCCACTAATAAATAGAGAGAGAGAGAGAGCCGGGAGTAGGGAAGAGATTAGTTTAATTGTAAAGCGAAAACTAGGGATTACAGCATTTAGAAGGTTGGTTTGAAGGTGTGAACAGCTTAAAAAAGAATGAGGAGTTCTTCAAGGGGAGAGAGAGAGAGAGAGAGAGAGAGAGAGAGAGAGGGAGGGAAAGTGAGAGAGGGAGGGAAAGTGAGAGGGAGAGGGAGGTCAATTAAGGGGCGGTATCTGAATGGACAGGGAAGGAATAGGGTGGATGGCATATAAGTGTGAACTGGGGCTTATAAAGAGTCTTAGAAGACAAATATCTCGAGTCAATAGAGTGTGACGGCGAGGGTAGTGTTATGCCCCTTTCCCACTGATGCGATTTCATAAGATTTTCATCGCCGAGGACGTAGTCTTGTCAATTCGCAACGAATTTGTGCGACGTCAACGATTTTGACCGTTAAAAAACGTTGACAAGTTTACACTCGGCGACGATGACGCCGATGGATACGACTTAATCGGCGACATTATGCGACGGCATCGGCAAATTGAGAGATGAACTGTCACATTTGAATAAAATATTGCGAAATAATGCGAAGGATGAACGAATCCTCGGCGTATGTTCTGCGACATCTTCGGCGAATTAAGCGATGGTTCGGCGGATACCTCAGCGAGATTATCCAAAAACTTTTTGCATATGTTTCATGGCAGAAACATAAGAACATAAGAAAATGGGAGTCTGCAGAAAGCCGATCGGCCCACACAAGGCAGGTTCCTGTCACATCCAACCCCAATTACAAGACCTAATTATAGACCCAACTCACTAATGCTTTGAGGACTGACCGCACCAAAACGGTCAGAGATCAACACAAGATTACGGGGTCTGCAGAGCGCCGATTGGCCCACACCAAGCAGATCACCCCTCTTACCCAACCCATCTCGTCGAAAATGTACAAATTTATCTTAAAGGGGGGTCTAGAGTGTTACGACCGGGGCTACGAATAAAACAAGGGCACTTAATGATTGGACTAGTAATAGGGCACTATGCAACAACGGTACGCTAGATCCAAACCCTCGAACTTATATGCCGGCGAACAAAAACACCTATACCCTCCAGAGTTAATCTGCGATAACGGGGTATCCTTAACTGGGCATAAATGTACTCTACTTCAGGCTAACCCACATGCAAGTTACGTTAAAATGCATAAAAGGGAATCTATGGAAAGATCAATTAAATCACTGCAAGATTTAATACAATAAAAAGATGCTTCAATACAGTTACTCTAAACAACAATAAACTCTTCACTCCTATCTGAAAGAAAGTGAAGTATAGTCCTACAGCATAGACCTGGAAACTTCTGAAGAAAGTCTGATGCTCATAAGATGCTCGTATCTTAAATTATATAAAGGCAGGAGGCAGGACACCACACGTGTAGACTGAATACACTAAAAGATAGGACATATAATGTTAACTGACACGAGAATACTATAAATGCGCAACGGAAGTAATGCTCGACACTAAAAGAAGTACTTCCTCATCAACGAAACAGTCTGCTTTGGTTGTGAGGCTCAGCAACAACTTAGACTAATAAATGCTGTGAATAATAATGCGTACATATCAAAGAGCTTATATTAAATACTAACAAGTGTCTACTCGATTAATAATGTCTAGCTGGGATACTCTAGGTAAGGAACTGGGGTTGAGCAAGACAGGCTCGTAGCCTAGCGATGTCCTTAAGACCGCATCCTTTAAGTTACGTTAATTGACTGGGGTGCTCTCTTGATAGATCCAGATCACAAGTATCTGGTTCTATCCTGGCGACCCTCAAAAGACAAGCAAAGTGTGGAACTGGAACAGGCTAAAGCCCTCAGTGAACACAATGCTGCACTCGCAAAAGATGCAGCCGAAAAGACAACCCAGGCTACCACAGGACCGGTCAAAGTCGTGTAGGTATAAGCAAACCGTACACACATCGGAGACAACGACTACAGTTACCCTATCCCAGTCTAGCATTAAATAAAAGAGCAGAAACACTAAATCAATAATGGAGACACACACAGAGTTCTTAACCTATACTAACTAAGAACCCTCAAACCTATTCTAAGTACATGTAAATATCTCTGAGGACGGCGCATGCAATACAATGGGCCAGCTATGGAAACCGTATGCAGAACCCAAGGGGACAAGTAATTGAATAAAGACGAGAAGTAATGGAAAAGAAGAAGGTCAGAGAGAGAGACAGTGGTAAAGGGGGTGATCGGGAGAGAGTATGCAAAGGGATGTTAGAAGCATGTGTGCCAAGCCTGTCCTGAGGAGGGCAGCTCCTGGGAATCCTCATAGAGGAGGTTAGTTACACAGGAGCCCGCAAGGGCGCGATGGTCGGCCAATCACGGGCCGAGACGTCACAAGGCAGCAGGCCCCTAGGATGCGCCAGAATCCACCAGCCAATCAAAGGCGAGGGAAAGCCCGCGTGAGCGGGAAAACTCCTCCGAGCGAGGCAGCACATACATACACACGCACATATTACCACCACGCTGCCTATATCTCTCTTTCTCCTTAACTTTACACAATGCATCTTATATTCTATTAACCCTTAATTAGCGGCTCACCACATAAGTCGAGTTAAATAAAGCTGGACTATGTGGCGGCGCTCGACATAGGTCGAGTGGCAATTTCAGCACGTAATGTTGCTGAGAGAGAGAGACAAGTGGTGGCAGGAGACTAGCGAGCGTATGACTGCTCCAGACCACCGCGGCGAACCTACTGACACGAATCTCAGCTCCCTCCTCCCTCTCTCACTCGCTACATACTGAATTATATGGGGAAAGTACCGAATTACATGCTTTTTGCACTCGCGTTGCACGGTTATTGCAAGAAAACTAGCCATCATAAAAGGATCGTTATGGTGTCATTCGAAAGCTCTGTTTATGCCCTTTCAGGGATAGGTACTTGTTTTACGTTCTGGGTCTTATTTAGGCATGAAAATGATCACGTAAACAGCCCTATTTTGGCTAAAAACACCCCGCTGGGCGGTACATATAAATAAACCGCATAGGCCGCTCGTAAGGTGTTAATGATATAAAATACTTCCCGTTGTCACAGCCGAAAATAAAGACCACCACTGGACTGTCTGTGACAATACGAGTACTAGGAAAGAAAGAACAACATTCTCTGATAACTGTAGCCCATTTCGATGTCCCTGGCGAGCGCTAGTGGCTAACGAGAGGCGATTCTGCCAACGCTGGTAGACGTCACAAGAGTTTTTTTGTTTAAGTTTGATGGAGGTCTAGTGAGGAAACTAAGAAATAAAGGAATGAATGACGAAATAAACGGTCCGTTTCCCCTTAAGGGGGGATGGGCGTAATATTTGCTCATTTATATATTTGTTTATGATTTATTTAGTTTCATCCCTAGACCTCCATCAAGCATATAAAGCACCCACCAACACCCTCCTTCAAGATCAATTTGTACATTTTTCGAAAGAAAAATATCCTGGCCGAAGGCCGGTTCCTCAAAAAGTACAGGCTCGCTATTGCTAGGCAGGAAAAACTCGATGCCTAAATGACACGAAAAGTCTTAATATTGACAACGAAATTGGGTGAAATGTCTTAAAATCGCTAAATAATGGGCCGAACGTCATAAAATATGAAAACAAATGGGGTTAACCATGAGGAAAAAAGGGGACCAGAAAAACGACCCATCTCCCCTTAATTCGGAGATTGGCAATGATCTTGCCGTATGTTTACGTTACGGCTTAATTGAGCCCACCTCGCTTTTTTGGTTTTCTCTTTCTCTCCCTCTCTCTTTGCCTTGTATCCGTTCGGCCCCATTCAGCCTACTGTTTTAAGACATTTACCCCCATCCAGGTTTCAATATTTTCCTGGTGAGCGGTAGCGAGCCAACATATATAAATTTTTGTTTTGAGAGCAAGCTAAATTTGTAAATTTTTCGATAGATTTTTTTTTCAGGCAAAGCCGGATTTCTCCATACAATGTTGGCTCGCTATCGCACGCCATGAAGATATCGATACTTGGATGGGGATAAACGTCTTAAAACAGTTGGCTGAATGGGGCCGAATGGATACAAGCCAGAGAAAGAGAGAAAAGGAGAGAAAGAGAAAAAATAACAGGTGAATCCCCTTACGAGAGGTGCATAGAAAAAAGGGTTGACAGGTTCACTATAGGCCTAATCATTTTGTTTTACCCACATCGCCGAAGGTGCTCTTTGGCCTCGGCGAGGTGTCTTCCGAGCATTCATCTACGTCGCACAGCCCTTCGCACCCCTCTGCGAAGTATACCCGTGGCGGGTATACTCTCGGCGACGCTTTTTTTTTGTGCGACACCCTCGTCGATGTCTCGCCAATGTCGCCGAGGATCTCAGAGGGCCTCGCCGATCCCTCGGCAATGTTCGACGATGCTTGCGAGGGTTCGGACCCCTCGCAAGTCCTCGTCCCAAATTTTGAACAATCCAAACATTTGCGATGACCCGCGAGGGCCCTTGCGAGGCCTTGCGAGTCAAACGATTATCATGCGAGGGTTCAAGATTTTGTTGCGACATGTCACGAATGTGCCCATTTCTTGGTGTCTGCGATGAAAATCGTATGAAATCGCATCGGTGGCAAAGGGGCATTAGTGACCTGATGAAGCTATCTGCAAAACGTTGTCATTAAAGTGCTCTTCCTCAGATGGTGTTTTTTATCCATTCTGTCTACTTTTCAAGTACCACTCAACAGAAGGATTAGAGGTTATAAATACTGTAAGTCGAGGATGTTGGACCTACCTTCAAGGCGGTCAGGGATACGAATACGGTGCTGGAATAACTGTTCTAGGTCATTTAGGATAGAACATGTAGTCTTATTCACCAGTTTGATCAGTGAAATGAGAGGAGACCCATTGGCGGTGGTGAACTTTGAAATCGCCCAAGATGGAGATTTTAGAGAAGGGAGAGATGGATTGAATGTGTTCCACTCTAGAAGTAAGATGGTCAAAGAATTTAGAAAAGACCAAAAGTTAGGGAATATATAGACAGGCTAGACAGTACAGAACTACTTAGTGTGAGAGTGACAGGAAAGTTTGAGCCAAAGAGTTGAGAATTCATAGGAGTCGAAATTGGGAACACAAATGCAAGTGAGTTTAGTGAGTTCGTTGTGCACATATACACAACATCCACCTTGGCTTTGAAACTAGGATAGAGAATGTAGGAGGAAACAAAAAATGGGTTGCTGAAAGTTGCTTCATATACCTGAGTCTCTGTTAGAAAAGGAAGATAATTTTTTTTGGAGGAGAGATGGTGTTCCACAGAGTGAAAGTTAGAGGAAAACTCATGAATGTTGCAGAAGTAAGATAATCAGCGGTCCATTACATATTGATGAGTCGTCACCAGGGGTCAAGTTGCTGGGGGCATTTATGGTTCCCTACTTGAAGGCTGGTCGTTGTCGTGCCATTTTGGATGTAATTTTTTTTTCTTTTTTTCTATATTCCAACTACTTCCTCTCGGGCATAGGCTGATAGCCTTTAAACTCAACCGCTGAACACGGTGAGGCCCGTGAGGTCTTGCTCCAGTCTAGGGAGTGAGGCATGAGAAGCTTCACGGGTCGAAGCAACTCCATCTCTGAAACAGCCTCGCCCCTGCCTCTGAAGCCTCTGAAGCCTGCGCTTCACAGTCTCACCCCCACAGACTCGGACCCTCACTCTCAGAACACCACCTATTAAGCAATTAACTAACTAGGCATTGCCTAGCATATTTTTTAATAAGGGAATATTCATACAATGCTATTTAATCAGGGAACAATGAGGGTATTTTTTTGGCATTTCGGTGTGCTGTGGTAATGCACTGATACTAGGTACAGCACAAATTCCATCCCAATAATATCTTCCCATTGACATATTGAGATTCGAACCCGGGTCCATTGGATTACCAGTCCAGTGGCAAGACCACTCTGCCACACCTCCCATATTAGTGTTAGTATTATAGTGTATTGATGGGGAGAGGTGTTTTGGAGGGCAAATTGGAGTTGCCACCTAACTTCCTAAATTTGTGAGGCATGGAATAGGTCAGCAATGGAGGCCAGGTAGTGATACAGAAGTTCCAGCTATCCTTATCAGCCACCTATTGCACTCCCCAGGAGTACTGCACTGTTCGGCTGGTGCCTGCAATCTCCTCCTGCATCTGATTTGCATTTTGTTATCCCAGGAAAGAGAAACAATGATGCAGATGCGTTGAAAGATTTACGGAGGTGATTCAATGAACATATCATATCAATAATTTGAGAACATTACCACACAAGCTTGCAAAACTCTACCCGTAACATAATACTAATGATGTTATTATTTATTAACTTTATTGGCATCTTTAGTGTATTCATATTGGCGAGTCTTGTAGTTAAATATTATATTATATATGTAATGATATATATACGGTATATGTACAGTATATATATATATATATATATATATATATATATATATATATATATATATATATATTTATATAAAACGCTTTGGAAGAGTCAAACAACAAACATTTGAAATCTTACAACCTATTTCTTGAGTTACAAGAGGCTGGGGGGTCACCCGTCCTAATGTAATAAAATAGTTTAACCCCTACTGTACCAGAGGGTATTATTATAAATGTACCCTCCAGTACCAAGCAATTTGGCCAAAATGGCTTCAGAGTCGAGAGAGAACACCCTTCCACCTCAAAAGATGGAGGAATACTGCCTCTCCTAGCCTGTGGGGGCTTGGATATAAGCTGAGAAGTGTTGCCAAGGTCTTATAGCAGTGCTCAAACGTCGTGGTACCAGGCACCGATACAGGCTGTTAAAAGGACCGCATATTATTGACGGACATCGTCCGTCACTAATACTGACGAGTGACTGTTTTTATTGTCGGCCAACGTACGTCACTGGGCAGTAGGTGTTATAACTTTGACCTCCTGGCTGACAGTACTTCCTCCAACCGATCCAGACCTGGGGGGGGGGATGAAAAATAGCAGGGGTTAACTCTTTTAGTAACATGGCATCCTATTTCATTATATTTCTACTAACGCTAGACAATTTTAAAGCTTGTACATGCAGGACCTTTATCAGTATAAAAGTTAAATGTATCTGTAACTAGTCGAGCATGCTCTACAAGGGTTTGCTTTGCTCGGCTCTTAACGGCCTTAACTTGTAAAGAGCGAAGCTATGGTAGTTCAAACCCTCCCGCCATGCAAAGGTATTTGGTTCTATTCTGACGAAAATCGTTGTATGTACTATATAAATAACTATTACTTATTCATATGCACCTATTGTGCTTATAATATGAACATGTGAACATTTAAGAGCAATAAAAGAAGTGGGAATAGCATTTTGGGGGTGAAAAAGACGTATTATTGCTGCCCGGTCGTATCATGAGGCGAGAGCTGGGGCGGCGTATATGCTCCCTTCCCGAGCTCTCGAGCGAAACTGAAGGATCTGAATAGAAGCCTCTGTGTTGCAAGGATCTCTAGCTGCCTCGCCCGTGTTAAAGAGACCGCGTAAGATAAATTTCCGCGGAAAATTACCCGATAAAATGAAAAATTGCTGATAATTGAGGAGGGGGGAAAAGAGGGGGAAGGAGGGAAAAGGTGGGGTGGGGACATATATGTAGGAGTGGTAGCAAGTAATGGAGGGGAACTGTCTCGCCTAATCCCACATTTCTCTGTTTTGAGTGCCACTGGGGTGTTTAAAATTAGTTTTTATGCTCTGGATCTATTGAGGACGGTCGCAGTGCACCACAAAATCCTCTATTGAGGACGGTCCGTTTATGGGTTAAAGGTTGACCGGACCCAGCCTGTGTCCCTTTTTTGGTCGAGTTACCCCCTTATCAGGCGGTCCCTCACTTTAGACTCCATCCATAACATGGACATGGGTCTGGACAGCCCTGCTAGGCCTTTGAGGCCAGCTGAATCCAGTCTTTGACACATATAAAGATGTACTTAATACAATCTTCTAATAATGATGAAGTTTTTATCGCCGTACAATCTTCTGATTGATAGGGCGAGGGTGTGCCCTTGTTACAGGGAAAGAATGCATAATGGTAAACTTAAAGGGATAAGTCTGGTTAGGTTAGGTTAGCTTATGTTGAGAGAGGCCAGGATAGATAGTCGAGGCTATAATAGACTACTGGGATGGCTGAGTGTGGTTGAAATGAAAGGTGGAATTAAGTTTTGTATGATTAATATTTATAGACTGACATGCATTGATTGAGGGTTGAGTAACGGTTTAAGTAAATTTGACAGTGCATGGGGAGGGGGGAATCAAAATTCAATCCAATTGATGGCCTACTGGTTAAAACCCTGTAAAGCAATGATGTATGTATGTATGTACTGTATATACTCGGGCACATACCCCATGGCTGGGGGTGGCCGACTCAATGCAGAGAGTCGGTCTGTAAAGCGATACTTTGTGAAAATTAAGGCCCATCTTCACATAATATTCTCTTAATTTTTTCTTCCTCTGGCCCTACTCTTTCTTCTGTAATACTTTTTGTTAATTGAAACATTGTGACACTACATTGTAATAATTGGACGCATTATTGTTATAAGAATAATGCACATAAAAAGGGTTTTGCCGTTTATGTGTGCTAATTTGAACATGAAAACAATTGAAACACTTTTTATGTGTAGCCTACAATTTTGTCTAAATTAAGCATTTAATGCACATAAAAAGGGTTTTGCCGTTTATGTGTGCTAATTTGAACATGAAAACAATTGAAAAACTTTTTATGTGTAGCCTACAATGTTGTCTAAATTAAGCATTCACTGTTTACATTATAGATTTACAGCTTCTCTAATTCCTTTCTGAATTATCATCAAGAAGCTGCTCTTCTTACCTGTTTCAAGGTCGTGTGGCTTTACAGAGCATACGATCCTCATCCAGCCAGGGTTGTCACAGTAGAAAGCTTCAGCAGGTGTTGTGTACACCCCCGCCGCCAGCAGCTCTTGGTGCAAGGCTGTAATAACCAAAAACACCTCTGGATCAGATACACCGGGTGCAAAATTACAGTAAATCCCTTTGCTACTGAATTCTCAATACCCAAAATAAAAATATGTGACTATTTTGTCCGTTTCAAATTAATACCAAATTTAATAATAAAAAAGCTCTGCCATAACGGTTGCCTGGGAATGGCAGGTTAAGTTGGCTAGGAAGGCTAGGGTGCTGACCACAATGATAATAGTGACCAATGTTATTAGTGGGCAGTGGCTGGTATGAATTTTGTGACTACAGTATATTTTTGTTTAACCTGTCCAATAATTACTTGGTCCCTTTGAACTAAAAACTTTGCTTAGAGCTGATTGGTAGACGATCCTGTGTAGTATATGTCTTGTGTTTGTTTTGGCAATTGAAAGATGTTACTCGGACACAGTACCATCAGCCAATCAGCTTGAAGTAACCTAGAGTTCTATAGCTCAATGTCATCAAGTGCAAATTCACCAAGTGCGAACAAAAATTATTTAATTATATTTTTATAGAGCGGGTACGCAGACGACTGGAGGCCTCGTGACAATGGCTAATACACCAATTGCCGTCTGCTGTCTTCACACGGGTGGGCATTTTGTTTGAATTTTGTGAATCATTTGCTCGAAACATAGTGCAAAGGTTCATCGTCACCAAGTGCTATATATATGCTTTTAGTCCAAGATATTCTTAGTGTGAGTGGCTCTGACCCCTTTTGCATAGAGATCCTGTAGAAAGAAGGAGTGACAATTATTTTATATGGACGCCATTTAAGTCTCCTAATTATTAATCCTTTCGAACCAGCGACGTCCTTTTCATCACATTTTGACAACTATTAGACGATTTTATTCAGCTTAGGAAGGATTTGTAGTAGTTAAAAGGTTTGAATGAGAGTCTGTAGCCTTTTGATTGCTAAGAGTTTCTTCTTAAGCTGAATAATATCATATAATATTTACCAGAACATAACGAGTAGTACGTCGCTGGTACATAATGAGTTAAACAACGGGGCGATAATATATTTGAGATGGGGGGGGGGGAAGCGAAAGAGGAGATGGAAGCACCAGTACAAAACAACTGTCACCACGCCACCAAGACAAGAGGACATAAGAGCCTCCTCACCACGTCCGGCCCGGGTTGCCACCATCACCTCGCCACTTCCCATGACACCAGGAAAGGACCTAACTGTGAGGTTAACCTCCAACACCACCAGCAAAACCAAAGAAGCCCAACAACAACATCCAGGAAGGAAAATCTTCCATAAAGCCCAAACCACCACGCGCCTGGAGACCACTGCCGTGGCGCGAATTCCAAGAAGGGCTACTGCTGTCGACACACACCCTCCTCCGCGGACAACCGCCCTTATAGACCCGAGATGCGCAGCCGGAAGGAACAACGGAATTGATAAGACATCTACAACCAAATCCAGAAGCGGTACAGTTGAAAAGATATTCTAGATCGCACTGGCTGACTAGATATCTGGAAGACTTGGGATTATAATACCGAGAAAATGCTTTGAGGGAGTAAGACACTGGTGGAACTACTCGACACATTTCTCGAAGGTAGCTTGGATATGCTCGTACTCTTGTTGGACCACGCTGGTGACCACCCAACATCTTTACATTGCCTTGGTACGGGATTTGCTATAATTAGAGTATGCAGTACTGGCAAGCGCTCTAGTTTTAGTAAACCCACAAAGCTGGTTTGAAGAGCGTAACACACTGGTGTAACGGCTTCCTTCTCAGTCAGGACTTGTAGTGGAGGGTGTAAGACACTGGTGTAACAACTCCCTACTTATTCCTTACAATACGAGAACGTAAGACACTGGTGTATCGGCTCGTACTCGTAACCATCCCAATATTCCATCATATAAGCTCCTCTAGAAAATCACATAGAAGTCTAGGTCTGGATTGTAAGAGAGAGCGTAAGACACTAGTGAAACGGCTCCTTACTTTAATCCCATGATACGAGAACGTAAGACACTGGAGTAACGGCTCGTCTTCATGTAAGACCCTCACCTCTACAGTCTTCAGAAGATCTACAAGGAAGTTCTCCCATACCTTTTGAAGTCTAGGTCTGGATTGTAAGAGAGAGCATAAGACACTAGTGGAACGGCTCCTTACTTTAATCCCATGATACAAGAGCGTAAGACACTGGTGTAACAGCTCGTTTTTCATGTAGACCCTCACGTCTACAGTCTTCAGAGGATCTACAAGGAAGTCTTCCCCTACCTTCTATCACCGTCACACGACAGGACTACCCCCATGGACCAGGACGTCGTAGGGAATACCAGGCAGCAACGTCTTTAGAGATCATCAAAACCTGCCTATATCTTCCCCTTGAGATGCCTAGAGGATCCTCGATCGTGCTGCTATTTAGAACCTATCCCTGTCTTCTGTAACATTGTACATCTACCCATATGATTTTGTGTGAATAAGAATAATCTATGTTTGTACTCTGTGTTATATTATCCTCTATTACCTTCGTGCTTGTGTTCTTGTGTGTTCTCATTTTCTCCAGTCAAGTAAGAACCTACCTATAAAGTCAATACAGCCCCAGTAAAAACCTGATATAACAATATTTATTATTATGTAGAATTTAGATCCAAAGACCAAACTCTACAGCCTGAATCAGTAGTTCTTATTGCTGAATCGTTATTTCAGGTACGGATATATTTGACCCCTTATGTACTGGTAATGTCCTTTTCGTTATACTCTGGCAACTATTAAACGATTTTCTGCAGCTTAGGAAGGACGTCTACACAATAGAATTAAGGCTACAAACTATCTCAATACATCCTTTTAGGTATCGTATATCCTTTTAAAACTGTATATACTCGTCTAAATGTAGCTGAAATAAAATAAGATAGATGTCGCCGGTTCAGAAGGGGTTAAATGTAAAGATAGGCTAATGACACCAGTAATGCCAATATGGCGGAGGTTGGCCAGTCTCTGTAACGATAAGGTCTCTACTCTTGCAGTGTTTCAAGAGACAAGGTAAGAATCTTCAGACTCTTAGCTTGGATATCTGCATCTTATGTATAATTAAGATCAGAAATCTCAATTTTGCATTATCTATGTGTTATACCAGGTTTCTACTGGGGTTGTATTGACTAATTAGGTAGGTTCTAACTTGACTAGGGAAAAGGAGACTAACACAAACACAAGCATGAAGGCAATAGAGGATAATATAACACAGAGTACAAACATGGATTATTCTTATTTCACAGTAACATATGATTAAAGGTGCAACGTTACATCAGACATGGATAGGTAATTATATAACAGCACGATCAAGGATCCACTAGGTGTTTCAAGGGGAAGATCTTTGGCAGGTTCCGATGGTCTTCGAAGATGTGGCTGCGTTGTATTCCTGATGACATCCTGGTCCGTGGTGGTGGTCCTGCCGTGTGACGGTTGCAGAGTTGGCGAAGACTTCCTTGAGGGTCTTCTGAAGATCTGCGGGGTTGAGGTCTTATACGAGTACGAGCCGTTTCACCAGTGTCTTACGCTCTCGTATCGCAGGGCTTAAGTAGGGAGTTGTTTCACCAGTGTCTTACAACCTCAACTACGAGTCTCTAACCCAGATTTCCTACAGGAGTCTCTGGAAGATTTTGATGTTGGATCTTGGGTTTAAACGAGTACGAGCCGTTTCACCAGTGTATTATACTCTTGTATCGTAGGACTTATGTAATAGGGAGTAGTTTCACCTGTGTCTTACACCCTCCACTATGATTTCTGACTGAGAAGAAAGCCGTTTCACCAGTGTCTTCCGCTCTTCCATCAGCCTTACTATTTTTTGTAGGTTTACTAGAACTAGAGCGCTTGTCGGTACTGCTTACTCTAAGTATAGTAACTCCTGTACCAAGGCAATGTAAAGATGTTGGTTCTTACTCCCTCAAGGCAATTTCTTGGTTAATAGTCCCTAGTCTTCTGGTTATCAACCCTACCAGTGTGGTGTTGATATCCTTCCAACTCTGCTGATGATGATGTGGGCTGAAATGGTCTTACCACTTCCATCGTTCTCCTAAGTAGGGCATTTCACGGCTAGAGTGACGGCTGTGCGTGGAGGAGGGTCTGGGTCGGCTGCGGGTAGCCCTTCTTGGAATCCGCGCCACGGCGGTGGTGCGTCTCAGATCAAGAAGGACGGGTGGTGTGGTCTTTATGCACGGATTTCTCATTACCACGTCTTGAGGGGTTATCTCTGGTGTATAATCAGTAGGTGCCGTCCTCATAGGTATGTTCTTTCCTGGGGTCGTGAGAAGTGCCTGGGTGATGCAGGCGACCCAAGCGAAGCGTGGTGAGGAGTCGCTTGTGCCCGCTTGTCTTGGTGGCGTGGTGGCAGTGGTTGCTGGTGCGTGTGGGGCTTCATCTCTTTGATTTCCCTCCTTGGTGCTTTTCATCCCTCTCTCACTTTGTCTGGCGGTTTGGGGCCAATATACTGTCTATGCAAGTATAGCAAATAGAAGGTGGCAGTCTTTACCATTCATACAAACTCACAGGGAAGAATGATATCTACCCACCACACTGGTAGCTACATCTTCTGATGTGATGCAGGAACCTAATCTGGCCTGTCCAGGGTGTTATAGTGGTTTGACATCATCTTGACCACATTTCATTATACCATGCCACATTTATATATTTTATGCTGCTAACTTTTGATAATTGTATTCAGCTTTAGGAGGCCCTTTAGGAATCAAAGGTATATTTTATATACCAAAAATTACTTCCTATGCTGAGTAATATAATTAAATATAATATGCTTATAGCCAGAATAAAAGGAAGAAGAGCATCCTCGTATCCTGAAGGAATTAAGGAAAGGTTGGATTTTGTTGTTAACTTATGTTTTGCCTTGAATTGATGCCAAAATGTAGATATAAATTGTCAGAGTTAATATATCTTCCCTCCTGCAGATTTTGTAATACACTGGTGTGTCTTGGGAGTTTGGTTTGGGGACTGTGGGTGGTGGTGGTGCTGGAGAATTTGTGACTAAGTCACATATCACACATTATTATTTATGAATGAAGAGCTACTTGTGTAGGCCTACATGGATTTTGTTTTCACTAAATGTATCCTTTCTTTTTTCATTCCCCTAATTAACCCGTGGAGCCCCGGCTAGTTTTGTAATGTTTGCGCACCAGAACCCGGCCGGTTTTCAAAAAATGGTTTTATTCCAGAAACAATAGCGAATGGGTTAGGAATGAAGGAAAAACCACGAAAAACCGCTCAAAAAGCTTAAAAAATGGTCCTACAGAGCCCCCGAAAACGGATTTTATAAGAGTAAAAAATTGAAGGCAATTATCCCAAAAAAACAGGTTTTTGCGCGCTCGCGCACACGCACGTGGACTTTGAGAGTTTTCAACCATCGGCACGGTTGCGTGGGATACGTACACAGTTCCCATACAAATCTGAGCCCTCTTGAGTGGCTACACCTGAGGTTACGGTCGGCGCAATTAGGGTGACGCGCCAGCCGCGTCTCTGGGGCTGTGCGTTACATACATCGCCGACGCGTCAGGCGCGTCGCTGGGGCTGTACGGGTTAACAAAAATATATAAATATTAATAATAATAAGTTCACTCAATTTCGAAAAGAGTAGGCTTATGTTACGATAGGATAGAGTAGTTAACTGAAATTGATTTAGATTAGTCTAGATAGATTATTGCGAGGGACAAGAATTATATATACTAGATTAGAATAGAATAGGTTTAGTTAAGTGATGTTTGGTTAGGTTACTGTAATGCCCTCGAAAAAATCCCACCGCTGCCACCAATGAAATACTGGGTGCGAAGGGAATTTAACCCTTCTGAAAACTCCCCAGGTTTTAAGGTGCCTGGCGCAGGGCTCGAACCCTGGAGGGATATTAACCCTCTTGAAAACTCCCCAGGTTTTGAGATGCCTGATGTGGGGTTCGAACCCTGGTTAGTGACCTCAGTAGGTCAACCAGACCCGCACGCTAACCCACTGTACTACCACGGACGCACAATAGGATAGTAACCTTAGTTCTCCTTGAAAGAACCAGGTGATAGTTTCGTGGTGATTCACGTGATGGGTTTATTAGACTTCGCCATCAACGGCTATTGTACACTATCCCAGACGTCAACTCGGGTAGTACAGTATTGGGGTTGCGGGATTTTTTCGAGGACATTGCGAACCCCACACTAGGCATCTCAAAACCTGGGGAGTTTTCAGGAGGGTTAAATCCCCTTCGCAGCCAGTATTTCAGTTACAATAAGTTAGGATACTCATAATTTCTGTAACCCATGAACTGCTAGAACCTGTACAAAATAATAGGTCAAGTTGAAAGAGGGAGGGGGGGGGTTATTAAGGGGAGTTATTTAGTTTGTTCCCTACGTTTTCACCAAGCTTAAAATTACACCCCCCCTTTCAAGATAATTTTATACATTTTTCAGTAGAAAAATTTCCCGGCCAGAGGCCGGTTGTTCTTAAATTACAGGCTCGCTATCACTCGCCAGGAAAAAATCGACACCTTAATGGAACGAAAGGTCTTAAAATTGACAGAATTGTGCCAAAATATCTAAAAATTTCCAAACTAGTAGGGTGAACGTCTTAAAATCTCAAAAGCAATGGGGCTAAAAATGAGGGAGAAAGGGGCCCAGAAAAAAATCCCTCGAGTGGAAATCTCATCCTTAAGGAGGAGAGGAGTGGACGATGTGGTATGAAGTAATGCCACTACTTTCTATATATGTGTCATCCAATTTGCCCCTTGCGAGTTTCAGGCTATAAGGAAGTTGGAGCTATGGGCATCGATATTTAACAGAATTACTAGCTTAAATACGGCTTTAGTGCATCTATATACAACCAAATTCACTATGCTTGCTAACCATCAGAAAGCTAAATTGTTATCGCATTTCTGTATAGTATCTACAGTATGTTTACAGCACCAAATTCCTTATAGCTTGAAACTCGCAAGTGGTCAATTTTGAAACATTTCCCGGCACTGGCACGATATTTGAAGGTGGATATTTGAAGGTAGATTTTTTAAGGTGGATTTTTGAAGGTGGATATTTGAAGGTGGATATTTGAAAGTGGATTTTTGAAGGTGGATATTTGAAGGTGGATATTTGAAGGTGGTTATTCGAAGGTGGTTATTTGAAGGTGGATATTTGAAGGTGGATTTTTTTTATACATGTTAAAATACCGTGGCTTCCGGAAGGATTATCGTACTTCCGGGGTTAAGGGGTAAACGTCTTAAAACAGTTGGTTGAATGGGGCCGAATGGATAAAAGCCAAAGAGAGAGGGACAGAAAGATAAAAAAAGCGAGGTGGGCTCCCTTAACCCTTTACGAGCGTCCTATGCGGTTTATTTATATGTACCGCCCAGCGGGGTGTTTTTAGCCAAAATAGGGCTGTTTACGTGATCATGTTCATGCCTAAATAAGACCCAGAACGTAAAACAAGTATCTATCCCTGAAAGGGCATAAACAGACCTTTCGAATGACACCATAACGATCCTTTTATGATGGCTAGTTTTCTTGCAATAACCGTGCAACGCGAGTGCAAAAAGCATGTTATTAGCCACTTTCCCGATACAATTCCGTATATAGCGAGTGAGAGAGGTAGGAGGGAGGTGAGATTCGTGTCAGTAGGTTCGCCGCGGTGGTCTGGAGCAGTCATACACTCGCTACTCTCCTGCCACCACTTGTCTCTCTCTCTCAGCAACATTACGTGCTGAAATTGCCACTCGAGTTATGTCGAGCGCCGCCACATAGTCCAGCTTTATTTAACTCGACTTATGTGGTGAGCCGCTTTTTAAGGGTTAATATAGAAATATCAGAGAGGAATTGTCCAGTAACATAATTATTGTCCAGAGGGCAGTTGGGCTAGTACCATTTAAAATACACCTTCAATGTTTCAATTAACTTTACCTTGATCCTCCTTGTGTGTGTGTTGGTTCATGAAGGACTTGACCTTAAACCAGATAAATAGTCCAGCAGTCCCTGGCCTCACTTCGGCCCCCATGCCCTCTAGTCTCTCCCGCGCCCGCTGGTAGGCTGCTGCCAGACGAAGGCGGTTGGTTGGTAGGTACACCTTGTCACACCATGCTGATAGATCCACAAAATTAACATTGCAGTATTGGGCGATGGTTTGCACACCCTAGCCAACGATTCATAAGAAAATATACTCAATCCCTACTAGACGAGCAGGATAAATCCATTCCACTGATGTAGGTGTGCTGTCAATGATCAATATAATCAATATTATTACCTAATACATAATTCATAATCAATAATCAATAATTAATAATACATTGTTGAACGAATGAACCATAGCCGTAGCCGCCAAAAACCATGTTGTCGCATTCGGACGACGCTCGGTATTTCCGGCAAACACTCGGTCATATTTCCCACCTCACACAATAACAGCTCAATGTACAGTGTTCTAGTCATCACCAATCGCAAGACCGATATCTGCCTCTGGTTTGTATATAAACTTGATTAAGCCATTTATTTGCAGAGATATGAGTATCGATAAATGACGGAAACTGGGAGGTAAACACGGATTCCTAGGCTATCGATCGTCATACTGACTTATATTTATTTTCATCATAAAAATTGAACCATTTGGTCTAGAGACTTCTAGTTTTCACCCATCGCAAGATAACAACGACTATCGCCGCTGGATTTATATATATATATATATATATGTAACTTAGGTTAGGCCATTTTTGTGCGTACTTATAAGCGCACCAAAATCCCAAGAATTCACGATTCTCCCAGATCTTGCACTCGCTGGAAACTTTAAAGGCGCGAAGGGCCCGTGGTACGAGGGTTAATAAGCAGTAATCACAGGTCTTTTGGATATAATATTATGCCCCACGATAGAGGTGCTACCTTTAGGATGTGCGCGGAACTCTACTCTTCCACTCTATCTATCTATTATCTATACAGCGTTCCAATGCCTCCCACGCAGTGCTGCTAATGAGTTTAGCAAGGTTTTCGCTAATATTTCGCTAATAATATGTGTGTACATGCTTAGATTGATATGCAGGATTCGAAGTTGCATAATAAATTGTAGGCAGTGTCCACCATCCTTTAACTGTCTTCGTGGTGCGATGCATAAGGAGTTGATTTTCGGTGTGAGCGTCCTGGGTTCGAATCCACGGACTGCCACATGTGTTTGTAAATTTCATTAATCGATTTTAGGAGTATAGTTGGTTGGTGGAAGGAACATCATAATTTATATTGGTTCAGGGGTAATTTATCGAGACGACTTCCCTAGTGGTTAAGGCCCCATTAATTGCTCTTTCCATTTACATATGCATAGCCTACGTGAGTTGCAGTTGGGATGTGTGTACATGCTTAGATTGACATGAAGGATTCGAAGTTGCATAATAAATCGTAGGGTAGGCAGTGTCCACCATCCTTTAACTGTCTTCGTGGTGCGATGCATAAGGTGTTGATTTTCGGTGTGAGTGTCCTGGGTTCGAATCTGCGGACTGCCACATGTGTTTGTAAATGTCATTAATCGATTTTAGGAGTATAGTTGGTTGTTGGAAGGAACATAATAATTGATATTGGTTCAGGGGTAATTTATCAAGAGGACTTCCCTAGTGGTTAAGGCCCCATTAATTGCTCTTTCCATTCACATATGCATAGCCTACGTGAGTTGCAGTTGGGATGTGTGTACATGCTTAGATTGATATGCAGGATTCGAAGTTGCATAATAAATCGTAGGCAGTGTC
Organism: Paralithodes platypus; assembly: GCA_032716605.1. Lineage (NCBI taxonomy): Eukaryota > Metazoa > Arthropoda > Malacostraca > Decapoda > Lithodidae > Paralithodes > Paralithodes platypus. Next base: position 8,925,955 of record CM064502.1, read on the forward strand.
CACCATCCTTTAACTGTCTTTGTGGTGCGATGCATAAGGTGTTGATATTCGGTGTGAGCGTCCTGGGTTCGAATCCACGGACTGCCACATGTGTTTGTAAATTTCATTAATCGATTTTAGGAGTATAGTTGGTTGTTGGAAGGGACATAATAATTGATATTGGTTCAGGGGTAATTTATCGAGAGGACTTCCCTAGTGGTTAAGGCCCCATTAATTGCTCTTTCCATTCACCTATGCATAGCCTACGTGAGTTGCAGTTGGGATGTGTGTACATGCTTAGATTGATATGCAGGATTCGAAGTTGCATAATAAATCGTAGGCAGTGTCCACCATCCTTTAACTGTCTTCGTGGTGCGATGCATAAGGTGTTGATTTTCAGTGTGAGCGTCCTGGGTTCGAATCCACGGACTGCCACATGTGTTTGTAAATTTCATTAAGAGATTTTAGGAGTATAGTTGGTTATTGGAAGGAACATAATAATTGATATTGGTTCAGGGGTAATTTATCGAGAGGACTTCCCTAGTGGTTAAGGCCCCATTAATTGCTCTTTCCATTCACATATGCATAGCCTACGTGAGTTGCAGTTGGGATGTGTGTACATGCTTAGATTGATATGCAGGATTCGAAGTTGCATAATAAATCGTAGGCAGTGTCCACCATCCTTTAACTGTCTTTGTGGTGCGATGCATAAGGTGTTGATTTTCGGTGTGAGCGTCCTGGGTTCGAATCCACGGACTGCCACATGTGTTTGTAAATTTCATTAATCGATTTTAGGAGTATGGTTGGTTATTGGAAGGAACATAATAATTGATATTGGTTCAGGGGTAATTTATCGAGAGGACTTCCCTAGTGGTTAAGGCCCCATTAATTGCTCTTTCCATTCACATATGCATAGCCTACGTGAGTTGCAGTTGGGATGTGTGTACATGCTTAGATTGATATGCAGGATTCGAAGTTGCATAGTAAATCGTAGGCAGTGTCCACCATCCTTTAACTGTCTTCGTGGTGTGATGCATAAGGTGTTGATTTTCGGTGTGAGCGTCCTGGGTTCGAATCCACGGACTGCCACATGTGTTTGTAAATTTCATTAATCGATTTTAGGAGTATAGTTGGTTGTTGGAAGGAACATAATAATTGATATTGGTTCAGGGGTAATTTATCGAGAGGACTTCCCTAGTGGTTAAGGCCCCATGAGTTGCAGTTGGGATGTGTGTACATGCTTAGATTGATATGCAGGATTCGAAGTTGCATAATAAATCGTAGGCAGTGTCCACCATCCTTTAACTGTCTTCGTGGTGCAATGCATAAGGTGTGGATTTTCGGTGTGAACGTCCTGGGTTCGAATCCACGGACTGCCACATGTGTTTGTAAATTTCATTAATCGATTTTAGGAGTATGGTTGGTTATTGGAAGGAACATAATAATTGATATTGGTTCAGGAGTAATTTATCGAGAGGACTTCCCTAGTGGTTAAGGCCCCATTAATTGCTCTTTCCATTCACATATGGATAGCCTACGAGAGTTGCAGTTGGGATGTGTGTACATGCTTAGATTGATATGCAGGATTCGAAGTTGCATAGTAAATCGTAGGCAGTGTCCACCATCCTTTAACTGTCTTCGTGGTGTGATGCATAAGGTGTTGATTTTCGGTGTGAGCGTCCTGGGTTCGAATCCACGGACTGCCACATGTGTTTGTAAATTTCATTAATCGATTTTAGGAGTATAGTTGGTTGTTGGAAGGAACATAATAATTGATATTGGTTCAGGAGTAATTTATCGAGAGGACTTCCCTAGTGGTTAAGGCCCCATTAATTGCTCTTTCCATTCACATATGCATAGCCTACGTGAGTTGCAGTTGGGATGTGTGTACATGCTTAGATTGATATGCAGGATTCGAAGTTGCATAATAAATCGTAGGCAGTGTCCACCATCCTTTAACTGTCTTCGTGGTGCAATGCATAAGGTGTTGATTTTCGGTGTGAACGTCCTGGGTTCGAATCCACGGACTGCCACATGTGTTTGTAAATTTCATTAATCGATTTTAGGAGTATAGTCGGTTGTTGGAAGGAACATAATAATTAGCACAACCAGAGCGGTTTCTAGCTTTTGCGCGCTTTTTATGCTGCGTCGGCTGAGAACTGATGTAGAGCCTAGTTGGGATTATGGTGTACATTTTGTGTATTATCCAGCATACCTGTGTCACTGAGGAGGGTTGACACTGCCGGAACGGCCTTATACAAGTTAGAATAATGGAGACAGGCTTGTACTTCTATCATTTGCTTATTATTTGTTGTTTTATCTATTACATGTACTACATTATTCACTAACCTGTGTCACTAAGTAAGGTTGAGACAGCTTTTTGCACGACTGATGGAACTCCCTTATACATGTTGGAGATTTGGAGACAAGCTTGTACCTCTTGGGACTGAGTTATGATGACTCCCACTCGTAGCCCAGCCAGAGCAAAGTCCTGTTATATAGTAAAGTTATTATATTTACTTCGCAAACACTGAATGAGGTACAGTCGTAATCTATAATACTTAACCATAATTTATTGTAAAAAACAAGACCGTGACCAATACCACACGTAGCCCTGTCCTGTACCGGAATTGTCAAAGTTATATACAGTATATACTGTATATAACACAGCTATCCCTTCTCAACTATATATATATATATATGCGAATATGCTTCCACACTAAAGGTGTGTAGAAAAGGGTAGGTTCACTGCACAAAGTTTAAAAAATGTTAGTTCTAAAATTAAATTGCATCTAAAATATATTGCATGCACAAAATAAGGGTTTAAAAAGTATGTCTGAGTATCTTATTAGAAGGCTCTGACTGTTGTGTACATATTAAAATAATGTTTATATATATATATATATATATATATATATATATATAGAGAGAGAGAGAGAGAGAGAGAGAGACTTACTAACAGACAGTCTTATTCCTTTGACACATCATCCTTCATATTTTAATAGACACTTAATCATATAATTACCAAGAACAATTTGTTATAGTAATAGGTACCTCGCTCTTGAGACCTCGCTCTTGAGTCTTAGATTGTTTACTGAGTAACTCTACAGTATAATGAAGAATACTTTATTGATAAGGTGTCACTTAAATATTCTTAATGTCAAATATAATTGACTTAACACAGCTATTTGTGAACAATGTATAGTAAAGTATTTTCCTTCGTGTGAGGTTCTAGTCCTTTATATTAACTTTTCAGTTGTTAATCACATATAATATGCAAAATTTAATTTGGATGTACTAGGTTTTATATTGATCTCGCTCATAATTAATATAACATCATATAGTGAAAGAGTTACCATTCCAGAAGATAACACCAAAATAAGTTTATTAACAAAGTTAACCTCACTGTCTTTAATTGTTGTTAAAGACTGGAGAGGTGAATAACATCTACACAGTCTTATATAGTCAGATACCAAAGTCTGGCTACCCCCTTGCTTTTCAATCAGCACTGAGATTCAAAAGCCTGTAAATATCAGTGTAATGCCTCCCTCTCCCTCGGCAATAAAACGGTTTGACATTGGAATGTTGGTGTTTACAGCTATCATTCTTCATATGTGCCTTGCCCTTGAAGATTATGCACATGTGGGGCAAAAATATTGTTTTATATGATACATATAACAATAAATTTATAATGTTATTCTCTGCTGTCCCAATTATGGCTGCACAGGGCTCGTACACCTCCCAATTATGGCTGCACATGGCTCGTACACCTCCCAATTATGGCTGCACAGGGCTCGTACACCTCCCAATTATTTCTGCACATGGCTTGTACACCTCCCAATTATGGCTGCACAGGGCTCGTACACCTCCCAATTATGGCTGCACAGGGCTCGTACACCTCCCAATTATGGCTGCACATGGCTCGTACACCTCCCAATTATGGCTGCACAGGGCTCGTACACCTCCCAATTATTTCTGCACATGGCTTGTACACCTCCCAATTATGGCTGCACAGGGCTCGTACACCTCCCAATTATTTCTGCACATGGCTTGTACACCTCCCAATTATGGCTGCACAGGGCTCGTACACCTCCCAATTATGGCTGCACAGGGCTCGTACACCTCCCAATTATGGCTGCACAGGGCTCGTACACCTCCCAATTATGGCTGCACAGGGCTCGTACACCTCCCAATTATGGCTGCACAGGGCTCGTACACCTCCCAATTATGGCTGCACAGGGCTCGTACTTCTCCCAATTATGGCTGCACAGGGATCGTACACCTCCCAATTATGCCTGCACAGGACTCGTACACCTCCCAATTGCCTCGTGCATTTCTTGGGCTAACTCATCCAGCATGTCATATGCATAAAATAATACAGTACCTGCGTCATCATAATATCAAATATTTTGCTTCCTAAGTGGTAATATCACTAATGAACGGAACCCTCCTAGCCTTCCCCAACACCCTCCCTCTTCTTCATTTCCATTCTCCCCCCCCCCCCCCCCCCAGCATTCACCCCTTCCTCTCCCTCCCCCATATTCAGGGTCACCCGGTCCTATTAATTTATTCTAGCAACGAATGAAAGGATGGTGTTCTTTGTTCTCATTTGTTTCCAAGTATATCACTACAATTTATTTCCCATTTCTTTAAGTTTTATTACAATATACTGTACACTAAAGTGCCAGCCAGACTTTTCATTTTTCTTCTTCAGGAGTAAATAAATGCTTTGCACAGCCAATCATTTGTTCATGATTAATGTGGAGAGCCTAACATAAACCAACAGAAGGTTTTTAAATGTAAGTTACAATGTTGTATATGTATTTACCCTATATCCTATGGTTAGGTAGCAATCATTTTAAGTTTTACGAAATACATGCCTAATTTCAGCCTTTCAGGCCAAGTATTAGAGATTTGTTTACCTTCCATGATCCCCTTCACTAGTGTTTTTCCTTTACCTTGAACACCCACAAAATTCATTTGCTCCCCTCATAATATATATATATATATATATATATATATATATATATATATATATATATATATATATATATATATATATATATATTTTCTTTAATACATACGAGGTTGAAAAAAATGGCAATTTCTGCGTTGGAAATTTTATTATTCAAAGTTTCCAGGTCTCTGATGAGTTTTCGCTGGGTGGCAGGAAGTAGATGAAGGAGATGAGCAAAATTCATGGTGGTACAGAGTTACATTAAAGTACATGAAGATACAGGATATACGACGCGTTTCACTGGACAACCAGCATTATCAAGTAAGGAAGGAATTATAAAATGGGTAAACAGGAAGGGTATATATAGAGGGTGGAGGATCAGAGGAGGCGGAAAACAGGGGGCAAAAGTCTGCTATTGGTGGAAGGGTAAACTAGGAGAGAGAAAGGGGGTAACCGCTTCACGCATGCGCACTGGATGCGGGATGGTGGTCAGTAGGTGGGGTCGAAGCTGATTGGCTGCGTGTCGAGGGGCGTGGCCTAAGTTGTGTGGCGCCTGCAGAAGACGAAGCTGAAGGAGGTAGCGCGGGGGGCTGCGTCAAGGGCACCGGGGGACGAGGAGGGGTGTTAGGTCCTGTAGGGTAGTGCCTTTTGGCAGAAGGAAGGATCTGAAGGTCCAGAGTTTGGTTGTTGATGTTGGGATGTAAGGCTTGGATATATAAAGCTTCGAGTATACGTAATCTCCTTGGGTCACTTTCTTTATCGAGTATGGTGGTGTGTTTCTCTAATTCGTTGCGTGTGAGGTGAGGGTGGTTAGGGGTGAGATAGTGGTCTTTGATGGCTCCAGCCTGAAGGTGAAGAGTTAACCGACGTGAAAGACGAGTCTGCGTCATACCAATATAGGAATGAGGTCCACAGTCCTCATAATTACAGGTATGTTGGTAAATGACGTGATCGTCGGTCATCGGGCTCTTTATCTTGGTGGAGGCTGGTTTGTTGCGGAGAACGAGGTTGGAGGTCTTGGGGGATTTGTAATAAATTATTAATTTGATTTTGTTTTCCGGGTTGGTTGGGTGGACATGCTTGGAGATTATTTCTTTTAAGACGGCCTCGTCATTTTTGTGTTCAGAGGACATGTAATTGCGGTAGAAGATCTTAATTTCATTGGGGAGGTCAATGTTGGGAGGGCTTTGGGTGTACCATTTTTCAAGATGGTGGTTGATGGTGCTGGAGATGTCGGAGTTGGAGTATCCGTTATTTACTAAAACTTGGGATAGTCTTTCTAGTTCCTGGTGGGTGTCGGCCCAGGTAGAGCAGTGCGTGAGGGCTCTCCTAACATAGGCGGAGATGGAGGATAGAAGATAACGGCGGGGGCATTCACTATCGCCGTTGAGGCATTGTCCTGTGTTAGTTGGTTTAATGTAGACGGTGGTTTTGAACCCATGGTCGTTCAGAGCTACGAGGATGTCGAGGAAGGGGAGTTGTCCATTGTTAGATTTTTCAAAGGTGAAGTTAAGTCCGGAGGAGGTCATGAAGCGACGCTGGAGTTCCTGTAGTTCGTGGAGGTCCTTGATTTGCACGAAGATGTCATCCACGTATCTACAGTAGACGGCGGGTCGTTGGCCACTTAGGCCACGCCCCTCGACACGCAGCCAATCAGCTTCGACCCCACCTACTGACCACCATCCCGCATCCAGTGCGCATGCGTGAAGCGGTTACCCCCTTTCTCTCTCCTAGTTTACCCTTCCACCAATAGCAGACTTTTGCCCCCTGTTTTCCGCCTCCTCTGATCCTCCATATATACCCTTCCTGTTTACCTTTTATATCATTCCTTCCTTACTTGATAATGCTGGTTGTCCAGTGAAATGCGTCGTATATCCTGTATCTTCATGTACTTTAATGTAACCCTGTACCACCATGAATTTTGCTCATCTCCTTAATCTACTTCCTGCCACCCAGCGAAAACTCATCAGAGACCTGGAAACTTTGAATAATAAAATTTCCAACGCAGAAATTGCCATTTCTTTCAACCTCGTATGTATTAAAGAAAATTTATTACCTGGCTTTACCAACATATATATATATATATATATATAAATATATAAAAGTACCGGGGGTTAAAATCTTTCAATTTGCTGACTACTTATGTGTTAATATTGAAACGTAAAGACTAAAACAATGATTCTTAGTATATATACTGTATAATACAGGGTGTCCCGCGAGTTTTGTCAAATACTTTCAGAGATGAAAGATTAAGTAGTTCTAAGTAAAAACTGTTATATACACATACAGTAGGCTTCTGGGGGCATTGTTTTGTAGTTATGGCCCCTTAAAGTCGGCATTTTGGTGTTTTTTGTAATTTCTAACCCTGTTTTTCTTCAATAAGATGAGGATAGGAAAAAAAACTATAAAGTGTATTATGAAGCATGATATCAATACTTCAAACTGACACCAAAAACTTCCCTACATCGTACTTCATATTTCCTTGACATGGAGTTGAATATTACAAGAAACGAACAAAACTTAATTTTAAGCTCATCATCACGGAAAGAAAAAAGGAGCTACAGACGATTTTTTGGTGTTTTCATTAAGTATTGATACCATGCACCATCAGACAGCATTTAACGTTATCGCTATTCATTTTCATTAGTCGGAAAATGGGTTTAAACTGACAGGAAACACCAAAAAATCCTCTGTAGCTCCTTTCTTCTTTCCACGATGATGAACTTAAAATTAAGTTTTGTTGGTTTCTTGTAATATTCAGTTTGAAGTATTGATATCATGCTTCATAATACACTTTATAGGGTTTTTCCTATCCTCACCTTATTAAAGAAAAACAGGGTTAGAAATGACAAAAAACACCAAAATGCAGACTTTAAGGGCCCATAACTACAAAACAATGCCCCAAAAAGCCTATGTGTATAGAACAGTTTTTACATAGAATTACGTAATCTTTCATCTCTGGAAGTATTTGACAAAACTCGCGGGACACCCTGTATACACTTTACATATTGCAATGAAAATAACATCCTATGCCTGTATTGACCACAACTGTACCTAGAAACAATGGGATAACAAGTGTGAAATGGAGGAGAGAGAGAGAGAGCGAGAGTGAGAGTGAGCGAGTTGTGGACTGACCTTACTGATGGCCCAAATAGTGTGTGTCCTGTCAGGGTCAGGCAGGTCAAGGGTCAACACACTCTGGAACTGATCCTTCTCGTCAAACACAGACAGACCGTAAACCTCGTCCACAATGACGTGAATTTTATGTCTGAAAAGGGGGGCATGCATCAGTTATAATATTCTAATTATGTCCATGAAGAAAATTAGCAACTGAATTTTCAATGTATTTGTTTATCACAAAAATTGAGAGTAAGTAATACAATTACAATTATGATTGTCTTGAGTGATATAAATAACAAGAGACCCATTACCAGGTATTTTGGGCAGAATGGTAACGTCCAAAGTTTGCGACCAGCAGTCACCACTGCAACATTGAGCTTGAGAATATACAGTAGGAGGGCGATACAAGTCAAGCCATAGTTTTAACCTCAAGAAATGGACCTAGAAACATAACTAATATGGCTAGATGCATGATATTTTCAAATACAGACAGAATGCGAATTTCACTTTCTTATGGAATGTTGGTTTACTTCCCAAATCAACTCCAAGCATTGTGAAAGCTCTTCCCGAATATACAGAATGTACAGGGGAGGTATGGTGGTGTGGTCATGCCACTGGACTAGTAATCCAATGGTCCCGGGTTCGAATCCTGATGTATCAGTGGGAAGATATTATTGGGATGGAATTTGTGCTGTACCTAGTATCAATGCATTACCACACTTGGTTCAAGTGGAGACCGTCTCCAGCAAACAGAGTTGGTTACTGGTAGAAGTAATCCCAGACATTGACAAAATCTATCCCTGGCACAGACCTGTAGGAGACTGAGGATAAGGTCTGGGTGGTATAATATGGGTATGGTGGTACTGACCTGGCACAGACCTGTAGGAGATTAAGGACCAGGTCTGGGTGGTACAATATGGGTATGGAGGTACTGACCTGGCACAGACCTGTAGGAGACTAAGGACCAGGTCTGGGTGGTAAACCTGACCCATGGGGTTTTGAGGGTTGACCAGTATGAAGCCTCTCACCTTCCGACCCCCCTGCTTCAGCTCCAATATACGTTGCTCCAGTTCATTTGCCTTCAACAGAAAGCTTTCCTTCACATTCTTACCCTGAAAGTTATTTACTTATATTAATTGTTATACCAGGATTATTGCTGGGTTTGAATGTCACTGCAATTGGGTTCTTCTTAACTGGGCAAGGAATGGAACTAACACAATGTGTAAACAGTAACCTATATAGGCATGCAACAGGACAAATAGTTTATTACACATAAAGAACAAAATACGGCTTCAATGTTTGATTAATATCCACAGAAACACACATGGATAACTAACTACAATAATGGTGATATCTCTTAGCTAGCAAATATTTAAACAAACGCATGGTAATCACTATGAAAACAGTAAGTAATAATAATTAACACTGTTAATACAATAATATAAATACTCCTTGCACTGAGTCTCCCATTCAAATCAGTAGCGCAAAAACGGATTAATTACAAATACAAGCTCACCCGATAGAAAACTTTAATTACAGGGGTCACTTAACTTGGCAGCTGCAACAGACCTGTTAATTAAACACCCGCCAGCTTGAATTGTAACAAACTTTGTTATATTTACCATATAAAGCACTATTACTGCTTCATATACGCATATTTTACTTGTAAAATAAGCATGTAAGCATTGAAGAGCCAGAAAATAGGTGTAAAGAGGAAATGTCCAGTGTGAAACCGTATATTTGTGATGGAGGAGGGAGGCAGGAGCGAGCGCGATATAGATGTACTTCCTTTGCCTGGTTGAGGTAGACTGACATTCTGGTTGTCTCCTGAGCCTGTATAAGGAAGGAGGGGGATAGGGGAAGTGAACAGGGGGTTGCCTAAAAGTATTTGAGGCGGGAGAGACAATTTAGGAGTGTCAAAGCCCTTGGGTTAAAGAAAAAAAAGGGTGTCAGTTCGGCTTTGATTTTCCATGTAGCACTGGTGTATGTGTGGTCTGGTTCTGTGAAATATTACCATAAACTGTTGCTTCGAAAGGAATGGTGTGCAGAATATTACTCGGAGCCCAGGATAGTATGTGTGGATTGTCCTCATTCAAAGAGGCCTACACAGTTAGAAGGGAGGTCTGTGGGGCAGCCTCAAGCAAAACTAACACTTTCTTCTTGGACAGGGATCCATCATAGATGTCTGGGTTGGTGGCTTGATCTGGATCTGGCTTCACGGCATGGTAGACAGTGTCCAGGTAGATGTCTTTGTGTAGGGCTCTGGCTAACAGGTCCCCGCAGGTACACAGTTGGGAGTTGTTATTTGGGGCTTGAGAGGAAGACATCGGAGTTGGTTTCGGTAAATTGTTTTGGCCAGTACACAACACAATAAATTTGCTAAAGGCCACCCCTGAATAAATAACCCAGACTATCATTTCTTCATCTGGCCAGTGCTCAGCAAGGACCAGGCTAGAATAGTATTCTTCCATGTAGAACAAATCGCCTTGGCCAGTGCACAAAACGACCTAATATACAGCGGTCAGCCTCTGTCAGGACTTCCTGCTTGATTTATCTCTAAGCTGGCTTGGCCAGTGCACAACACAGGTAAATTTATTTTGTAAGCAGTCGGGGTATCCGCACTACTATATCAACTGGGATGGCCAGTGCAGGATACAGTCTTGTTGGTAGTGGGAGAGGGAACAACCGTGGCCAGTGTACACAGCCTTTATGTGGAAATGGTCAGTAGATATTTCCACCCCTTACCTGACCTCCCATGATATGACTGAGGTAGTTTCAGCTCTGGTTTCGTTATCACTAGAATAGACAGAGTAAGGGGTGAGGGAATGCGTAAGTGATCCCACACCCTAAGAATTGGAACTATAAATGCTGTTTCTGTTTGGGCTCTGTCTCAAGTCAGCTACCCCCAGCTATGGGGTATGTGCCTGAATATATACAAACAATATTATATATACATGACAGTATAACAGATGTCTTCTGGAAGAGGCTTATGCCTGTAACTCCAGCTCTATATCCAGGTTGTCACTATGATGCTGGCTACGTGTGGTGGTGATTTGTGCTCGATAGTTAAACGTCTGCTCCTGACCCCTCCACACTTTATCCAGCTTTGATTCAAATTTTCACCACAGTTTCTGCATTCATCTCCCACTCTGGCAATTAATTCCAGTTGTTGACTATTCTGTTAGAGAAAGCATACTTCCTGATGTTGATTCTTGATCTTGTCTTGAATAGTTTCTTGGAATTTTCTCAGGTCACGGCATCCTCCCTCATCTGGAATGGTCATACTTATGGGTTATTAATTTGATATGCCTCAATCAGACCTCCCCTGAATCTTCTGGAAGTCAGTGTTGGCAGTTGCAGCTTTTTCAATCTTTCCTCATAAGGAAAGTCCTTCAGTTGTGGTACCATTTTAGAGGCTCGATGCTGGTGTTACGATCCAGGTTCTCAAAGACACAGGGCTCTTCAACATTGGACTAGATAATGGCAAAATGCAACAACGGTAACACTAGATCCAACCCCTGCCTTAAACACTGGAAAACTAAACACCATTACCGCCCTGAGTCGTGCCTGGACAACGAGGTATCCTATGACTCGGTAACTGGTGCACACACACTAGGCTGACGCTTGATGAAACAGCCTATTCTCAAACAGTAAAAGATTACTCGATTAGGTTACACAAAGAAAAGATAGTTAACGTGATTAATTAACATTACGGTAGGTACTCAAATAACTGGCACTCCTGTATTAAAGAAAGTGCAATGCTAGTCCTGCAACATCAACTGGAAACTTCTGAAATAAGTCTGATGCTGGGAAGATGCTCGTAAAGAATCTTGAACAATTATAATGCAGAATACGGGTCACAATAAATGCTAGGACATATAGTAATAATAGGCAGGCGAATAATAAAGACTGCGCAAAGGTAGTAATGCTCGACAACTAAAGAAATGCTTCATGACACAACGCAACAGCCTACTAGGGTTGTGCAATTCAACAACAACCTCGGCTCAAAAGTGCAGTGAATAATTATGTTGCATACATATAATAATGGGGGCTTATCTCTAACCAGTGTCTGCTTAGTTAATAAAGTCTAGCTGGGGTATCAAGCCAGGGCAACAATGGGCAAGCATGCGGCTCGTAGCCTAACGTTGTCCGAAGGTGGTATAATGAAGATTACGTTATATGACGGGGATGCTCTCTTGATAAATCTAGGTCTCTAGTACCTAGTTCTATCCTGGCGATCCCTCAGAAGTCAACACAAAGAGGCAGAACTATGTTGTGAGGGATAGGCTATGGCCCTCTCACACCACAGCGCTGTGCTCGCAAAGTAAACCCACCCGAAGACAACTTAGGCTCCCACAGTACCTGTCGATGTCGTGCAGGGCTTAGCTAACACTGCACACATCGGAGACAACGACACAGTAACCTTACCCCTAGTCTAGCTTTAGATAACCAAGCAGAATCACTCAACACCTTGCCAGGGAGACATATACCGGTCTACAACCTTTCCGAGAGAGGACACACACGGAAAAGTCCGTCTCTCCAAACCTCATTAAAGCCTAATACATGGAAATATCTGAGAGCTTCGCGTACAATACGACTGGCCGACGGTGAACGTCTATGCTGAAACCAGAAGGGATGTTGAGTTTAATAAAGATTAGAGAATGAGAAAGCAGAAGTCGAGAGAGAGAAATAGTATGCAAAGTGGCGAGTATGGGGGACAGAATTGCAAAGGATGTAGACGATACGCGTGTCAGGCAAGCTCTGAGCTGGTAAAGAACACGCGGCCACGATGGGCAGGGACTAGTTGACCACCCGGCCGCCAACGCCGTCAGCGCCCAAGCGAGCCGGGCCACATCTCACCCCGCTGCCAGGTGTACTCCCTCACCCTCTCTCGCTCGCCTCCCACACAAGCAACATTTATATTATAGCGAATATAAAATACAAGGCGCGGTCACAGACCAAAACAAAGACCATTTCTAGACTGTCTGTGGCAACACGACACTAATAACATGAAGCAGATCATTCTAGGACAACTGTAGCCCATCCCCCCATCCTGGCGAGCGCTAGCGAGCTGCAATGCCCCACGCAACCATTCTGCTAGCGCCGGGAGGCGTCACACCCCCCCCAAGATATGGGACACTCAACCATGAGCCCATATCTGAACAGGCAGAATGTCGCTAGAATCTGCCACTCCTAACCACTCTGCCACTCATGGAATGCAAGCTCAGTCTCCTCAAAAAAAAAAATACAACAACATTGATATATATATAAAAAAAAATCTTATCACCCTTCCCAAACATAATACATTAATTCATAACATTGTGCTCCCAGAGCGAGCTTTAAGAAGCACAGCCTACTGAGGGAAAATCATCTGCCCTCAGTACTCAGCTACAACACTATCTTAAAATTAATTATCAAAAAGAAAGAGTTTTTATTTAATTTTTCATATTTTATTTTAATGTTGTTTTTGGTGGCTACTATAGATGTAGCCTAACTTTCTTCTAATCAAAGCCAACAACTCCTGCCCTGCGACCCTACGCTGATGCTACACACGCGAGCCAACAAGCACCAGCGCAAAAATACACCGCGAGCCAAGACAGGAGGCTATACCAACATACTGTGGTAGCCTATGGTAGCCTCCACCCGCGACAAACAGTCCGCAATCACATTCTCACCACCGGCAATATGGCGAATGTCTAAGTTGTACTCTTGCAACATGAGCGACCATCTGGTCAGCCTCATATTCCGGTTGTGGAATTGATTGAGGAATTTAAGCGGGTGGTGGTCGGCATACACTATCACGACTGGCCCATAGGCAGGAACATAGACCTCAAAGTGTCTGAGCGCTAACACGATGGCCAGCAGTTCCTTTTCAACAACCGAATAGTTTTTCTGTGCTGAATTAAATTTCTTTGAAAAGAAACTGACTGGATGCTCAAGACCTTCCTCGTCTGTCTGCAAAAGTACGGCACCAGCCCCTACTCCGCTGGCATCAGTCGCCAACTGAAATGGTCGTTCAAAGTCCGGGGCCCTGAGGATAGGGTGAGTGCATAAAAGGTGTTTAACTACTCGAAACGCCTGCTCACACTCAGGTGCCCAGCGGAACTTTTTATCTTTAGCTAGTAGATCTGTCAAAGGAGCTAACACAGTAGAATAACCTTTTATAAAGCGGCGGTAATACCCAATCATGCCCAAAAATCTCATGATCTGCCGCGCTTGGTGGTCGGCCTGGGGAACAAGTCGATAGCCTGTATCTTCAGTTGGGGCGGGCTCACCTGCCCTAACCCACCCACAAACCCCAGATACTGCACCGTGGCTTGCACAAAGTCACACTTGCCCAGATTAACCACCAAGCCTGCTTTACCAAGTTGACTAAATAAGGCTTCTATGTGCTCACAGTGACTTTGGAAATCGTTGTCATAAATGATCACGTCATCAAGGTAGACAGTACAGTTTGGGATGTCTGCTACGATGTCGTTGATTAAGCTCTGGAAAGTGGCCGGTGCATTTTTCAGACCATATGGCATCACGTTGCAACGGTAAGTACTGCCATCCACCACAAACCCATACACCTCTTTAGCCCGCTCAAACCGAGACTCTCTCCAGGTACTTCTCTTGCCGCGAACAAAAACCTCTTGCGGGTAATCATACCGCGAGCAATACAAGAGCAGGTTCCGGACAACAGTTTTCGCCGTGCCATTTCTCATTGGATATGCATCAGGATAACGAGTGGCCACATCCATGATAGTTACTAGAAATTTATTACCGGCACTAGTAGGGGGTAGGGGTCCGACCATATCAATGATGACCTTACTGAAGGGCGGTCCACTGACAGGAATGGGGTGCAACGGGGCTCTCGGAATTGTTTGGTTAGGTTTTCCAATCCTCTGGCACGTATGACACCTTGCTATCCAGGTTACCACCTGCCCCTTCAACCCCGGCCACCAAAACAATTTTTCTAAAGCCGCCACCGTTTTTCTCACCCCTAGATGTCCTGCCAGTGGTATGTCATGCGCCAACCTCAGTAGGCTATCCCTGCACTCCCGTGGCACCACCAACTGGTCCACTACTCCGGACCCCTCTTGCCAACTACGTTTAGGGTCTTGAAAACGCCTATAGAGGATGCCTTCTAAATAAAAAAAATCTCCTGGCTGTGCATCGCCGTCCTCGTCGAGCTCTACAGCTCCATTAGCACACGTTTGGAGCTCAGGGTCCTCTAGTTGCAACCGACGTATATCTGAGGGTGCCAAGCGATCTAACTGCTCCCGGAGCAATGCATGACCTTCCCCGATACTGGGCTGCTCCCTCTGTCTCTCTCGATGTACATAACGTTGCTGTCGTGGAGACTCGTCATGCCCAGCCTCGTCACTCTCGATGACAGGCCCAGGGGCTACTCCAGAATTAAGTAATGGTGCTAATACTGAATCACCCAGGAGAGCCGCCGAGTCAAAACTCTTAAAACCAACTCCAGCTTTAGCCTCCTCCTGTTGATCGTTCCTCCACTGGTCTGAAGACGGAGGACTAGGCTGTGACACTTTAGCTGCCTGAGCTCGGGTGACAACACACGCCATGGGTTGTGTCTGGCACCGCTCGACCCACTCTTGCTCTTCCCTACTCACGTCGGCCGGCCTCTCGGCAACGACTAAGGGTAGAACCTCAGAAGCGGGCATTGCAAAGTCGTTGCCGAGAAGAAGGTCGACGCCCTCCACTGGCAGTTTCTCCACAATCCCGACATCCAATTCACGTGCCACACCATCCATCTCCAACTCCAACCGCACCAGCGGGTATGACCGAGTTGCATTAATACCCTGCACCACTACCACCCGAGCCGCGTTTATAGGGTAGCCAGTCAAGTTTTTCATCAGAGTCTGGGAAGCACCTGTATCACGCAAGACCTCTACTCCATGCTTGCGCCCCGCCCACATCACGCAACCCCGCCCTCTATGGTCGCAAAAAACATCCTGAGCAGGGTTCGAGCCTCCCAGGTGCTTCTGCATTGGCTGTGCCTCAGCCTCTGACGAACTGCCCCGGGCAAACTCAGATGACTTCGGAGACACACCAATGTTGCAGGCCAAAGACACAGCTGCTGTAGGTGGTTTGCTAGGACAGACTCTTGCAAAGTGCCCCTTTTTATAACAATGATAACACTCCAACTCCCCTTTGGGCTTCCCTTGGTACTGGGAAGGGCCCGGCCCCTTCTTAAATGGGACGGTGCTAGTCTTGTGGTCAGTCTTGGTATCATGGCTCTTGTACTTGCTTGCATAAGGTATATCAATAACTCGGGGGGGTGGGGCGTCACGCCCCTTGTTACCTGCCTCACTACGCTGGGCAGACCCGCTCCCACGAATTAGTGATAGCCGGAGGTCAGCCATCTCAGCTGCCTCCTGTAGAGTTTTTGGTTGCTTTTCTTTAAGGTTTAACGTCAGTCGCCGCCCATGCATTTGAAAAACTGCTCTAAAAGCACCAACTGTTTAATGTCGTCAAACGTAGTAGCTTTCTCCGACCTCAGCCAATTCCCAAAAGCATCGGACAGCTCCCGGGCATGCTCCAAAATGGTGCTCTCCCGACCCTTGGTAACACCCCGGAACTTCAACCTGTACGTCCCTGGTTGTAGTTCGTATGCTCTCAGGACAGCCTCCTTGAGTTCCTCATAGATAATACAAGACTCTATAGGCAACGCATCGTAGGCTTTAAGACCCTTGCCTATTAATCTAGAGGATACAAGTGCTGCCCATTTACTCTCTGGCCACTGGTGTTCCTGGCACTTCTTCTCAAAGCGTGTGAAAAATTCTGTTACACCACTCTCATCAAACACCGGAACCAGTTTCAATAAGTGCGAGAGAGACTGCTCATGAACACGGTTACCAGCCCCAAGTCGCTGTCCCGTTGTCTCTACTCGCGACTTCTCTACGTCCATGTCGGCACAGTACCTAGTCGACTCCAAATCAGCTTGGATTTTTGCTAGCTCTATGTGCTGCTGACTGATAGTTTTCATCTCTTCTATCTTGGCTAATTCTAATTGCTGCTGATGCTGAAGCTTAGCTAATTCGAGCTTAAACAATAATTCTGGAGATAACCCTTGAGGAGGTGAAGGTGCTACAATGTTTGAAATTACCGGTGGTCCCCCCAGGGGCAACCCACCCTGCCAGTCACCACCCAACTGCGGAAGCGTACCCGGGGTCGGCAAACTACTGGGATGGCTGGGAGTCGAGTGTAGGGGAAGCATGGCCGAAGGGCTCTGAGCACTCAACCCATCTCGCTCACCAGTCACCCTGCCCAGTACACACGTTATCAAGTTATCCTTGGTCATGCTGCTAGTAACCGCATGACCGATAGCTGTGGCCAGGCATTGAAGACCGTACCGATCCATACCCTCCAACCGCTCGGCAGTAACAGGCCATTGCAAAAATATCCTAGCATCCTCCTCACAGTTCATGCTGCTGTTCCTCAGTTTCGACATTACGTACTGTGTCTCCATTCTCCTCTGACCCGGTATAAGACATGATGCTCACAAAAATTTCTCACCACAATATTCAGAAAAGAAGTACCCCAAACTCTTATGTAGCACTATTCACTTGCCAAAAATGTCTGAAGACTCTCAAGTGCTATACTACTTTGCCAAAAAAAATTAACGTGCCCACTATATTCCTCAATAAAACAAATGACCACAACAATCCTGCAATTATCTCTTAGTTCACAAGATCCTGAGCTAGGTCGCCATTTGTTACGATCCAGGTTCTCAAAGACACAGGGCTCTTCAAAATTGGACTAGATAATGGCAAAATGCAACAACGGAAACACTAGATCCATCCCCTGCCTTAAACACTGGAAAACAAAACACCATTACCGCCCTGAGTCGTGCCTGGACAACGAGGTATCATATGACTCGGTAACTGGTGCACACACACTAGGCTGACGCTTGATGAAACAGCCTATTCTCAAACAGTAAAAGATTACTCGATTAGGTTACACAAAGAAAAGATAGTTAACGTGATTAATTAACATTACGGTAGATACTCAAATAACTGGCACTCCTGTATTAAAGAAAGTGCAATGCTAGTCCTGCAACATCAACTGGAAACTTCTGAAATAAGTCTGATGCTGGGAAGATGTTCGTAAAGAATCTTGAACAATTATAATGCAGAATACGGGTCACAATAAATGCTAGGACATATAGTAATAATAGGCAGGCGAATAATAAAGACTGCGCAAAGGTAGTAATGCTCGACAACTAAAGAAATGCTTCGTGACACAACGCAACAGCCTACTAGGGTTGTGCAACTCAACAACAACCTCGGCTCAAAAGTGCAGTGAATAATAATGTGCATACATATAATAATGGGGGCTTATCTCTAACCAGTGTCTGCTCAGTTAATAAAGTATAGCTGGGGTATCAAGGCAGGGCAACAATGGGCGAGCATGCGACTCGTAGCCTAACGTTGTCCGAAGGTGGTATAATGAAGATTACGTTATATGACGGGGATGCTCTCTTGATAAATCTAGGTCTCTAGTACCTAGTTCTATCCTGGCGATCCCTCAGAAGTCAACACAAAGAGGCAGCACTATGGTGTGAGGGATAGGCTATGGCCCTCTCACACCACAGCGCTGTGCTCGCAAAGTAAACCCACCCGAAGACAACTTAGGCTCCCACAGTACCTGTCGATGTCGTGCAGGGCTTAGCTAACACTGCACACATCGGAGACAACGACAGAGTAACCTTACCCCTAGTCTAGCTTTAGATAACCAAGCAGAATCACTCAACACCTTGCCAGGGAGACACATACCGGTCTACAACCTTCCCGAGAGAGGACACACACGGAAAAGTCCGTCTCTCCAAACCTCATTAAAGCCTAATACATGGAAATATCTGAGAGCTTCGCGTACAATACGACTGGCCGACGGTGAACGTCTATGCTGAAACCAGAAGGGATGTTGAGTTTAATAAAGATTAGAGAATGAGAAAGCAGAAGTCGAGAGAGAGAGAAATAGTATGCAAAGTGGCGAGTATGGGGGACAGAATTGCAAAGGATGTAGACGATACGCGTGTCAGGCAAGCTCTGAGCTGGTAAAGAACAGACCAAAACAAAGACCATTTCTAGACTGTCTGTGGCAACACGACACTAATTAAATAAAGCAGATCGTTCTAGGACAACTGTAGCCCATCCCCCCATCCTGGCGAGCGCTAGCGAGCTGCAATGCCCCACGCAACCATTCTGCTAGCGCCGGGAGGCGTCACACTGGACATTCTCCACTGCCTCAACATCCTTGACCAGGTGAGGACACCAGATCTGGTTTGCATATTCCAGATGTGGCCTCACTAGAGCAGTATACAGTGCCTTGAAGATGGTAGGGTCCATGTACACGAATGTTCTCCTGATATTCCCAACAATATTATTCACCTTGTTGATCTTTTCGGCTAAATGGTCAGGTAATGTCAGTTTATCGTGTATTACGACTCCAATATCCTTCTCAACGTTGGTCTTGGGGACTGCATTACCCATGGTGTACTCCCGTTCCTCTACCTTTGATCTTCCTACTCTCATATGTCTAATCTTTTCAGGAAATCAAGCATCCATTTTTCAGACCATCTCCACAGCTCATTTAGGTCCTCCTGCAGCTTGTCACAATCCTCATTGTCAGCAATCCTCCTGAATAACTTTGTATCATCATACACCTCGATACCATTTGTTATTATCTCTGGAAGATCGTTTATATACATTACAAACAACAGGGAACCAAGCACTGATCCCTGTGGTACCCCACTTGTGACATCCCTCCAATCAGATGCCTCTTCACTGACTATTGCACGCTGTCGTCTTCCGTTCAGGAATCCCTCTATCCACCTTAGCAAGCTTCCGTCAATTCCATAGTTTTTCACCTTTGACAATAGTCTCTTATGGGGTACTCTGTTGAAGGCTTTGATGAAATTGCAGTATATGTCATCTATGGCTTGTCCTTCATCGATGGCCTCAGTCCACCTCTCCAATACCTGAATCAGCTTGATCACCGTGGATCTGCCTGTGATGAAACCGAACTGCTTTTTGCTAAATTAATTATTCATTTTCATGTGGGTCATAATTGCATCTCTCAGAACTGATTCCATTATTCTACTAAATATACTTGTTAGGCTCACAGGTCTGTAGTTTAAAGGGTCGCTCTTGTTACCTTTTTTAAATATTGGCGAACTATCAAATAATATTTTCAGCGGCACAATCTGTTCCTCGGCCATCTCCTTGACAATTCTCGGGTGCACCCTATCCAGACCAGGAGACTTTTTTCTCTTCAGTTTATAAAGAACCTTCCTCAGCATATCATGAATAATCTCTAGATGTTCCAGGCTTGGTACCCCCCTTAGTTGGGGCCTTGGCAGCTCTCCCTCCGGCTCAGTGACAAAGACAGTGGAGATTTTTTCAGAAAGAACTATCGCTTTCTCCTTAGCACAAGATGTTTTCACCAGTCTATCATCATCCATGTAGAGGTCTGCAATTCTTGACTTTGTTCTAGTTTATGATGATACATACTTCCAGAAAGTCTTAGGGTTTCTTTTACATGTTTGGCAATCTCCCTTTCCTTGAGATTGATAGCATTTCTTGTCTCCCGTCTTATTTGATTGTTCAGCCTCTTGTACTGGGTTTTAATTTCTGCACACACCCTGTCCTGGCCAGCCTCAACAAGTCTCCTCCGCTCCTTTAATGTCATCCATAGTCTTTGCTTTCTCTTGATTTTTGTCCAGAGTTGTCTTGACATTGGTAGATTCTTGTTGGTCCTCTTCCTCATACTTTGTCTGCTTTTGAATTTTCTTACTGGCACGCATTCATCAATGACCTCCCTCAAATTGTTGACAAAGTTTTTCCATTTCTCTTCCGTAGGTAGCTCGGTTGCGACATATTGATCCCAGTCAATGTCAAGGCTCCTCCTCATACGATGATAATCAGCCTTCAAATACATATAGTACGTGCCTTTTCCTTTGGCTTCCATATCCTGCAGATCACACCTGACTTTCTATACAGGCATGGTTACTTCTCCCCAGTGGACTGCTTAATTTTATCTCCTCAATAATTGATTCATCACTGCTGAACAGTAGATCCAATGTATTGCCCCTGTTGTCTCCTCTCATTCGTGTAATATCCTTGATGTGTTGTGGGAAGAAACAGTCTCTTATCTTTTCAACAAACATTGTAGATAAACCTGTGTCCCCTCCTCCATGGTGCAGTTGTCCCAGTTTATGAGCAGAAGATTGAAATCTCCCAGCACTATTTTGTATGTAAAAAAAAATGCACTTATTTCCTGTAATAATTGTTGCAAGTTGGCATTATTTTCTGCATTTCTGTTAGGGCTTCTGTATACTGATGTAACGATCACGCTTCCACCACCGCCACATCCTACTTCGACACTACAGTACTCACTATATTTTGTACTTAGTTCCACAGTTCTGCATTTTACATTATCTTTCACATACATTAGCAGTTCTCTTCCTTTGTTGACATTCAAGTTGTGCACTATAATATCATATCCATCTAGTTTGTATTCTTCAATAGACTTCTCATATTTATAATTTTTTGGTTTAACTTCCTGTAGGGCAATGATTTGAAGGGTGTGCTCCATTAACTTCAACCTCTCTGTTAATTCTAAAGGTTTGTCTGTGCTTAATGTATCTACATTACTAAACAAAATAAATAGGCTATTGCATTTCTCTGTATTCACATCACTATCTACATACCGGTAGTTAACAGTCCTCGGACTATTCACATTGCTGTCTCTTGCTTCAGTCTCGCGTCGCCCGCAGCTTCTTGTGAAGTCTGCTGCTTCATCAACAACTCCTCTCGCCCATTTGGTTGTTGTCCCCTTCCTGGTGTTTCCTCTGTCCTCTCCTGTGTTGGCTGCTGCTCCATCTGCATCTCCTCTCGTTCCGTTGATTGTTTTCCCATTTTGTGTGTGTTTTCTGCTGCCTTGATTACTCTCCATTTCCATGGGGGGCCTGTGACTTTGTGTTGTCCTTTCTCGATCTCTTCCAAGTTTTTTGCCTTTTTCCATAAAGCTGGATGATGTTCTCTCTCCCTTTTTGTAAGATTATTTGCCACCCTTACCTCGCTGTAGGTTTCTACACCTTTGAGGTTCTTAATGTTTTTAAAGATTTTTGGCTTTGTATTTGCATCTGTGAATTTCAGAAGCAATGGCCTGCTTTTGTTTGTTATTTTCTTGCCCAACCTGATTGTCTTATAAATCTTATTTTCAGTTGAAACTCCACACTTCTGCATTAAGTCAACAGCAAACTTCTTGCCGTGGTTTATTCTCTCGGCGGTTACTCCTGAGTTTGACCCGGGCGCCCCATAGACAACCAGATTGTTTTCCCTGCTTCTCCTCTCGTAGATTTCCGAGAACACAGAGTCTGTCCCCATTTCCCTTTGTGAAGTTCTTACTTCATTATTGTCTAGCCTATGCTCATTCACACTCTGCGGAACCATTTTATCCTCTCTACTTGTCGCTTTAGCTTCCATATTCCCTAGTCTGTTTACCAGCTCCTGCGTGTTTGTGGAGCTCCTTTCAAAAAAAAAAAAATCCTCCACAGATTTAGCCTCCAAAATCCTATCCTGTGGTTGAGGTCCTCTTGTTTATTTTGATTCGTGTTTACACATATTTTTATTTCCTCCACTGTCATTGCCATTGCTTAGTGTAGGCTACGTTAATCATATCCCGTTGTTCATCAAGCTTTTTTATTTTGCTAATTAGCTTTGCACATCCCCTCTCGCAAAAACTGCAATGCCAACTAAATTGTTTTTCCGCTTCCTTCTTCACCATAAACTTGTAAACGGCAGTTGGAATGCCTTCACATTGACTGTGAAACCAAACTTCACATACCTCACACACCTTCCTTCACTTCCTCCTTGCATTTTCCACAACCTGTGGCAGTTTGTTCTGCCTCCTTATTACTGTCATGGCGGTTGTTGTCCTTTTTCTGGTCTCGGCGGCCAGCCATGTTGTTTACCTTCGTGGCCTCCCTTGCAGCCTAGTGAACAACACCTCAATTATTGCCCACACACTCCTTTCACCAGTTTTCCACCTTCACACGTAACAAAGTACACCTATACTCTTTGTCAGTACCAAAAGAGTATAAATTTCATAGCCAACATGACTAATAACTACCATGATAATTGATATCTTACACAACTGTATCAAGACGGTGTTTAGAACATTTAAATCCTTAAATGGCAGTTTTTGAAATTTGCGCAATACTTGCTTGGCAAGCATTAAGACATGAAACATAAATACAATTATTCTCTGACCACTATTCCGTAAAGCACAAGTTAAGAGAAAAATTAAGAGTCTGTGACAGTGCAAGTGTTATGGGGTTAAGGATCCTCAACAAACGTATATGGAATAGTCGATAATAAGGGTATAGGTACAGATCTTCAAGACACTGGTGCTTCCTGTGTAGGAACTGGTTTTTACACCATACCCAAAAGAGGATTTATGGAGCTCCGATCTTACTCTCAACCATCTGAACAATTTTACCAGCACACCTAAACTTCGTTAGATGTGGGAATAGCCTCCCGAAAATATCAAGCCCAGGTGGGGGCTTGAACTCTCGACCCTTGGGTTGCGAGGCAGACACTTTACCAGTTAGACCAATAGAGATATCCCACTTGGCCTGGTCGGCTCCAGGTATTTCCGCATCCGGTTCTGTTTAGGCTAACATATTTTAACTGACTTTACACCTGTCTTGTAGTCTGGATGTGAGACGTGGATACTCAAGTGACTTGAAGAGACGCATCAAGTACCAAAAGTCTCCACAGGATTATAGACTACGACTGATTTGATCATATTATCAAGCAGAGTTTACTCTGAAACAGACTCGAGAGTCAGACATATTGTCTGTATAATTCATTAGTGCCAACTTCGACTACTTGGGCACATGGCTTGGCTACCTATAGATGACCCTGCGCACAAACTGGTTTTGGTTAGTGACAACCTTTTAGGCGACTTCAGGGAAGATCGCCTTTCTCACGGCTGAGGAAATTACCAATCAATCATTATAGAGAGAGGTACTTGAAATGGAAAGTCACACCCTGAAAACTCACCTTGGGTGACCCTCGTGAGTGGAGTCGTAATTGGGTGTGTTACTATGCGTTGTCACTGTGTAAACCTCGTGCAATTGATTGTTTGATTATAGGCCTAATTAAGAATAAGCAAGGTAAACCACCCAAATTTGCTTTACTGATTTTTACTATATTAGCACCATTTAATGTTGTATGACATAATTATACAAAATCTCAGAGGGCATATTTTTGTAGGCATACATTATCCAGCTAGATTTCAGCTTGAATCTTTCATAGATTATGAATAAGTACACCTTTGTTCTAAGAAATACCTGTTGTATCCTGCTTTTGCCTGGATATTTACGCGCAATCAAAAGCATGCTGTCGACGAAGTGAATATCTAATTAATACTGATTGTTTCCTTATAACAAAAAGAGTATTTCGTGGGTATGGGCTGAAGCCCTTCTCTAACTATTCCTTTAGCAAGGTCTAACCTAATCTTCAAATACTAAACCCCGCAAAGCTACTCAGGTAAATCCCGTTATCTCAGTTACCTGCACGTAATCAGTTATTTCCCCGCTTAAAACATTATCCCGAAGAACTCCCACTTAATTTCTGATTATCTACCTTACTTAATCTCCTATAAGATCCCATACTATTACTAGCTATTTGGCTGGATGCCTTTACTAACAATAACAACTATATCTCACAACACTTAATTTCTTTATTTCATCATTTGTCTAGTCAACTCTCTTTGGTTGTTCTATAAGAACACATATATTTTATACCTGGAACACACTGGTTAGTCTTAGCATTTACTTTTTGGTAAGCCTGTTCGGGCCCTTAAACCTCTGCGCTGTGCATAGGGGGTAGTATACACCATTCGCCTGGTGTGAGCCAGCCGTCGTCACACCCTCCTCTCACGAGGCTTGGAGAGACACTGAGCTCAATATCTCTATCTCTCTCTCTTTCCCACGCATAGATACACATATGACCACACCCTGCTAGCAACTCGCTAATGTTAGCACGAAAATATACCTAAGAATAAGGGAATAACAGGGAAAATAGGTGATAATTTGAAGGGGGGGGGGGGGGGGAAAGGGGGGAAGGAGGTGATCTGGAGGAGTGATATGTGGCATGGCCGAGGGGATTTTTTTTTTTTTTTTTTTTTTTTTTTAAGTGCTACTGGGGTGTTTTAAATGTTTTTTTTTAGCCCTAGGATCATAAGAGTCTCCCCGCAGTCGCCCAGTAAAACTCAAAAGAGTCTCCTCGCAGTTCCCGGGTTAAGGGTCCTTGAATAAAATATTTTGTAGTCTCTTCTGGATTGCTTCACCACTTCATAACAGGCCAGTATACCATCTCCATCTCCTCTGTCCCATCTACCACCCAGTGACCATCTTGAATCGCTTGACTTATTGTGTGAAGACTAGCGATGTGTCTGCAGGCATCAGGATACTGAAGGTGTATCTGAGCCGTGGGTGGGTGATGTACTATGTCCTGGTTCATCTGGTGTTCAGTAGTGCAAGGTTGATGGAGGACAGGAACAGGCTTAGTTGATTCCCCATAAGTGCCAAGCTTAGGCTCAGGGTCGTATTTGCTAAGAGCGTCCAGGTGTGATCCCTTCAGGCACCTGTGGCTTAGTGTCTCCTGAGGCCCCGCCAACCTCCCTTTATACCCTTCCCTCACGGCCCGGAGCCCTGTGATTGGCTGAGCCGCGTGCCCGGGAGGAGCTTGCCTAGCCAGCTCGCTTTGAATCTCCCTTTTCTTCTCCTCCTGCTTCATTCCATCTTTGTAATACTCTCCTGGAAGCATGTTGGAGATGTCCTGTAGTGGCTGACGGGAGTGAGAAGGTTGCACCATGGTAATAGGACATCTGTGACCAGGATAGAATATTTATGTGTGACCTGGGAGCGAAGTTAGTGGCGAGCGTTTAAAGGGAAATACTAACGGCTCTACTCGTGGCGTCACAGGGAGTCGCTGATTGGTGGAGAGTCTTCTCGTGGCAATTTTTAAAGGTTAAACCTTGCCTCTTCTATCTATCTATCTATTGCCCGACGCCATGATCCCCGAAGAGGTTGCCACGAACGAACCGCCTCCATGCTCCTCTGTCCCCAGTCAGTCGACGCCCCTCCCCCCAACCAGCATCGCCTTCGTTCATATATTTCCTCACTCCATCCTTCCACCTCTCCTTCATTGCACTTCTCCTTCTCTGTCCTTCCACCTCGCTCTCGTACACCCTCTTAGTCATTTTCTCACTTTCCATACATTCCATATGGCCGAACCATCTCAAGTTGTTCCTTTTCACACTTTCCAGCACATCTACCTCCACACCACACCTCCTTCTTACTTTTTCATTAGTCTGTCTATCCCTCCTGTTACGACCGGCACTACGAAATAAACAAGGGCACTTAATAATGGACTAGATGATAGGCTATATCTGCAACAACGGTACGCTAATTCCAAACCCTCGAACTATTACGCCGGTGAAAAAAACACTTAAAACCATCCAGAGTTAATCTACTGGATAACGGGGTATCAATTAACTGGGTTTTAGTGCACTTCTACAAAGGCTTTCCGGTGACGGCAAAGCCAACTCACAACAGGAGTACTTACGTTACAAAAATACTTTTAAGTAATAACTGCTTGAATAAACTATCATAAGATTTAATAAAGGAATATATGCTTACGTTAACTTTAGTGTGAGTCTGTACTCAACACTAAATTCTTCAATGCTCTATGAAAACACTGGAAGTCTAGTCCTACAGCAATCAGATATGAAAAAGGTCTGATGCTCTAAGATCCTCCTCAATATAGAACAGAAATACTGCAGGGGCAGGACAACAAAGCGTGTATCTTAAATACACCAATAAGTAGGATACATATATATAACAAGGGAGCGCAACAACTCTGTGACAGCACTAATAATAGCCACTCAAAAACAGTACTTCCTTAGCCAACGTAACAGCCAAACTAGGTTGTGCACTATGCATTAACCTAGGCTAAAATAAGGCGTGAATAATTCCTAAAGCATACACAATTAAAGTTAATAAACACAATGCTGTCTTTCTCACTAATAAAGTCTAGCAGTGGCATAAAAGGTATCAGGAAACTAGGCAGAGCGCAAGCATGCTCGTAGCCTACTGTCTCCCCTTCAACAGATTTCCCTTATGTTACGTTAAGTGACTTGGAGGCTCTCTTGGTAAGTCCAGATCTCAAGTATCTGGTCTTACCCTGGCGCTCCACAAAGGTCAACAAAATGAGGTAGCAAGCATACAGGTAAGAGTAGGCAAAAGCCCTTCACCTGTATACTGCTACACTCGCAAAGGAAAAATATGCACAAGGGTTACAGGCTACCTAGCTTCGTCGAAGTCGTACAGGCTCTGACTTGCCACATACATAACTCAGACAATGACTAAAGATACCTCCACTGTCTAGCATTAAATAGTAGGAAAGAACAACTCAATAATTAGAAGCACCCCAATACTATGATACCATGTGACTATGACTCTAATAATCCCTAAAGCTAGTGCAAAACATATATGGAGAACTGGTGCTGGTAATACGACTGGCCGACTATGGAAGTCGTATGCAGAACCAGAAGGGATAAGTAATTGAATAAAGATGAGAAGTAAGAAGTTCAGAGAGAGAAACAGTAGTACAGGGGGTTAGATTGGGGACAGATTGCAAAGGACATGTAGGACCAAGCACGCTATGCCAAGCTCTGAAGGAGACACGCGGGCAGGAGCCCGCAGCACCTTCCTAGGACGGCGGCCTCCAATCACAGACGACTACGTCATGAAGAGCAGGCGTCATATGACGCGTCAGGCCCACCGGCCAATCAAGAGCGTGGGAACCTCCGCCCGAGCGAGGGAGTCACACGTACATACACACGCACATAATACCACCTTGCTGCTCGGTCTCTTTCTCCCTACAACTTCACACAACATATCTTATATTCTATCAATGATATAAAATACTTCCAAGTGTCACAGACAAGAATAAAGACCACCACTGGTCTGTCTGTGACAACATGAACACTATGAAAGAAAGAATATCGTTCTACGATTATTATAGCCCATTTCACTGCCCTGGCGAGCGCTAGCGAGTTACGAGTGCATTCTGGCAAGCTGGCCAGCGTAACACCCCGCCCAAGATGTGGGACGTTTCAGCCTCAGGTGAACTCCACATCTGACCAGACAGAATGCCCACCAACCCCGCATCACCCAGCTACTCTCCCAAGTTGTGAAAACAAGGCACGATCACAAACATAAAACACTGCATTATGAAACAAAAAAAATCAACACAATACTTCCCCAAAATAATAGCATCATAATAATTATATCACGCTCAACGAGCAAGCTTCACCAAGCCTAGCCTACTAAGACAACAACTCAGAGTGTCTTAGATTCTTGCTGTAATATACTGCACTTATATACTATCAAAAAGAAAGGGTTTTTATGTGAGGTTTTAATATTTTTATTAGTGTTTTTGGCGGTGATGCACTACAGGGGCAAGCCTAATTTTTCTCCACTCCACCAAACACACCTGTGGTGATCTACCCTGGGTCCTCCACCCTGGACAAACAGTCAGCTATCTGAATAGTTCTTTTGTGCTGAGTTGAACTTTTTAGAAAAGAAGCTTACTGGGTGTTCCACACCTTCTGTCTCTGTCTGCAACAAGACGGCACCAGCCCCTACGCCGCTAGCATCTGTCGCTAGCTGAAAAGGTCTTGAGAAGTCGGGGTCCCTGAGTATGGGGTGAGTGCACAACAGATGCTTCACCAGTGAAAAGGCCTTCTCACACTCAGGTGCCCACCCAAACTTTTTCGTCTTTGCAAGTCAGAGGAGCCAACACCGAGGAGTATCCGCGGATGAATCTGTGGTAATACCCAATCATGCCCATGAACCTCATGATCTGTCTTTTGGTGGTCGGCCTGGGGAACTGGTTAATAGCCTGTATCTTGGTAAGGGGGGGGGGGGGAGGGGGGGGCACACCTGGCCTATCCCTACCACAAACCCCAGATACTGCACAGTTGCCCGAACAAAATCACATTTGCCCAGATTGACCACCAAATGAGCTTCACTCAGCTTCCTGAACAGTGCCCCGATGTGCTCGCAATGGCTCTCAAAGTCATCGTCGTAAATTATCACATCATCTAGATAAACGGTGCAGTTAAGGATCTCTGCCACTAACTCATTCATCAGGCATTGGAAAGTTGCAGGTGCATTCTTCAGCCCATACGGCATAACGTTGCAACGGTAAGTGTTCCCATCCACCACAAACCCGCACACCTGCTTCGCCCGCTCAGACAACGGCACCTGCCAGTAACCCTTGACAAGATCCACCTTGGTGAGGTAACGTGCACACCCGATCTTGTCAACACTGTCATCTACGCGGGGAAGAGGGTAGGCATTGGTGGGGGTTAAGCCGTTCAACCGCCTGAAGTCAATGCAAAACCTGACCTTGCCGTCTGGTTTAGGCTGCAGAGTGACGGGAGATGTCCACCTAACCGCCCCTTTTTCTATCAGCCCCCTCTCCAACATGTAGCCTAACTCCGCTCGGAGAGCCGGAAGTTTAATGGGAGGTACGCGATAGGGCACTGATTTAAAGGGGGGGTGGTCTCCAACGTCCACATCATGCACCGCATGAGTTGTGAGGCCTGGGTGCTCGGCAAACACAGTGGGGTATAAACTAAACAGGTGCTGGATCGCTGCACGGTGATGCTCAGGCAGGTGCTCAAGCGCTTCCACAGCCACCTGGTTCGTGTTCCCCGCCCACTGATCCGCCGAGACATGACAATCCCAACTCTCCTCCACCTGTGCCTCACTGCCCCCCTCTCCTTCTCCACCTTGGCCGCTGAAGACCAACACAGGGACAGTAGGCTGCTCAGGTGGGCGCCTCACGAACTCTTTTAACAGGTTCACATGACAAAGCTGATTTTCTTCCGCCTATCCGGAGTAGCCACAAGGTAATCTAGGTCAGACAACTTCCGCACGACCTTGTAAGGACCGACAAACTTGGCCGACAGGGGATGGCCTACTAAGGGCAATAAGACCAAAACCTCCTGTCCTACCACAAACTCCCGGAGCTTTGCTTTGATGTCATACCGATTCTTCATCAAGGCCTAATTATCTACCAAATTTCTCCCTGCCAACTCCAGGCTTTTCAGCATCCTGTCTCTACTCTCGAGGACATACTTAATTAGAGAACATGGCGGCACAGTCCCTTCCCAGATCTCTCGCACCATGCTCAGAGGACCTCTAACCTGATGTCCGAAAACTAACTCGTTTGGGCTAAACCCAAGGCTCTCCCCAGGTACCTCTCGTGCCGCAAACAAAACGTACGGTATAGGAGAGTCATTTTCAGAGCTTCCGTGACCGTGTTTAGGATACCAAAGTTTCTCAGTGAACTTAACAAGGGCAACTGATACTAAACAAAATAAGCCCCCATACACCTCACCAAAATGACGGGAAAGTTGTTATTTTAGACGTTTTTCAAAATGGCCACCGCCGTCATCTTAAAAAATTTATAAAGTTCTATTTCTTGAAGTGAATGGCCAAAAATGACAATTTTGGTGTCTATTCCCACTAATTTTGGTGTCAGAAGATCAATGGCATGGCACAATTAATAAATAATTAATAAATAATTACCAAATAATTAAGTAAATAAGAAAATAATTAAGAAAATCAATGGGATGGCATAATTCATGATTTAGATTCCCATTAACCTCAACATCTAAGACAAATATGATGTTGTTAAATCCACTGAGAAACTTTGGTATCCTAAATTAATAAAACATGAGACCTACTGCATTAAGATGCACTATCACTGCAGGACAAATATGATGCACAGCTGTCAGAATCACTTCCGCTGTCATCATCGCTGCTCTCCATTTGTGGATGACTTGGAGTTTTTAGAAGATCCAGGAATGATGGAAGTGCAGGTTGGGTATAGCATACTGAGAGGCATAAGCCATTTACAAGGTGCCATCCATGGCCAATTGGTGATGGATGATTCTGAAGCTGGAAATTCTTCTGCAGATATGTGAGGTAATTGGTGAGCTCTAAGTGTGGTCGTAGACTGTCAGAATCAGGTACCAGTCTGATGATCTTCTTTTTCTTGAGTACTGACCACTTTGCTGCTCTCACCTCTGCTAGGGTCTTGTGTTTGGTGTCACAATAGATGTACTGGATAACAAATTTCTGTAAGTCATTGATGATTTCCTGTAAGACTGGGATGATTGTGCCACAACTTTTAAGGAGGTTGCGAGCTTCTGATGATTTTTCTACACGGTCAACAATAGTTTTCTTGCCTATTCCATAAAAGCCGGAGTTATGGTCGCATCCGGTAAGAACATAAAGTGGGATCAAAGACTCCGCCATTGCCTCACTACACAAACACCGAGCATTTATCAGCTGAGATTTGCGTTTCAAGCACAAGAGTCCTGATATTTGCCGAGCCACATAGGCTGCCTGAACGTAGTTATCAGTATCTTCAGTGTCTATGACAACTGCTTCTGTATACCCTTCTGACCGCAGCTTACCATAAAGTGTGTCTGCTTCTGCATGGGCGTATGTGAGATTCTGCAAAACTTCATCTGTGGTGAGATTCCTTGCTGGTTTGCCAACAACACAGTGTATGAGCTGAATAGTGGTTGTAGATGCCTTTCTTT
This sequence comes from Paralithodes platypus, assembly GCA_032716605.1. Classification (NCBI taxonomy): domain Eukaryota; kingdom Metazoa; phylum Arthropoda; class Malacostraca; order Decapoda; family Lithodidae; genus Paralithodes; species Paralithodes platypus. The sequence goes on from CM064502.1 coordinate 8,957,720, forward strand.
TGAAAGCAGCCTTGATAAATGCTTGAAGGCGAACTTTATTATCTGGCTTACCAAGAAGAGCATGAAAGTCTCTATTAGAAGGAAATTTGTCCTCTGACTTCATAAACACATTGCAAATGGACTGATTTTTTTGACGGTGTTGTCGTTCACTATCTTTGATGGAGAAGTCTTGCTCGTACGAGTCATTAACCAAGATAACACATTCTGCATTCGAATGTCTATTCAGGAACTGTGTCCAGATGTTGTTCATCCGTTATCCTTGGTCTGATGGGTGGTTCACCACGCTTGACTGTTTTGTATGGTTCAATTCTTTGCATATGGCTCCCAAGTTCTTTGAGGCTATCAGAGAGGTACGAAGGCAAGGTGCTATTTGCAACTGGTCTATCATCATCTAGGGTAGGTAGATTTAGCTTAGGTAGGTCTGGCTGAACAAACATGACATTTGTACGATGTGATTGGCCACTTTCAGTCAAAGTGTCACTTTTGAAGTCATCGTTGTCGACTATACATATTGCCGGTGTTCCTTCAGAAAGTTCAAAAGGACATTCAGTTGAATGCTTCAGGTCAGTAACTGCCCAGAAATCTCTAAGCAAAAGCACATCATTGTAACTGATTCCCAGGCCATCCTTATGTAATATGTCTACCATTTCTCTGCTCTTTGTCATACCATGTAGCAGTACACCGAGGTTTGTCTCAAATGCAGTACGTCTTCCAGTGATGTAGCTGGTCAAAATAGATGCAATTGATCTGACTTGGGGCTTGTCATCGACTTCAGACTTTGTGGGGTGCTTTAACCAAGTGATGAGCTTCAATAGGAGATCATTCAGGTCTTCATATTCTTCTAGCTCATGTATGTATGGAGGCCAAGGAACAGTTTTTGTTTTGATGATCTGATCTCTGAGTCGCCCAGCTACATTCTTCACCAGCTGATCGTCACTTACACCTAGAGAGAATATTGCAGCCTCAAGATATGAACCTGCAGCTCTTGCATCATATACCAGTTCACTCACATTCTTCTGACCTCGTTCATGAAATGCTATGTCATCTCCAAATTCCTTGATCAGAATTTCCTTCACGAAACTGGACTTTGCTGTGGAATAGTAACCATAATTTGAAGTAATGCCTTTGTTATCCTTTACAAGACCTTGCAGTGTACGGATTTCATGATCTTCAAAGATAACTTGACGGACATGATGAAAGAAGATATTTTGGGCCTCTCGAAGATTAACATGTTGTAGATGCTCTGTTTTTTCATCAGGAAAAGACTCCTTCAGAGGGTTGCTGACATAATTGCGCCAACATTCACGATGATAACGAATTTCCAATTCAAACGCCGTTCGACTGTCTGGGATAGATGCAAGTAGGGTATTCAATCTTTCTCTTATAGGCTCATCTGACAGACAAACTGTATGCAACTTGAACCGGTTCCATGCGTCTACTGTTGACAGCAGCAAAAGTTTGGACTTGCCAGGATTACTGGTTTTTTGTGGTCCTTTCATACACCACACACAGAGATTCTTATCATGAACCACTCCAGTACTAGAACGAAGCTTTTTAGGCACATTTCCTGGGAGTTGTTGACTTGAAGTTGATGCTTGAACTTCTTCCTGTTCAGATTTCCGTTTACGATTCTGTGCTTGCTGAATATAGCGATTACTACTGATCTGGGTGTAACATTTACTATGCATGTACAGGCCTTTAGGCCCCTTGTCCCACACCACTGCTGCATAGGCATGCTGAAATTTATCAAGTTCCTTCCACCGAAAACACTTGCTCCTTAAATTCTCCCACTTTGTATCAGATGTCTTGTCCGTACTATCATCAGCTATACAGGGATGTTGACATAATATGCATTTTAATCCAGGTCCTGGGTCAGGCACATCACTAACTCCTCTACGTTCCATGCTTATGATTCTTCACGCCAAATTCGATGCAACAAACCTGAAAAAGAAGGAATTGATCAGTCAACATTCTTGGTTTACATTTTAAATTATATATTATATTATTTGAGTAAGTTTCAGAGGATCCGTGACCGTGTTTAGGATACCAAAGTTTCTCAGTGGATTTAACAACATCATATTTGTCTTAGATGTTGAGGTTAATGGGACTCTAAATCATGAATTATGCCATCCCATTGATTTTCGTAATTATTTTCTTATTTTCTTAATTATTTGGTAATTAGTTATTAATTATTTGTTAATTATGCCATCCCGTTGGTTTTCTGACACTAAAATTAGTGGGAATAGACACCAAAATTGTCATTTTTGGCCATTCACTTCAAGAAATAGAACTTTATAAAAAATTTAAGATGACAGCGGCGGCCATTTTGAAAAACGTCTAAAATAACAACTTTCCCGTCATTTTGGTGAGGTGTATGGGGGCTTATTTTTTTTAGCATCAGTTGCCCTTGTTAACTCCTTGCGACATATATGACGCGACCGCGTCATAGGGAGAGTGAACCAAAAACTCATATGACGCGGTCGCGTCATATGGACTTATCTGACTGTCTCTATAATAAGTTATATGACCCTCTAGCGTCATATGGAGCTCAGTAAGTCCGATAAGTTACCTTACGATAAAACCGTTGATGGCAACCTCCTCCTCCTCCGATAATTCTAACGGCCGCAGTGTTGTTGTGAGTGTAGTGCGGGGCAGTGGCAATGATCCCTGGGCTCCCGCCTCCTTGGGCTTACTGGAACATAATATGTCTGAAGGAGTTAAATTCACTGAGAATCTTTGGTATCCTAAACACGGTCACGGAAGCTCTGAAAATTACTCTACTAGTAACCCTAGGTCCCAATCCTTGCCGTTCTCCAAACAGTAGCACCGCAACATGCTTTTCAAAGTGGAATGCCATCTTTCCAACACCCCTTGACTCTATGGGTGATAAGCTGAAGAGACAACCGTATTGATTCCATGCTGCTGCATGGTCTGTTTGAAGAGTGTGGACGTGAAATTCGACCCTTGGTCCGACTGAATTTCCTGCGGGTACCCATATCTCGAGCAATACAACAGCAAGTTTCGCACAACAGTTTTAGACTTGCCATTTCTCATAGGGTATGCATCAGGGTAGCGAGTGGAGACATCCATGAGGTTTAGCAAAAACCTGTTACCTGCACTAGTGGGAGGCAGAGGGCCTACCATGTCGATGATAACCTTGCTGAAGGGCGGACCAATAGCAGGCACTGGGTGCAACGGAGCCTTAGGTATGCTCTGATTCGGCTTTCCCACCCTCTGGCAGGTACCACACATCGCCACCCAAGCCGAAACTTGGGCTTTAATACCTGGCCACCAGAACAACCTAGATAACGAAGCCAACGTTTTTCTCACACCCAAGTGACCTGCCAATGGAACATCGTGCGCCAACCGCAACAGGCTATCACGACACTTCTCAGGGACAACCAACTGGTCAACCACTCTTGCCCCACCATCCCAACTACGTCTGGGATCCAAAAAACGGCGGTACAGGATTCCCCCAACATGAAAAAAATCTCCCGGCTTTGCATCCCCGTCCTCGTCGAGTTCAATAGCCCCGTTCCCACAACTCTCAAGCCCAGGATCTTCTGCTTGCAACCGACATATATCCGAGGGTGCCAACCTATCTAAATGCTCCTGAAGCAACTTGTGGCCACCCCCAATACTGGGCTGCTCAAGCCTTGCCTGCTTCGCTGGGAACATTTCTGTCGCAGAGTGCTATCATGCCCTACCATGTCACTAGGGGGGACAGGTTCTGGGGCCACTCCGGACCTCATAATGGGTGCAAGTACCGAGTCACCAAGGAGTGTCGCTGGATCCAAACTCTCAACCCGACCAGCCTTAACTTTCTCCTTCCGACCCTTCCTCCGCTGGTCTAAAACTTGGGTACTAGGCTGTGACACCTGAGCGGACTGAGACCTGGTTACAGCACACGCCATCTGCGGCATCTGGCACCTCTCAAGCCACTCTTACCCCTCCCTACTCATGTCGGCCACCCTCTCGGCAATGACTAAGGGTGGAACCTCGGAAGTGGGCACCGCAAAGTCGTTGCCGAGAAGGAGGTCGACCCCCTCAACTGGCAATTTCTCCACCACACCCACATCCAACTCCCGTGTCACACCGTCCACCTCAAGCTCCACTCTGACCAGCGGGTAAGACCGCGTAGCATTGATGCCTTGAACCACCACAACCCGAGCCGCGTTAATAGGCTTGCCAGTGAAATTCTTAACAAGTGTCTGGGAAGCGCCCGTATCACGCAGCAACTCAAGCCTATGCTTCACACCAGCCCACCTAACAGTGCCGTGCCCCCTATGACCACAAAAAACATCTCGGACGGGTGACGAGCCCTCCTGCTGCTTCTGCACCGGCGATGACTTCGCAACCAACTGTTTACCCCGGGCAAACACGGAAGACCTCAAAGACACGCCGATGTTGCTCACTAGTGACACCACTGCTTGTAGGCGGTGCGCTCGGACATGAGCGCACAATATGCCCCTTCTTATGACACTTGAAACATTCCACTTCACTCTTGGACTTCCCCTCATGTGGGTAAGGGCCCTGGCCTTTCTTTAACGGGAAGGGTTTCGACTTGGGATCATAATTGGCAACAGTACTCTTAAATGGGAAATTATTTGTGTCATTAATTCGGGGGGGTGGAGTGGTACGCCCCTTGTTACCTGCCTCAGCTCTCTGAGCAGATCCGCACCCACGAATCAATGACAACCTGAGGTCAGCCAGCTCAGCCGCCTCTTGCAGAGTTTTCGGTCGCTTTTCTTTCAGGTTAAGAGTCAAGACACTGCCAGTACATTTAAAAAATTGTTCCAGCAACACTAATAGTTTTACTGAATCAAAAGTAGTTGCCTTCTCCGACCTCAACCAATTTTCAAATGCGTCTGACAGCTCTCTAGCGTGTTCCTGGAAAGTACTCTCCTTTCTTTTTCGAACTGCCCAAAACTTCAGCCTATAGGTCTCTGGCTGTAGCTCATTCGCCCTCAGGACAGCCTCTTTCAACAACTCATAATTCACACAGGAATCTAGGGGCAAAGCATCGTATGCCTTGAGTGCTTTCCCCATCAATCGTGAAGAAACAAGGGCTGCCCACTTCTTCTCGGGCCATTGGTGCTCCTGGCACTTTTTCTCGAACCGGAGAAAAATTCTGTAACTCCTAACTCATCAAACACTGGAACCAACTTTAGTAGATACGACAGGGACTGGTCATGGGCTCGACCCCCCTGGACGACCCGGTTCCTTGTCACCTCTACACGAGTTTTCTCTAGATCAACATCGGCACAATACCTTTCAGACTCAAACTTGAGCTCAGCCTCTCTCTGCTTGAGCTCCTTCTCATACTTATACTTTCGCTCAGACTCTCGCTCACGCTGCTCGAGCTCAAGCTCAGCCTGTCGCTCCTGCTGCTTAAGTTTGGCGAGCTCGAGCTGAAACAACATCTCGGGAGACAAACCCTGAGGATGGGGTACTACTATTGGGGACCCACCCCGTGAGTCACCTAGAGGCATACCAAACCGCCAGCGGGCATCGGCCTGCGGGAACGTACCCGGCTCCAGAGCCTGACGGGGCGCCATGATAGGAGTCGAGTGGAATGGGGGCTGGGCCGAAGGTGCCCCAGCTCCCGCTCCACCCGAAGCCCCATGCACCCCACCGAGCACACAGGTAACCAGCTCACTTCTCGACAAACCGCTAGTACCGGGAAACCCTAAGACCGTGGCCACACACTGCAGTCCGTACCGGTCTTGCCCCGACACACGGTTCGCTGACACAGGCTCCTCCAAAAAAAATCCGAGCATCCTACTCATTGTTCACCACCCGAACGCCGTTAAACAACTCCACCTTCTCCACCTCCACGCCTGTCTCTCGCACTGTGCCCTCACTATGTTCAGACCCGTCCAGTGACATGATGGAGTCAACAACAAAATTCTCAAGTCAAGACAAAAGTAGCCAAACTTTCGCGTAGCTTTATTCACCAAAAAATATTCGAAGATGTTCTTGAGTGCAATACTAGGTCACCAATAACTCCAACAAGTTCCTTATATCCTCAAAACAATGTCTGCTGCCAACAATGCAAGCAATAAATTCAACCCCAAATGGCAATAAGATTTCTCCAAAACAAACCTGCAATATTCAGTTCACTATATACTGGTCTAAGGTCGCCATTTGTTACGACTGGCACTACGAAATAAACAAGGGCACTTAATAATGGACTAGATGATAGGCTATATCTGCAACAACGGTACACTAATTCCAAACCCTCGAACTATTACGCCGGTGAACAAAACACTTAAAACCCTCCAGAGTTAATCTACTGGATAACGGGGTATCAATTAACTGGGTTTTAGTGCACTTCTACAAAGGCTTTCCGGTGACGGCAAAGCCAACTCACAACAGGAGTACTTACGTTACGAAAATGCTCTTAATTAATAACAATGCTTGAATAAACTATCATAAGATTTAATAAAGGAATATATGCTTACGTTAACTTTAGTGTGAGTCTGTACTCAACACTAAACTCTTCAATGCTCTATGAAAACACTGGAAGTCTAGTCCTTCAGCAATCAGATATGGAATCTTCTGAGAAGGTCTGATGCTCTAAGATCCTCCTCAATATAGAACAGAAATACTGCAGGGGCAGGACAACAAAGCGTGTATCTTAAATACACCAATAAGTAGGATACATATATATAACAAGGGAGTGCAACAACTCTGTGACAGCACTAATAATAGCCACTCAAAAACAGTACTTCCTTAGCCGACGTAACAGCCAAACTGGGTTGTGCACTATGCATCAACCTAGGCTAAAATAAGGCGTGAATAATTCCTAAAGCATACACAATTAAAGTTAATAAACACAATGCTGTCTTTCTCACTAATAAAGTCTAGCAGTGGCATAAAAGGTATCAGGAAACTAGGCAGAGCGCAAGCATGCTCGTAGCCTACTGTCTCCCCTTCAACAGATTTCCCTTATATTACGTTAAGTGACTTGGAGGCTCTCTTAGTAAGTCCAGATCTCAAGTATCTGGTCTTACCCTGGCGCTCCACAAAGGTCAACAAAATGAGGTAGCAAGCATACAGGTAAGAGTAGGCAAAAGCCCTTCACCTGTATACTGCTACACTCGCAAAGGAAAAATATGCACAAGGGTTACAGGCTACCTAGCTTCGTCGAAGTCGTACAGGCTCTGACTTGCCACATACATAACTCAGACAATGACTAAAGATACCTCCACTGTCTAGCATTAAATAGTAGGAAAGAACAACTCAATAATTAGAAGCACCCCAATACTATGATACCATGTGACTATGACTCTAATAATCCCTAAAGCTAGTGCAAAACATATATGGAGAACTGGTGCTGGTAATACGACTGGCCGACTATGGAAGTCGTATGCAGAACCAGAAGGGATAAGTAATTGAATAAAGATGAGAAGTATGAAAAAGAAGAAGTTCAGAGAGAGAAACAGTAGTACAGGGGGTTAGATTGGGGACAGATTGCAAAGGACATGTAGGACCAAGCACGCTATGCCAAGCTCTGAAGGAGACACGCGGGCAGGAGCCCGCAGCACCTTCCTAGGACGGCGGCCTCCAATCACAGACGACTACGTCATGAAGAGCAGGCGTCATATGACGCGTCAGGCCCGCCGGCCAATCAAGAGTGTGGGAACCTCCGCCCGAGCGAGGGAGTCACACGTACATACACACGCACATATTACCACCTCGCTGCTCGCTCTCTTTCTCCCTACAACTTCACACAACATATCTTATATTCTATCAATGATATAAAATAGTTCCAAGTGTCACAGACAAGAATAAAGACCACCACTGGTCTGTCTGTGACAACATGAAAACTATGAAAGAAAGAACATCGTTCTACGATTATTATAGCCCATTTCACTGCCATGGCGAGCGCTAGCGAGTTACGAGTGCATTCTGGCAAGCTGGCCAGCGTAACACTCCATGTAACTCTGCACGCACTTCTTAAGTAATTCATTTCCACTGCTCTCACTCTTGGTCTGAGTCTCTCAACCAACGTCCATGCTTCACTTCCGTAAGTCAGTGTCGGGATTACAACACTGTCATGCAAGGACTTCTTCACTTCCATACTGACCACCCTATTTGTTGTTACTGCTTTCAACGTTCCTACAACCCTCTTCCCCTGTTGTACCCTCTCCCGCACTTCTTCATCCATAGTCCCATCTTTACTCAACACACTGCCCAGATACTTAAAAGAGCCGACGATCTCCATAGCCTGACCGTTCAGCTTTACCTCACAGTCTGTGACTTCACCCCTTTCGAAGACCATAACCTTGCTCTTCCCCGCATTTACCTTCAAATTCCGTTTTTCGCACACTGTTCCAAACTCATTTACCAGACCCTGCAACTCCCATTCATTATCACTCATCAGAACTGTATCATCCGCAAACAGCAGTATAGGTAGCTTCCACTCATTTCCCTCCCTTTTCAGCGATACACCAACATCCACTGCTCTTGATAGTATTTCTTTCATGACTCCATCCATATATTATACAGTAAACAACCACAGGGACATCACACACCCCTGTTTCAAGACAACATTCAGGTCAAAGAACTCGCTCTGCTCACTCTTCACATGTACTGCTGCCTTTGCACCCTCTTACATGCTCTTCACTGCTTTCAGCAACTTGCCATCTACTCCGTATATTCTAAGTACTTTCCACAAACCTTCTCTATCCACTCTGTCATAGGCCTTCTCCAAGTCCATAAAGGCAACATACATCTTTTGTTTCTTCTCCAGATATTTCTCCACAACACAATTCAGGGTAAATATCTGATCTACACATCCTCTTCCCTTCCTAAATCCTCCCTGCTCGTCGCCTATCCACTTCTCCGTTCTCACTCTCACTCTCTCAATCACTACCCTACTGTATACCTTCCCTACTACGCTTAGAAGACATGTTCCTCGGTGGTTACCACACACTCCTCTTTCCCCTTTGCCCTTATATAGGGGGACTATTATGCCAGTCTTCCAGTCATCGGGTGCATTCCTCTTCTCCCATGCTAGTTTGCACATTTTCCATACCCATTCGATCACTATCTCACCACCATACCTCAACATTTCCCCACACACTCCATCTGTTCCTGGTGCTTTCCCCAACTTCACTCTTTTCATAGCTTCCCACACTTCTGACCTCCTGATTCCCACCTCCTCCTCCACTACTTCTCTTCTTCTCCCTCCCATACCATATCCAACTATGTTTGCTGGCTCTTCATTCTTTAGCAACTCATTGTAGTACTCCCTCCATATTTTGACTCTCGGCTAGCATTCTCCCATTTTTATCTTTCACACCCTTACTGTTTCCCTTGCTACCTTCCCTAACTTTCTTGACTTCTTTCCAGAACAGTTTCTTACACTCCCTCCATTTTACACTCAGATTCCTTCCAAATTCCTCATCTACTCTTCTCTTACTTTCCTTCACTACTCTCTTCACCACCCTCTTACTCTCCACGTACCTTGCTCGTTTCTGTCTCTCGAAATCTTCATTCCCTCTACTACCCAACCACTCTCTATATGCTTTCTTCTTTTCTTCCACAGCTATTTTTACCTCTTCTGTCCACCATGCTGTACCTTTCACTCCCCTCCCTCTTCTCCTCACTCCACACACCTCCTCACATGCTGCACAGATCTCTTCCTTAATCACCTTGCTCATCTCCTCCATAACTTCCAGGTCGAATCCACCTAGTCGTCTTTTTACTGCTCTCCTGTACTCTTCCCTGATTTCCTCCTCCTGCAGCCTCTCCACCCTCCTCACCATTCCACCTTCCTCTCGCCTCCCTCCAGCTCTCCTCACCCACTTCTTTTGTATCCTAACCTTAGCTATTACTACATAATGACAGACCCCCTCCAATACCCATATACTGTACACCCTAGCATCCCTCACAGATTTCGTCATTCGTTCATCCACACATACATAATCAATCAATGACTTTCGTTCTACCACTGTCTTATCCTTCATCGTCAACATCCGTTTCCACGTGTACCTGTGGATCATTCTGTGTCGGAAGAAGGTGTTGGCTATCCACAGCCTCCTCCCCACACATACGTCCACAAGTGCACTGCCATTCCCATTCACCTCTGATGGTACCCCCCACCCTCCCACCACTCCCTCAACTTTCCTATCACCCACCTTACCATTCATATCCCCAATCAGAAATATTCTTTCGTTCTTGGCAAACTTCTCCAGGCACGCCTCCACATTTCATCCAGAACTCCTCTTTCTCTATTTCAAGTGTATCCTCTGTCGGGGCATACACACACACAATCACCCACGTTTGTATTCCTACTTTCATTCTCACCCACACAATCCTTGAACTCACAGACCCATACTCTCTTACACATTCCTTCCATTTGTTACTTACTAACAAACACGCACCTTCTCTCGCTGTTCCTTCACTCACTCCAGCACACACACCCATTCCACACTCCCACTCTCTCACATCTGAACCTTTCCATTTGGTCTCTGTCATTCCACATACATCCAGCCTGGCATTCACTAGCACTTCCAAAACCTCTCTATCTTTTGTGCCATCATTCATGCCACTAACATTCCATGTAGCCATTCTCAGAATATCCGAAGGAATGTCCTTAGTCGGTCGTGGTTCATCGACATAGGGTCCGTCCGCATCCGAGGCTATTCGCTTGTTTTTCCTTGCTTTGGTATTTTTCTCGGGTGGGGGTCGCAAGCCCACCGACCCAACCTCTTTAGTTGCCTCTTACGACACGCAGCAGGCACCTGGGCTAATCCCGTCCCCTGATTGGTGGACGGAATTACATTCCCACTTCTTTTATCGTTCTTCAAGGTTGATATTATTGATATTGATATAAGTAAAATAAATGTGCATGAAGAAGAAATGATGCTATATATCGTAAATATAATGAATTCTGTCTGTTTTGAAAGCTAGTAATTCACAAATAAGTACCCTACTGTAGCTCCTGGGCATTTTTGTGTTTCTTAGGTTAAGCATTTTTAATATAACAATAAACATACATTGTCAACATGCATTATACTGACCTGTTTTAAGACGAGTGGTTCAACACACACTCCAGACACTTGGTTCACGACAGAGAAGATGCGTCCGTATGTTGGTGTGGGTGTTATGATGACGTCACCCGGGTCACAGATAGCGTGAGCCAGGGAGTCCAAGCAGGTTGAAGCACCAGACAGAACCGCTATCTGTCAATGTACACTAATATATTAGATGGGATACTTAAGTGAATACAAAAATATGAGTTAATTAACCCAAGAGCTGCAACACTCCATCCGGAAGGTTTCACTGGGCGAATGAGACACTCCTTCCGGTAGATAGAAAAAAAAAATGCCCCAGGGCTGGTGAAATGGAAGCAATATGTGATTAGGTGGTATGTCTGCTTACCACCACCTCCTGCCCTCCCCTTACATGTGTTCTACCCCCCCACCCCCTCCTTCTCCTTCTCCTCCTCCCCTCCCTTTCTCCTTCTACATCCCACCTCCTCATTTATACAATATTTTCCCTTCCCCACTCTCTATACATAGTCTCTCCTGCCTCAAATACATTTAGTCACCCTCCTGTACTCCCCCTACTCCCCTCCTTCTTCACATAGGCACGAGATCAGCCCAAGGCCTCCACTATCTCTCGAGATCGCCGAGAGAGCAAACCTATGTCGAGCTTCCTCCCACCTCCCTCCCCACCACTCCTGTCACATATATACAGTTTCACAATGGATATTTTCCTCTTTACACCTATTTTCTGGTTCTTCAATGTTCACATGCTCAATATACAAGTATATGTGCATATGAAGCAGTAATATTGCTTCATATGGTAAATAAAACAAATGTGTTATCCAAATTGCCCTTTAAAGACGTCACACCGGCGGCACTTTCAAAAACATGTCTGTCGCAGCTGCCGAGTTAACACAAGAATGAAACATCTGTCTGCAGTACTTGAACTCTAAGAATCAAAAGATCCTATCTGGTGCAGGACTTGTATTTTAGGACTCTCCCTGTTTCACTCTATTAGTTTGGGGAATTTAAGACGCTTCACCTCATTACTTTGGGGATTAGAAGGGACTTCACCCGATTTAGATGTTGATTATTTTTAAGGAGTGCGATAGTAAGCTTGTAATTTAGGAAAAACCGACCTTTGGCCGGGGCAGATGTCTACTGAAATATTTACGTATTTATCTTGAATGGGGTCTGGGTGGGCGTTGTTGTGTTTTCCTAGTAGAGGGGGCAAACAAAAACACATTACTCGTATATGGCTGGATCAATCAACCACTTATGGATGAAACGCATTAAGCAAACAGAAGAACATCATGAAAAGTACAATACCAATATGCCTTAAGCATAATGTTTATAATCAGTGTGTGCTATCAACATTGATCTATGGATCCAAAACTTGAAAACTAATGAAAACAATGGAGAATACGCTGAGGAGTGCACAGAGAGCAATAGAAAGATCAGCGCTAAGAATAACTCTTAAGGATAGGAAGTGAGCATCGTGGTTAAGAGAGCAAACCAAAGTCAAGGCTATTCTAGATATGATAAAAGAACAGAAGTGGAGATGGGCAGGATATGTAGCAAGGAGATAGGACAATAGGTGGAGTAAAAGACTAACAGACTGGACCCCAAGAGAAGGAAAGCATGACAAGAAAAGATCAGAGAAGAGGTGGAGAAACGAGATAGAAAAAACTGCAGGGGTAACATGGCAATGGCTGGCAAAGTATCGTGAGTCAAGTAAAAGGTTTTGGGAGGCCTTTGTCCAAAAGTGGACTACTAATGGTTGATAATGATGATGATGATCGTATATATATATACTTTATATATACATACTGTACACCCACACTTTATTCGCAAGTACTGTATATTCCGTTTGCATGAACAAAAATAAAAAATAATTGTTCATGTAATCTTTAATTCCTCTTTAACACCTTATTAGCGGCCTAGGCGGTTTATTTATATGTACCGCCCAGCGGGGTGTTTTTAGCCAAAATAGGGCTGTTTACGTGATCATTTTCATGCCTAAATAAGACCCAGAGCGTAAAACAAGTATCTATCCCTGAAAGGGCATAAACAGAGCTTTCGAATGACACCATAATGATCCTTTTATGATGGCTAGTTTTCTTGCAACAACCGTGCAACGCGAGTGCAAAAAGCATGTAATTAGGCACTTTCCCCATACAATTCCGTATATAGCGAGTGAGAGAGGGAGGGAGGAGGTGGGATTCGTGTCAGTAGGTTCTCCGCGGTGGTCTGGAGCAGTCATACGCTCGCTACTCTCCTGCCACCACTTGTCTCTCTCTCTCAGCAACATTACGTGCTGAAATTGCCACACGACCTATGTCGAGCGCCGCCACATAGTCCAGATTGATTTAACTCGACTTATGTTGCGTGCCGACAGTTAAGGGTTAAAATGGTATAATTGTTTTGCAAGGACTTAATATCTTACTTGTGCAGGCAGTATAGGATTGAAAGGTTGGAAGTGCCTAGTTAGGAAGTTGATGAGAGCCTTCTTCAGCTCCTTGATGCCGGAAAAGTCGAAGTACTGTTGATGGTGGGGCTGGAAGTTGAAGGCCTGGCTCTGGTTCAACTTGTCACAGATCTCCTCTTCCATAAGGCTGTTGATGGCTGTGCCCAAGTTAACAATACCCTGCAGGGACAATATAAATATCAGTATTACAAGGCTTCATTTAAGAGGAGTCACTGGCTTTTTTTATCTTTCTCTCCTTTTCTCTCTTTCCCTGGCTTGTATCCATTCGGCCCCATTCAGCCAACTGTTTTAAGACGTTTATCCCCATCCAGGTGTTGAATTCTTCCTGGCGAGCGATAGCGAGCCAGCATTGTATGGAGAAACTCGGCTTCGCCGGAGACATTTTTCATTCGAAAAATTTACAAATTTAGCTTGTTGTCAAAACAAAATATATATATATGCTGGCTCGCTACTGCTCCCCAGGAAAATATTGACACCTGAATGGGGGTAAACGTCTTAAAATAGTAGGCTGAATGGGGCCGAATGGATACAAGCCAAAGAGAGAGGGAGAGAAAGATAGAAAAAGCGAGGTGGGCTCCCTTAACTCGGCTTCCACTCAAAAGTAATCTCAAGCTATATCCTGGCCTAGCCTAATCTAATATTATCATGCCTAATCTAATAAATAAGATTTCAACCAAACCTAATCTTACGTAATCTGATATAGAATTGACAGGGGTTGCCTGTTCAGTTGATTACAGTTGAACTGACCAACCATCTTATTTTGATATCAAAAGGAAACACGTTGAGTATAATAAAAAAGGCCTGTATATCGATCTAGATTTCATACATTTATCTATCTATTGATTTTATTATTATTTTTTGTTTTAATTGATTTTGATGAAAGTTTACAAATGTCTATTGCCTCAAAAATTTAGTTTGTGCATAATTTCTGAACACACATACTGTATATGCAACTTCATTTATTTCCCTTGGAATGATATTTGCTTCTAAGGCCAGGGACCCTCGGAGAAAGTTTAACCCTTTCGCTCACCAGAAGACAGTACTAGCATACCAACCTGTAAATGCACCAAGGCACAATTCACGCCTTCCGAAACTGAAGTCGTTGGCATAAATCACCCAAGAACGCTAATCGCGCCTTACTCTGGCTGTAAGAAGCTGAAGAAACATGGCATTATGTGATATAACTTGCAACACTGTAACCCCAGCCAAGGGTTCTAGATGCAGCCGTGTCTATCCATACTGTCGGCGGAGGATCGAACCAAGGCTGAACAGATGTTGGGATATGTGCCTGAGCTCAAAATGTCAGTAGTCAGACAATGAGAGGAGAGACTGGCCAAAGATGACCTGGTGGATATATCAGAATGACCCTGTTTCCTTCGAGAATAATCTTTTTAGATGGAGGCATCCCAAAGGAATGGCTAACTGTACCTAGCTTAGTGTGGCTACTAGAGATTCCCATAGCCGACGTGTTGCTGTCTGGCTGTGAATAAAGTGAAATAGTTTCTGACACATCTTGTCGCATTGTCTGAATATTGCTGAATGGCTAACTTCTGTGTATCCCAAACTAGACCGACCCACTACATTTGTTGACTGGGTACGAGGACAGACTTTTGGAAATATATATGTTGATGCTAGGCTGTGAAATGTGCTCTATAACTTGCTGTGTATGTTTGATTATGAGTGATGGAGAGTTTGCTATGACCAATCAATCATTGAGGTAAAATAGACTGGTAATGCCTCTTTCCAACAGGGGGAGTAGTGCCTGTCGGACCAGTTTCGAAAAGACCCTGGATGCAAGATTTAGCCCAAAGGGTAGACGTTGACACTAAGCAATTTGATTTTGGTACTGGATAGCCAGATACTTCTGAAATTTGTTGTTTATCGGAATGTGCCAGTTAGCATTGGAGAGCTCTAGAGAAATCATTTATGCAACAAGTTTGAGCGTAAGATGTAAATGGCTGATAGTCAGCATCCTGAACTTTTCGTTGTGAATATACGTTGTGAATTTACTTGCTCAGGGCCGAGAGATCTACGACCGATTGCTAGTTTGACTCTTCCGTATGGGTACCAGAAACAACTTTTTGTTTGGGGACTTTTGGACCGAGAATACCTTTCTCAAGCATCTCCTTTATGAGTGACTCCGCCTCCAAAGAAACATTGACATAAGCCTGTGGTAGACGAAGTGAAAGTGTGTGGAGCCATCTCCAGGAGAGACCTTTCTGAACTACTTTTCTTGCCCACATATTCCGAGGCCAAACCTTGAAACATGCTCATAAGTTTCTGGTACAAAGAGATTAAATTCTGAGCAGACAGAGTTGCATCATCAGGCATCGCATTCGGTGATGCGTTTCCGAGAGACTGCCAACTGTCTGGGCAGCAAAACTTAAGAGAGCAACCGTTGTGCTCTGGACCTAAGCCGTATTCCTTCTCTATCATAGCCTGTGTAAGAACAAAGAATTTTGCATCAACATGAGTGAAGGCTAATTTTGGTGCCTTCAAAAAGTTCAATAAAACTTGTAAAACATTGGGAGCTTAAGCATTGAACAGAATAATAAAATGGTGATCTTCGACAGGCAGAGAATGTGGCCTCGTGCTTGTAATAGTTTCTCCCAAGATAGAAGCTTCACGATCCCACTCAGACCAAGGTCCCACATCTAAACTTTTCAAAATTAACACTGGGATGTTCGAATTAACTCTTTTTGGGCGACAGTCCAGGCCGGAGGTGATGCCTTGGAGGGTTTTGATTTCTGTAAAGCACCCCGTTTTTCTAAAATCTTTAGATGGTTTGCATGATGAGGCAGAAGGCAATGCAGGCGATTGAGAGTAGGTGAAGAACTCGAGGTTTCACCATCACCCTCACCATTAATTGTCCTTAATTTCTTTGATTCACCCACTTCTACCTTCATATTATAATTATGTAAGATGCAAAATAATTATAGACATGTTACCTCGCTTTGGACTTGTTGGAAACTATTTGATATGGAAGAGTCCATTACAGCGATGCGGGGGAGGACACTGTATAAAACCTTAATACCTCTTAAACAGCTGAGATTTAGAGTTTTTGTTATATAGATAATTTTATGCTTAGAATCTTGTATTTAATCATATCCTGAAGTTTGGCACGTCTATTTCGGGACACCCTGTATTTATATATATATATGGCAGTTAAGTGATGGGCACGAGCCGACTAGGTTGGTTTGGACACATGGAGAGAATGGATGATCAGGTGAAGATATGCTAGACTGTGAATGTGAGAGGAGCTGCGTGTAGGGGTAGACCTAGAATGACGTGGGATCAGGTACTCCGGTCCAATCTCAAAATAAAGAACTTTACAACAGAGGCAGCCCTTAACAGGGCCGCTTGGAAAGCCGCAATTTTGGACGTGAGACTGTACTAGCCACATTCTCTGTGGACAAAACGATCTTTAAAACTTGTATGTATGTTTGTACAGTATATACATATATATATATATATATATATATATATATATGTATATATATTGTTACGGCTGGATCGGCAATACATATTCGGGATTCTTGATCGTAGGACAGAAATGGCTTAAGTGACAACGACACGCTCGATTCCAGTCCCAAATACTATATGCTCCAGACAACAAAAGCACCAACGCCCTACAGAGTTATCGTCTACGGTAACGAGGTACCTTAACTCGGCGAAAGTGTACAACAGGGGTAGGCTATGAGGCTAAACTCCCTCAGACATTTATAGGTTACGTTATTACTAAAGAAATGCAATACTCAAGAAACTACGTTAATATTAAGCCTCTAATAATGTAGAATAGAAGCAGGCTAAAGGTATGACAGTGAAATGCTAAATGACAAATGTATACGCCTACTTGAAAGCGCGTGCACTACACTAACTGTCCCCTACTAACATGCACTAGCATGTAGCATACAAGATGTTCATGATCCAGTAGATACCTAATAATACACATGGGAGGAACATAAATAGTAGTCACTTATTATAATAATGAATCTATACTTGGAATAACTAAAAGGTTGCAGGCAACAATACTGCGCCGGTAGCCTACTACCGCATAGGCTACTTCGCTTCTCTCACTCTGTCTCCCCTCCGAGTCCGTATGCGCCCTACGCAACAGAACTCCGGACACAGCAGCAAAACGACAGTGCAGTTAATTGATACATGAAAGTATTAATAGTGTTGTCTTGTGTGTAAGTAATGTGTATTGTAAAGTGTTATAGATATATACTTAAAGAGAGCTGCAATGCATAGTAAAATAAAGATATATCCCACTCATCATCCCCATGTGTTCTAGCTAGCAAGCCAAGTCACAGGAACAACGAGTCCCAGCACCGAAAGCGAAAACCCAGGAGAAGACTGTAGAGAACACAAGGACAGATAAATTACGTTACTCTACTATACCGGCACTACGAGCGAGCTGTAATCTCGGGTGCTACACTCGCTCCTGGCTCGGTATGCAAATCAAGGCTAAGTCCTCGTCCCTCTACAGACAACTCCTGGGCATGGTCGGGCTCTTACACATGGCACCAGTCTAGTCACAAATGGGATGATGAGCAGGGCATATAACTCGTGAACATGTAGAACGTTCACCAACTATCCTCATCAAGAAGATCGCTGTTCACATTAACCCCTTAAATCTAATACATGTAAATATATGCTTGTCCTAAGAGTAATACGAGAGGTGAGTGCTGAAACTCCTTTAGGACCTCAAGGGAAGGTTATGCATTTAAATAGAGAGAAGAATGAAATGAGAGTAATGTCGTCAGAGAGAAAGAGTGCAACCGTGAGAAGTTGGGAGAGAGAGCAAGGGATGTTAGAATCTCAAAGGTTCTAGGCAACCTGGTCAAGGAACACACAGCCAACCTCCAGGCAGTGTGCTGTACGACAACATGGGCCCAGCCCAGGCAGGCAACAATGGACTACCAACCCTATCGCGCCTAGCTATAAGGGCAAGGCTGCCAACCAGTCCATACGTCTGGCAACCACCCGGCCGGCAGCGCGTTGCTACCCTCTTGCTCTGAAGCCCAACTCACTCTCTCTCTCTGAAATCCCATTGTCTCATCTATCAACTTCTCTATTGATACTATATATTAAATGGAAGGTCTCGACATGGCTTAAAACAAAACCCACCACTGGTTAGCACATGACGAGACCTTTGCAGAGATACAAAGAACATAGTTATAAGTTGTCACACTCAATATACATTGCGGCTGACGGTAGCCAGATCACGGGCGGTACAGTGGAGTACCAAGGAGTACAATCAGGTTGCGTTGCCCAGCACTGGGGTGCGTCACAATATATATATATAATATTATAAGATTCGTTCTGTGTATGTCTTGTTCATCTAAATCTACAGCTTTAAGTATTACTAAAGCAGAACATCATGTAAAATCTAGTGCAACAACTTGTCAAGCCAACTTTCAGAAAAGGAAATTATAATAAACAGAAGGAAAATTAGTGTGGGAAGGTAGTCCCTCTCGCGTTACTTGCCTACAATACCTCAGGTGAGGGTGGCCTCAATCTGTTAATTAAGGGGAGACTGGCCGTTTGTTTGGTCTATTAATTCATTTATTCATATATGTTTTTAGTTTCCTCCCTAGACCTCCATCAAGCTTAGAAAAACACCCCCTAGACCCCCCTTCAATATAAATTTGTAAAAATAAATAAAAATTTCCCCGCCGAAGGCCGGTTCCTCTATTGCACGCTCGCTATCGCTCGCCAGGAAATAATCGACTCCTTAATGGCACGAAAGGTCTTAAAATTGACAACGAAATGGGGCAAAAGGTGTTAAATTCGCCAAACTAATGGGCCGAACGTTTTATAATCTCAAAACTAGTGGGGCTAAACATTAGGGAGTAGGGGGTCCATAAAAACGATCTGCCTCCCCTTAACAATTTTCCAAGGCTCTTCTATCAGCCTGTTGATATTGAGCTACAACTGACCTACCAGCTTGGACTCGAGAGAAACTTGTGGCATCCGACCTGTCACCAGTGCCACCCAGATGCTACCATCACTTTTGAGGTTCCCTTCAACCTTGTACTACAGTCTATTCAAAATAACTAGGCCATATATCTTGACCCTCTAATCTGTTATAACTTCAATTGGGCTGACTTTATTTTCAATTTGGGAAGAGCTAACCACAAAATAGGTGTTGGGATCTGCAGCTCATTTGCCCGAAATCTTTTTGAGTTCCAGAAGTTAGAAGTCTATTTTACTAACTAAGTAATATAGCGAATAGACGTTAGTAAGTTTTAATTGTCAACAGCCACCATACTTATATCACAACCAGCAAGCAAGGTACTGGAGGTTTTGAAGTACGAAGATCAACCCTATAAAAATCACCATGCATATTCCTGTGTTGGACGTAGACTACTAGCTGCTGTCTAGAGGAAGGATTGGACTATCTATCTATTGCCTGACGCCGTGATCCCCGAAGTGGTGGCCACGAGCGAATCGCCCCCACGCATCTCTGTCCCCCGTCAGTCGACGCCCCACCTCCCAACCAGCACCGCCTTCATCCATAATTATACTTCCTCACTCCATCCTTACACCTCTCCTTCGGTGCACCTCTCCCTCTATGTCCTTCCACCTCGCTCTCGTACACCCTCTTAGTCATTCTCTCGCTTTCCATACGTTCTTGGACTACTTGGAAGTAAATATTTATATTAAATGTTGTTCTGCTACAATAATAAGAATGCATTCAGCATCCACAGAGGACGATCATAGGAAATACTTCATGTTGATTAATTTGGAATGTAGGCCTATTGATTTTTGTATAAGTTTCATTTTAGTAATATTGTTGAAAAAATTTATAATTATTCTTCATCCAAGTCAATTTCCTATTATTATATTACACAACAGTGGAAACTTCAAAGTAATGGTAGAAAGACATAAAGATTGCAATTAACCCTTTCAAGATCCTAGACGCATTTCTTTCTGTTTTCTGGTAGTTATTAGACGATTTGCTTCAGATTAGGAAAGGTATATAGAAGTCAGAGGGTTGATTGAGATAGTCTTTACCCTTATAATACCCACAGATACTACATAAAATCGTCTAATTACAGCCAAAATGAACTGCTAAAATGCGTCAGAGCTTCAAGGGGTTAAAAGTAATGGTAGAAAGACATCGAGATTCCAAGGTACCTGTGGGTCGTTGTTAACTTTGTTGAAGGTGCTTAGCAAGAACTCATGAGCGGTTGCCGTCACTGCTCCTCGCTTGGATAGTATCGCCTTATTGGGTTCCGGCATGGCTCAACAGAAACTCGTCTAGAGGTAGATAAAATGGTTCCATGTCATGTCAACCAGTATACCATTTCAACCAGTAGCTCTCAACCAATGCCAAATTAACCCAGACCAACCAAACCAGTGCCAAAATATAGCACTAACCTAACCTAATCGTATTGGTTGATTTGGTACTGGTTGAGAGCTACTGGTTGAAATGGTCTACTGGTTGAGTTGACCGGTCTCCAGATAAAATATATAGTTCACATGAAGCAATGGTAAGAGACACATCATGTTAGGATAGGCCTTCATTATGTCAACATTTAGCTTTAAAATGGTTGGTTGAGATAGTTTGAAGCCTTATTATTGCTAGAGGTCTTTCCTAAGCTGAATAAAATAGTCTAATAGTTGCCAGAATATGATTGAACCCATTTGATAATAGTTGCTGTATTTCGAATGTCGGTATTAATTTATATGTTGTATTTAAGAATTTTTAAGTAATTCAGTATCAATATTAGTATATAAAGGCTAAGACATACAATATCGTGAGTTATCCAGCCTCTATATAATAATGCCGGTATCACACGAGAGCTTTTATAGTCAACATTCGATGATCAAAATTTTTCTGGCAACATTTCTGGAATATTTTGAACTGGTATCGGAAACTAGACTGCTAATAGATGAATTTAAGCAGCCGAAATATTATAAATGTTGAACTCATAAGCTTCCAGACCAGTGTTGAGGATAAATGTTGAGGGAAAAAGCGCTTGTGTGATACCGGCTTAAAGTGATTCTGGAAACGTCGTACAAGATGGTGTTATTATTCATTCCTGCGTTGGTTCTTCTCTTTATTATTAAGTTACGCTTTCCAAGTAACCAATCTATTGCGGATGTATATATATATATATATATATATATATATATATATATATATATATATATATATATATATATATTAGGGTGGTCCTTATCTGTACGAGGAAAAATAAAAGTTGGAATTTCTAATGTCTCACCCCCAAAGTTATTCCATTGTGATCAAACATAATCACACTAAAATTTGGTTACTCTAGCTCAACAACTTCTGGTGCCGCAAGGCACTTGAAGTTTGCCCCTTATGACGTCATTGAGTCGGCTTATAAGAAAGACGCTTTCGCTTCACGAATCAGTGCAGTGTCTGCTCTGACGACGAACACACGTGTTTCCTCACTGCTGTAACTGGGCTTTCAGACATGGAGAAGCCGAAGAAGCCAACGACCCGAAAAGAAACCGAAGTATGGTTGGTGGGGCAGCCCCTCACTGAACTGACTGGCGGGAAGCTGCCGTCGAACAATGAAGTCTTGCAGCGGCTCTTTCACCTCCTCCGCCTCGACAAAGCCACTCTTCGCGGCGCTGCTCTTCATCTCGACGAAGAAGTTGCGGCATTCTGGGCCCGAGCTCGGATCCCCGTCGTTCAACCTCAGCACCGCGTGGGGAAGATTGAGCAGCTCTATGAGAAATGGAGGAAGCTGGGCAAGAGCAAGAGCCTGCTCGGTCTGCGACCGAGCTGAAGAAGAGGGAAAATTTCACAGTCAAACTGTCCTTCCTCTTTGACATTGCTCACGCCGAGGCCTTGTCCTTTACGAAGAACAAGGAGGATGTGGAATTCTTGCAGCGTCAACGAGAGGCCGGCCGCCCCGGGAGGATGTTGGGGATTGACGAGAAGTTGGTGAAGCAGGAGGAGAGGAAGGCGACGAGGGACAAGGTGGAAGCGGCCCGCAGAGACAAGGAGCGTGGAAGGAAGGAAGCTGCAAGAGGTGCCACGGCGGAACTCTCAGACGATGATGATGGTGCTGAAGACCAACCCAGGCTGTCATCAGCTGTTCTGGAGGAATCTCCTGCCAAGGGAGCTCACGGCCGGGTCTCAGCCATCACTCCTGCTCTCTGTGCTGCCCTCGATCGAACCAAGACTATGGACCGTGGGGCGGTGCATATCTTGGCTGCTGGTGCCTCAGCCTACGACCAAGACCCAGCTGAGATGGCCCTGAACCGACAGAGCATCAGGAGAGCCCGTATTCAAGCCAGAGCTATCGCCGCCTCGACCTCTCGCGCCTCCCTGCCCGAGGGTGTCGTCCTGACCGTCCACTGGGACGGGAAGATGGTCGCTGATGGACCTGGGCAGGAGCTGACAGAGCGACTTCCAATTTTGGTGTCCGGCGAAGGGGTGTCGAAGCTCCTGAATGTTCCCAAGCTCCCATCTAGCACGGGAGCAGCCATGGGCTTGTCTTCTTCAGCAGAAGTTGGACAAGCATCTCCTTCACTTCGCCTGCCGCCATTACATCTTGGAGCTCGTGGTTAAAAAGGTCTTCGGCCTCTGCACCTCCCTTGTTACGTCTGGACCCGACATCCAACTATTCAACCGTTTCAAAGAAAAATGGGGCGCCATCGACACTGCCAGGTTCCAGACTCTGACGATCCTGCCGATCCGTTTCAATCGTTCGCTCATGTGAGGGACTTCGCCATGCAGCAGCTGGGCGTTCATCATCCACGCCACGACTATCGCGAGCTCCTGGAACTCACCGTTATTGTTCTGGGGGGAGTTCCGCAGAGGGGGATATGCTTTGCCCGGCCTGGGGCGTATCACCTTGCTCGATGGATGGCAAAGATCATCTACTCGATCAAGATCTTCCTCTTTCGCGAACAATTCCAGATTCGTCAACAGGATATCCAAGGCCTGAGGCGCTTCCTCACCTTCTGCATCACACTCTACGTGCCGATGTGGTTTCGAGCTCCCGTGGCTTCAACCGCCCCTGCCCTGGACCTGCAGTTTCTGCAAGACATCTCTGCTTATCCGGACTCCGAAGTCGCCATCACCGCTACGACGGCTTTAGGACGACACCTCTGGTACCTCTCCGAGGAGTTGGTCGGCCTTGCCTTCTTCGACGACCATGTCGACGTCGACACAAAGAGAAAGATGTTGGCCGCCCTGTCCAAGGAGGGATCGGAGGACCCTCCAAAGCGCGTGACGATGGACCTCAGTCCCGATACCATCAAGCAAAAACATCTCTGGGACTTCGTCACGAGCACCACCCGCCGCACTGTGTCAGCGCTCGGAACCAACGACGGTTTCCTGGACGTCGACCCTCAGACGTGGAATGGCCGAGAGGACTTCCAGAAGGCCAAAACAACTGTCGCTGGAGTGAAAGTCACCAACGACTTCGCCGAGAGAGGAGTGGCCCTGATGCAAGACTACCTTCCCCACCTGACACGCGACGAAGAGCAGCGCCAGTTCCTCCTTCAGTCCGTCAAGGCCCACCGCCAGACATTCCCAGATTCCAAAAAGAAAACCGTTGTTGGCGGCCTACCTATAAGAACTAGGCAACAATGAGTGGGAGATAGGCACCTATGAACCCCTCCCCCCCCAAAGAGGGGATAATACTCACTTCATGTGAGGGGGACTTAGACATGCCCTTAGGTAGGTACTATGGTAAAATTTCGGAGGCGTTGCGGCACCAGAAATAATTGAGCTATGTTCACCAAATTCGGCATTCGTAGGTATTAGACCAAATGGAACAATTCTGCCGGGTGAGACATTAAACTTTTCGAAAATAAAAATTAAGGACCACCCTAATATATATATATATATATATATATATATATATATATATATATATATATATATATATATATATATATATATATATATATATATATATATTTATAATATTCATATATAAATAATTGTGCTATATTTATATGATTTTGTGCAGTTTAAGGAGGGTCTGTGGTAGTAATAAAACGCCCCCCAGATCTCCATCAAGCTAATATAACACACCTAGACCCCCTCCAAGCTAATATAACACACCCCAACCTCCATGCTTGGCCTCTCTTACTGATTTTCTTTGTGCCTCATCTACACTGAGAGTAATCCAGCTAGCTCTCACAAACACCTCCTCCTCCTATCCACTTCACTACACTAAACATGCACACCACACTTCATTCCTCCACACCAAAATTTAAAAAAAAAAAAATTATGAATTCTAGGCCAGCCTCGGAGTCCCCAGGGTGGGGGCATAAATGCCCCCACACCCGACCGACCATCCCCTGACGACCCCACACAATTACCTGGACCTCGGCCTGTTACTCTTTCTATTAATTTCTGCAACATTCGCAGACTTTCCTCTAACTTTCACTCTGTTGAGCACCATTTCTCCTCCTACAAACCTGACCATCTGTTCCTCACCGAAACTCAGGTGTCTGTAGCAACATCCAGCAGCCCCTTTCTCTGTATCCTCCTACTTTCTCTATCCTAGTTTCAAAGCCAAAGGCGGATGTTGTGCATATGTGCACAACAAACTCACTTGTTTTCGTGTTCCCGATTTCGACTCCTCTGCATTCTCAACTTTATGGCTCAAACTTTCCTGTCATTCTCTTACTAAATATTTCTGTGCTGTCTATCTTTCCCCTAACTCTACCAACTTTCCCAAATTCTTTGACTATCTAAACTCTACAGTGGAACACATTCTATCCATTTCTCCTTTCTCAGAAATCTCCATCTTAGGAGATTTCAACGTTCACCACCGCCCATGGCTCTCCTCTCACACTACTGATCCACCTGGTGAACAAGCCTACGTCTTTTCTATCCTAAATGACCTAGAGCAGTTAGTTCAGTAACCCACCCGTATCCCGGATCGCATCGGAGATCGGCCCAACATTCTTGACCTGTTTCTAACTTCTAACCCTTCTTCTTATACTGTCGATCTTTTCTCTCCTTTGGGCTCCTCCGACCATAAACTTATCTCTGTCACCTGTCCTATCTCTCCAGTACAGCCACCCGATCCTCCTAGCCGGCGGCGCTTGTGGCACTTTGGCGCTGCCGACTGGGAGGCTCTCCGGCAGTACTTCTTTGATTTCCCATGGAATTATTTCTGCTTCCATGGCCGAGGACCCTCGGAGAGTGCTGAACGCATTACCGAGGTAATCCTATCGGTCATGGAAGCATACATTCCATTCTCTTTCTCTCAGACTAATGCTAAAAAATCTTGGTTTACTCACGCCTGTTCTACTGCTGTCCGCAATAAGGAGGAAACATTCAAACGGTACCGGCGCCTTAAAAGTCAAGACTCTCATTCTTCCTACGTTTCTGCCCGGAATCAAGACAAATTTGTTCTTCGACTTGCCAAACACTCTTTCATCAATAATAAATGCACTGAACTATCCAACTGTAGCTCTTCCCAAGCTTTCTGGCATCTAGCCAAAAAACATCTCCAACAATTTCTCTTCCTCGTCTTTCCCTCCCCTTTCCCACTCTGATGGCACAACCATCACTTCTTCCTCTAACAAAGCTAAACTCTTCGCTCAAACTTTTGCTAGAAACTCCACCTTGGATGATTCCGGTGCTATTCCTCCCTCTCCGCCCTCCTCTCTCTTACTTATGCCTAATATCCTAATCTCTTCTGAAGATGTACTTTCTACCCTCTCTGGGCTTAACACTAATAAGGCGTACGGTCCGGACGGTGTTCCTCCTGTTGTTCTAAAAAACTGTGCTTCCGTGCTGACTCCCTGCCTAGGCAAACTCTTTCGTCTCTGTCTATCCTCTAACGTCTTCCCTTCATGCTGGAAGTTTGCTCACATTCAACCTGTCCCAAAGAAGGGTGACCGCTCTCAACCCTCCAATTATCGTCCAATTGCTCTCATCTCTTGTCTTTCTAAAGTTTTTGAAACTATTCTTGCTTTCAAATTTCTTAAGCATTTCTCTTCTCATAATCTGCTCTCAGATCGCCACTATGGTTTCCTTAAGGGTCGCTCTACTGGTGATCTTCTTTCATATCTTACTAACTCTTGGTCATCCTCCTTTCGGGACTTCGGTGAGACTTTTTCTATTGCACTAGACATATCGAAAGCCTTTGATAGAGTCTGGCACAAATCTTTAATTTCTAAACTACCCTCCTTCGGTTTCTATCCCTCCATCTGTGCCTTTGTATCTAATTTCCTTTCCGGCCGTTCCATAGCCGCAGTTGTGGACAGCCATTGTTCACTTCCTCACCCTATACACTCCGGTGTTCCTCAGGGCTCTGTCCTATCTCCTATTCGCTTTCTAATTTTTATAAATGATCTCCTTAACTGTACCTTAATTCCCATCCATTCATACGCAGACGACTCAACCTTACACTACTCCATTAGTTTTTCAGAACGCCCCAGCCAGCAATCCCTCAACGACAAACGTAATGAAGCCATAGAACTCTTAAATTCTGATCTAAATACTATCTCCAATTGGGGCAGAGAAAACCTTGTTAACTTTCATGCTTCCAAAACCCAATTTCTCCATCTATCTACCCGTCAGGATCTCCCAGCGGACTATCCCTTATTCTTCAACAATACAAAAATCAACCCTTCATCTTCTCTCAATATTCTTGGTGTCTCTTTTTCTTTTGCTCTCATTTGGAAGGACCATATTACCAGTCTTGCTAAGGCAGCCTCCCAGAAGCTGGGTGTGCTCAACCGCCTTAGGGGGTTCTTTTCCCCTGCACAGCTTCTTGCTCTGTACAGGGGCATAGTGCGCCCTTGTATTGAGTATTGTTCACATGTGTGGGGAGGTTCCTCTCACACCGCTCTCCTAGACAAAGTTGAAAGGAAGGCCTTTCGTATCATTAACTCCCGTCCACTCACCAACTCTCTGCAATCTCTCTCTCTCCGCCGCAATGTTGCATCTCTCTCGCTATTCTATCGCTACTATAATAATCAGTGTTCCTCAGAGCTATCCCAGTGCATACCACTTCCTTTACGTAGGGCACGTGGTACCCGTCTTGCAACTCAATCCCACCCCTACTCTGTGCAACTCTCCAACCCAAGAGTGAAACATTACTCTCAAACTTTCTTCTACTCAACAGCTGAGCTCTGGAACTCTCTCCCAGAACTTTCCCTCTACCTATGACTTAAATTGCTTCAAACTCGGTGTGTCCAGGCATTTTGGCTCGAGCGTCCTTTGATTTTGGCCCTGTAACTCTTTCAACTATGGGGGAGGCACTCGCTATTGGCAGTTATGCCTTTTGTCTCCCTCAATCACATAGAAAAAAAAAAAAAAAAAAAAAAAAAAAAAATATATATATATATATATATATATATATATATATACAGTATACATATATATATATATGAAATAATTCTTTGTTTTCTTACATTGACGTATTCAGTAGTAGAAATTTAAAAAGTCTCGGCTGATGGCGGACTACTTCCAAGTTGTTAGCTAGCGCTCGCCCA
Organism: Paralithodes platypus; assembly: GCA_032716605.1. NCBI lineage: Eukaryota > Metazoa > Arthropoda > Malacostraca > Decapoda > Lithodidae > Paralithodes > Paralithodes platypus. The sequence continues at coordinate 8,985,665 of CM064502.1, forward strand.
GAAGAAAAAACGAGAACTGAATGAGGTGAAAATAATGATGTTCAAACGTTTTAAACTCTCCAAACAAATGGAGCGAAACAGAGAAAATTAAATAAGATATCCCACTGACCAAATAGGGTTAAGATCATGTTCAAGTGTATGCACCAGTATCATATGGCATTGAGCATAGTAAATAAAAGGAAAACAAGCAACAACAGATATATTGATCACTTTGAGTTTGCCGGTGAAATCCTATCATATCGAACAACATAATGGGGAACCCACCCCCCTTATTAATCCTTTAACCCCTTCTGTACCAGGGACGTATTTCTAATTATATTCTAGCTATATTTAGATTATTTTGTGCAATTCAAAAAGGGTCTGTGGTACTGAAAAGGGTTAAATGAGCTAGTTCGAAGCCTGATAATTGATGGAGGCTCTTTTTAAACAATAACATCGTCAACTAGTAGCCTAAACAAAGTGAAAAGAACGGCACCGGAACTGAAAGGGTTAAACCGGACCAAGTGAGAGGAACTGAGTGAGGCGGGTTGAGTAGGGGAAGGTAGAGGGGGGGGGGGAAGGTTGAGTGAGGGGGAGGGACGGGGGGGAGAGGGGAGGGGGGGAGAGGGAGGGGCGGGGGGGGGGGGGGAGTGGTAAGAGTAGGGAGAGGTTAGAGGGAGGGGGGGATATTAAGTGAGGGAAGTGGAAGGGGGGGGGGGGGGAGAGGTTCAATACAATTACTACCTAGTTTAATACGGTTATTCGCTCCCTCTGTAGTCGCTCTTACTTGCTTGTCGGCCGAGAGGGAGTGCATTTAGGTTAGGACGAGAGAGAGAGAGAGAATGTGTGTGTGTGTGTGTGTGTGTGTGTGTGTGTGTATGTGTATGTGTATGTGTGTGTGTGTGTGTTACAGCGAATATTTAGTATCCCAAATGCCTTGCCTTTAAAGTTAAGCACACAATGTGGAAAAACTAGTCACTACTTACACAACGAGAAGAATATAACGTGGTAAAAATCCGGCAAATAATTTAATTCACAAATACTGTTAGTAGAATTTCTCAAGTTATTGTAAACACTAAACAAATTAAAACAAAACGCTCATCAAAGCTCTCCCTCTTCTACTCTCTCACACACACTCTCTCTCTCTCTCAGGCTCACTCGCTCGCTCGCCTTTAGTTAGAAGAAAGTTTGACAATGGGTTTAGAGATTCAATTACTTTTATAGGCTAAACGAATGAGATTAAGAGTTTCCTATTTTAAAGCCCCACTACTGTCTAACTTATTCATTCTCTCTCTCTCTCTCTCGCTCTGCTTCTTCTTCTGTTGTGTTATCCTTTCTTCCACTTTCCTTTAATTGGGGTTCCGCTCTCTCTCTAATAGAATCATGACCTGACCACCTCGTTTAGCTCGTAACGTATATGCGGTCAGTGTAGCTATGTAAATCTTTCACACACACACACACACACACATTACGGTACAGTACCTAGTCAGTAAAAAGATAAATCTCTCTCTCTCTTCCTCCTTATCACCCCACGACCTCTCCACCCCATCATCTCTTCATCCCTCACACAAGCACGCCGAAGCCCCTCTCGTCTCTCCCGTAAACATGGCCCTATCCCTCTCGCTACAAGAGTATCCCCCTTAAATAGACCCTTCTATCCCGTGTTCCTTTCCTTGCTCGTTTTCCTCTTATATCTTGCGCTTTACTTGATTTGTTATTCCCCGTTTTCTTGGTATCAACACAAACATATATTACAGCCTTATTTAAGTAATCCAATATCCTTAAACTACACCCACTATACTTGTTATATTATGTTATATTATGTTCAACTAATTAAAGCACTTGAATGATCCGAGGAACCTTATATTTAGACTTTTCGTGCCAATCAGGTGCTGTAACTGTAGAGTAAACGGCCTTAATGTGTTTGTTTTCTACCGAAAATTTTACAAATCTATCTCGAAAGGAGGGGGGGGGGGGTCTTTTTTGTATTATTATTATTATTATTATTATTATTTCTTTAAGATTACTACAGGTCTAGGGAACAAACAAAAAAACATCAATATCAGCTGTAAAGCTTAATATACTATGACAATAATGTAATCTATATTTTATTAATTTCACCACAACACCAAACACCTCCAATGAAATTAATGATAGCATACTGTATATGTGATCCACCGGGATTCGAACCTGGGTTAACACACACAGATTTTTAAACAATCTAACCATTACACCACCAAGACAGTTGTTCTTCTCTGTGGGCAATCTCCCTCCTCCCTTACCACGTTTTCTTTTTAGGACTAACAATAACAAACCAATAACAAACCCTCCTCCAACCAATCGTGGATCACATTAGCCCTGACGCTGACACCCCCAGACATATTATAGGCCTCGAGGGCAAGGTGTATGTGATTGGGGGGGGGGGGGGTCTTTCTCGGGTAATCAAAACTCCTGTCCTCCCCTCCCCTCGCCCCTCCCCTTCTCTCTATTTCTCTCTTGGCAATCACGGGCTCCCACTGACAATAGGCCTAGTGTGAGAGAGAGAGAGAGAGAGAGAGAGAGAGAGAGAGAGAGAGAGAGAGAGAGAGAGAGAGAGAGAGAGAGAGAGAGAGAGAGAGAGAGAGAGAGAGAGAGAGAGAGAGAAGGTAAATTAAAGGAGATAAATTAATCTTTTTCCTGACTAGGTACTGTACCGTACTGTGTGTGTGTGTGTGTGTGTGTGTGTGTGTGTGTGTGTGTGTGTGTGTGTAAAAGAGAGAGATATTTCAGCAACAGATTACAGATTACATAAAATATGCTGTATAAATCACACCGGGACCTAGGAATCTTACTTGCAACCATCAAACATTGAATTTTAGGAGAACGCTGAATCAAAACGCAAGGTGACATCGATTTGAAAGGATTAAGGGGGTAGTGCTTGCTCTTGGGACTATATATTTATTTTATGTATTTATTTATTTATATTCTTCCTCGTTAGACCTCCATCAAGCTTAAAAATACACCCCCTAGACCCCCTTGCAAGATAAATTTGTAAATTTTTCGGTAGAAAAATTTCCCGGCCGAAGGCCGGTTCCTTCTAAAATTTCAGGCTCGCTATCGCTCGCCAGGAAAAAATCGAAACCTAAATGGCACAAAAGGTCCTAATATTGACAAAGAAATGAGGCGAAAGAACTCAAAATCGCCAACTAACGGAACGAATGTCTTAAAATCTCAAAACTAATATGCTAAACATGAGGGAGAAAGGTGGTCCAGAAAAAAGCGACTACCTCCCCCTTAACATATATAAATGAAACTTAAGATGATATAGGCTTGAAAAAATTAACCCCGGGAGGATCTAAGACATAATTGTTTCCTATTCTCGGGCTATAATTAGACGATTTTATTCAGCTTAGGAAAGGTATATTATGGAAGTCAGGTGTTTAATTGCGATAGTCTGTATACCTTTTGAACTCCCACACATCCTTCCTAAGCTGTATAAAATCGTCTCATGATAACCAGAATAAACTGTGGAAACGCGTCCTGCTACTCAAAGGGGTAAACCTATAAATGAAACGTGAAGGAAAAGAAAACACTCAAGTTCAAGTTCCTTAATTACATCATCTAAACATATTATCCAAACATGCTCTCACTTGGAAGGACCATATTACCAGTCTTGCTAAGGCAGCCTGCCAGAAGCTGGGTGTGCTCAACCGCCTCAAGGGGTTCTTTACCCTTGCACAGCTTCTTGTTCTGTACAGGGGCACAGTGCGTCCTTGTATTGAGTATTGTTCACATGTGTGGGGAGGATCCTCTCACACCGCACTCCTAGACAAAGTAGAAAGGAAAGCCTTTCGTATCATAAACTCCCGTCCACTCACCAACTCTCTGCAATCTCTTTCTCTTCGCCGCAATATTGCATCTCTCTCGCTATTCTATCGCTACTATAATAATTAATGTTCCTCAGAGTGTTCCCAGTGTATACCGCCTCCTCTACGTAGGGTACGAAGTACCCGTCTTGCAACACAATCCCACCCCTACTCTGTGCAACTCTCCAACCCAAGAGTGAAACGTTATTCTCAGCCATTCTTCTATTCAACTGCTGAGCTCTGGAACTCTCTCCCAGAATTAGTCTTTCCCTCTTCCTATGACTTAAATTGCTTTAAACTCCGTGTGTCCAGGCATTTTGGCTCGAACGACCCTTAATTTTGGCCCTGTCACTCTTTCAACTCTGGGGGAGGCACTCGATACAGGGAGTTCTGCCTTTTCCCTCACTCACATAAAAACAATATACTGTATATATATACCGATATATATACAGTATACTGTATATATATATCGCGTTATATTTTCGACGTACCACCACCTCTGCTGCCCCCACTGTGCATATTCGCCAACAAAGTCAACTCTCCACCCCCTCAAAGACAAACACGGACTAATATAACTTTTACCGCACACACACACACACATACGGTATATATATTCCCCGCACTAAGTCTGCAGTATGAGCCCAGTTAATGGGTTAATATAGTTACGGCGCTGACGAATAGTGGTCTAGGTGGTGGCCAGTGTAGCCAATTTAGCTATTTTCCCGCTAGATATAGAGGTATTTACTTCGATCTGGAGGCAAATGTCTACAGCTAGCGACATGATTTCTAGCGATATTGGAGGTATTAAATGTTTACATCTAGCGACGTGATTTCTAGCGATATTGGAGGTATTAAATGTTTACATCTAGCGACATGATTTCTAGCGATATTGGAGGTATTAAATGTTTACATCTAGCGACATGATTTATAGCGATATTGGAAGTATTAAATGTTTACATCTAGCGACATGATTTATAGCGATATTGGAGGTATTAAATGTTTACATCTAGCGACATGATTTATAGCGATATTGGAGGTATTAAATGTTTACATCTAGCGACATGATTTATAGCGATATTGGAGGTATTTTAGAGTGAATTTCTAGATATTATGGCATTATTCTAGCGATTTTCGGCTTTTATTTACTATCTAGTGGACTACATTTGGTAACCTTGGTGGTGGCACAAGGGACAGAGTTCTCGCAGAGAGGCTCCAGTCCTGACGTTATTCTTGAATTACAGTGTGCTGGCTTAATAATCCCATAGGGTTGATAGCCTCTGAAGTCCTATTTTAATTAACTAACTAGGTGGTGGTGTTGGTGTTAACAGGTAAGGGTGGCGATATAGTTAGTTACGTAAGGGGAGGCAGACCGTTTTTCTGGAAACCCTTCTCCCTAATGTTTAGCCCCAGTAGTTTTCAGAGTATAAGACGTTCGGCCCATTAGTTTGGCGATTTTAACACCTTTCGCCCCATTTCGATGTCAATTTTAAGACCTTTCGTGCCATTTAGGTGTCGATTATTTCCTGACGAGCGATAGCGACCCTGCAATTTTAATAGGAATCGGCCTTTGGCCGGGACATTTTTCTACCGAAAAATGTACAAATTTATCTTGAAGGGGTGTCTAGGGTGTGTTTTTCTAAGCTTGATGGAGGTCTAGGGAGGAAACTAAAAAAATATATGAATAAATTAATTAATAGACCAAACAAATGGCCAGTCTCCCCTTAAGCTGACCTAACATATACAGTAGAGTACGGTAGTCACCTGAGAAGAGTGAGTGGAAGTAGGTTATAAAATTGCAGTTTGATGTTCTATTTAACATTTATACAAAAGAAAACGCTATAGTTTTTATTGTTTGTAGAGATGAATACAATCTAACGGCAGATTTGGACTTTTATATAGATTATGCAATTTATTAACCCCTTCACCACCACAACGTAATTGTCATCATATTCTGGTTACCATTAGACGTCTTTCTTTACTTTATAATCTACCTATACGACTCAGCTGGGTAAATACGACCTCAGTAAACCCTCTTAGTACCATAGACCGTTCTTAAACTGCATGAAATCCTCTACATTTTTTGCAAGCATCAAAGAAAAAAAAAAAAAAAAAGTCATGCTGCTGAAGGGGTTAAAACAACCGTAACCTTCACATTCATAAGATCCTACATACTAACTAAAAGCAAGACAAACTATCTATACTGTAGAGGTTAGTGTATACTTCAGCCAATGCATTATTTAATCTTTCTGTGCCATCGACGTCTGTTGTATTATATTCAAGCTATATATATATACAGTATACTATATATACTGTATATATTATTTTATGCAGCTTTACTAATGATCTGAGGTAGTTAAAGGGGTTGATTGAGATCGTTCGAAACCTTATAATTGCTTGAGATCCTTCTTAAACTGAATACAATCATCTAATAGTTGCTAGAATATAATGACTAAGACATCACCGGTACAGAAGTGGTTAAACAACTATCAAAACACCAAACTAAGACAACCTTGAATAGATAAACACATACAAATAAGCCAAACAAATACATGTCTGCCAAGCCTAGTAAGGATCAGGTGTTCTGTTGTTGCTTGCTTTCCTTTGTAAACTAACATAGCCCAAAGAAAAGATAAATGTACCAGTTAGCATACCCGCCGTGATGAATACAGTAATAAATTAATACAATAAATTAATACACTACGCTGACTGTTCTTTACCATTAATATTGTAGGCCTAAACAAAATTCTGGATCTTGGTTCCAGGATATGATCCGAATCTTCTCAATTGAATCACTTTTTTCCTTGGTGCATATGCTAACTGCCCACCTAATTTCATGATAATCTCCGGAACACTTCCTAAATTAAATAACTTCTTCCTTGACGCATATCCTATATTCCCACCAAATTTCGTTAAAATCGGTTCAAAACTTTGTGAGATATGCCCACCAAATTTCGTGAATATCCCCGGGTCCCCTCCTAAATTGAATCACTTCATCCTTGGCGCTTATCCTATCTGCCCACCAAAATTCGTGAAAATCGGATCTAACTTTGCGAGATATAATGATGATTACAGACTTACAAACTAACAGAGACGAAAACAAAACCTCCGTCTAACTTCGTAGGCAGGGGTAATATAATATTATATCGTATTAAATGAATACAGAAATAAAACTTGCATAATATATAAACAAATAAGTAACCAAAGGCCTTCTTAAATAAACGCCCAAAAATAAAGTGAGGCGTTGGAACTCCCGATCGATGAGGAGGATTTTTGACCTTCTCTAAGAGGTTTGAAGAGTGTGCCAATATTACCCAACAATAGCCCCCTCTCCCTCTCTCTCTCTCTCTCTTTAATAAATCTGCTAATATGAGGAGTAATCGTTAAGCTTAGTGAATGTGTTTTGAGCTAAAGACATGAAGCATTTCTGTTGAAATCTATTTTAAAGTTCAACCTGTTACAAATATTGGTTTATCAGTCATAAATATTTATGTTTTACTGTTTATATGTTATCATTATCTCTCTCTAGCTCGCGCACACACACACACACATTCTCTCTCTCTCTCTCTCGTACACACAAATAATTATATGGATTTATCGTAATTGTAGATTGTGTGTTAGAAGGTAGGCTACAATTTGTGTGAAAGAAGGTAAAAGGTAAAATGTGTATTAGAAGGTACAATTTGTGTGTTAGAAGTTACAATGTGTGTGTTAGAAGGTAAAATGTGTGTCAGAAGGTAAAATGTGTGTCAGAAGGTATAATGTGTGTGTTAGAAGATACAATTTGTGTGTTAGAAGGTACAATGTGTGACATTGCCCTTACTCCACCACCCTCCCTTCTTCTCCCCTTCCCCACCATGTCCCCTACTTTACCCCCACCTTACTCCGTCCACCCCTCTTCACCTAATTTCGCTCCCCTCCCTGTCCCCCGCTACCCCATCCTCTTATTCCTTCCCTCCTCCAACCTCTCTTTACCACGTCTTCCTCCCTGTCTCTGTCTTCCCCCACCCCACTCTTACCCCACCTTCCTCCCCTCCTCCTCTCCTTTCCCTCACTTACCCAATGATCTCCCCTCTCCTCCCCTCCCCCTCCCTCTTTCTCGAAAGGCAAAAGTATCCGAAGCATCCGCTTCATTACACCCCCTCCCTCACCTCACCTCACCTCTCTCTCTCTCTCTCTCTCTCTCTCTCTCTCTCTCTCTCTCTCTCTCTCTCTCTCTCTCTCCCCTTCCTGTGCCCATCGAAGCTGTTACCCGAAGTCATCAATTTTTATTCCCCCCTCTATTCCATTATATGCGCCTCCCCCTCTCCCTACCACTCCCCCTTCTCCCCTCCCTTTCCCCCTCCCCCTCCTGGTCTCGGGGGACTCTGTTTTCTACCCTCACCTTTTATCTTTTCCTGCACCCAAAATTCTTCCTTCCCTCCCTCCCTCCCTCCCTTCCTCCTCCCGTCTCTACCGTAATAATAATAATAATAGATTTATCGTGTTTTCTTGTTTCCCTCCATGTTGGTCATCCGTCCCCCCCCCCCCCCCCCCTCCGTTGTATTACTCTCTATCTAATATACCCAGTTCCAAATAAGTAGGCCAAATAACTTGAACACTACCCTCTATAACTCACAAACGACTAGAGTAATCGAGCTAATTTTTCTATCGGTTGGGAAGGGTCACTCAGGAAATAGGTGTGGAAATTTACCGCCCATTTGCTCTATCCGTTTTTGAGTTACAGAGGATAGGGTTCACGATTTATGGTCTATCTATTTGGAACCGAGTATAGCTCAACGTGTCCCCATCCCCCCTATTTTTCAACTATTTTGGTCATCCCCCCCTCTTTCCTCCCGTATTATTCTCTATCTCCTAGCCCTATGTATTTGCTTTCCCCGTATTATTTTCCGTGTTTTCTTTCACCCGTATTAGTCATCCATTTTGGTCATCAACCCCTAACCCCGTATTATTTTCCGTGTTTTCTTTCACCCGTATTAGTCATGTATTTTGGTCATCCACCCCTCATCCCGTATTATTCTCCATCTCTTACCCATAAGTTTGTTTTCTTTTCGTCTCCCGATATTTTTCACCCGGTTTGGTAATTCACCCCCTCCCTATTTTTCCTCTATTCTGGTCATTCCCCCTACCGTATTATTCAGTATTTTCTAGCCCTACATGTTTTTCTAGAATGGTTATATTTCTCTCTTCATCCGCTTATATTATACCTTTCAAAAGCATCAAACCTTTTTACCTTTGATTCTGGCTATAATGAGACAATGTTATGCAGTTGAAGAGGGATCTATGCTATCGAGAGGGTTTATTGAGATCGTATCAACCCATTCAAATCATAGAGGTAGATTACAAACTAAAGAATATCGTCTAATGGTAACCATAATATGATGAAAATTACATCATGATGGTGGAGGGGTTAAAGGGGAAGCTCAGTACGAATTGTGCAATTAGCTGGTAGACTTGATAAAATGCCGCATATTTGTTTGTTTTAAAATATGGTATGGAAAGTCGTATGTCCTTTCGATTTAAAATATACTTCGCCTTCTTCGGTTAGTTTGTTTCCGCAAATTTCATATTCCCAATTTGTCTACCGGGAATATATATATATATATATATATATATATACCCGGTATATATATATTTAAACTGCATATATATACTGTATATATATATATATATATATATATATATATATATATATATATATATATATATATATATACATATATGAATAAATAAACTATCTGTTGGGAGGCACACAGGCAAACACTAGTACTGAACTTTTACCCCTATTGCTATAACTCTGTTCTCTTTACTAAATATTATTTTATACAAGTATAGGCCTACTGGAATACCATTGTCTCCATCTCACTCATAAACATTCGCTATCCCTCAATGATTTGTTTATGGAATAACTGTGTTGGTGGTGTAATGGTTTAGATGCTTACGTTCTGGGTGTGGTGTCCCGAGTTTGAATCCCGGGATAACCATATGCTTTCATTAGTTTATTCAAGTGCATTGGGGTTTGTAATTGATGATTAATGTTAAGAACGGGGTGTTACTTAAGGGGAGGTTTTTAGTTGATTCCCTAGACTTCCATCAAGCTTAAAATCACTCCTCCTAGACCCCCTTTCAAGATAAATTTGTACATTTTTCGGTAGAAAATTGTCCCGGCCGAAGGCCGGTTCCCCTTAAATTACAGGCTCGCTATCGCTCGTCAGGAAAAAATCGACACTTAAATGGCACGAATGGTCTTAAAATTGACAGAAATGGAGCAAGGGGTCTTAAAATCGTCAAACTAATGGGGCGAACGTCTTAAAATCTCAAAAGCAATGGGGCTAAACATGAGGGAGAAAGGGGTCAAGACAAAAATCCCTCAAGTGGAGATCTCCCCTTAATAACTACCTGGATTGATTTTGGTATGGAACTTGCTTTTCAATAAAGTAGCTGATGTACAGACAATTATTTTCGTAAATTCGTTTGTTTCCCGAGATTTACTTCCATATTAATAAATAGGTGAAGTCCCCGTATACAGTATTATGCGTGGGCTGCTAGAGACACTATGGCATTCGAGTGTACCGTATCGAGTATTATCCATTCGAGTGTACCGTATCGAGTATTATCCATTCGAGTGTACCGTATCGAGTATTATCCATTCGAGTGTACCGTATCGAGTATTATCCATTCGAGTCTACCGTATCGAGTATTATCCATTCGAGTGTACCGTATCGAGTATTATCCATCCGAGTGAGTGTACCGTATCGAGTATTATCCATCCGAGTGAGTGTACCGTATCGAGTATTATCCATTCGAGTGTACCGTATCGAGTATTATCCATTCGAGTGTACCGTATCGAGTATTATCCATCCGAGTGAGTGTACCGTATCGAGTATTATCCATTCGAGTGTACCGTATCGAGTATTATCCATCTGAGTGAGTGTACCGTATCGAGTATTATCCATTCGAGTGTACCGTATCGAGTATTATCCATTCGAGTGTACCGTATCGAGTATTATCCATCCGAGTGAGTGTACCGTATCGAGTATTATCCATTCGAGTGTACCATATAGAGTATTATCCATCCGAGTGTACCGTATCGAGTATTATCCATTCGAGTGTACCGTATCGAGTATTATCCATTCAAGTGTACCGTATCGATTATTATCCATTCGAGTGTACCGTATCGAGTATTATCCATTCGAGTGTACCGTATCGAGTATTATCCATCCGAGTGTACCGTATCGAGTATTATCCATTCGAGTGTACCGTATCGAGCATTATCCATTCGAGTGTACCATATCGAGTATTATCCATCCGAGTGTACCGTATCGAGTATTATCCATTCGAGTGTACCGTATCGAGTATTATCCATTCAAGTGTACCGTATCGAGTATTATCCATTCGAGTGTACCGTATCGAGTATTATCCATTGAAGTGTACCGTATCGAGTATTATCCATCCGAGTGTACCGTATCGAGTATTATCCATCCGAGTGTACCGTATCGAGTATTATCCATTAGAGTGTACCGTATCGAGTAGTATCCATTCGAGTGTACCGTATCGAGTATTATCCATTCGAGTGTACCGTATCGAGTATTATCCATCCGAGTGTACCGTATCGAGTATTATCCATCCGAGTGTACCGTATCGAGTATTATCCATTCGAGTGTACCGTATCGAGTATTATCCATTCAGTACCGGTGACGTTCTTTTTCTCTATATTCTGGCTACTGTTAGATGATTTATATTAAGATTAGGAAGGACCTCTAACCATCAAGAGGCTACAGACTCTCCCAATTATACCTTTTAGCGAGGACAAATCCGTCCTAAGCTGAATAAAAATCGTCTACAAACTCTATTAAGGGGGGTGACCTTCTTTTTGTTATTTCTGTCCTTTTCTCTCTTTCTCTGGCTTGTATCCATTCGGCCCCATTCAGCCAACTATTTTAAGATGTTTATCCTCATCTAGGTGTCGATTTCTTCCTGGCGAGCGATAGCGAGCCAGCATTAGGCCTATATGAAGAAATCCGGCTTCGCCGGAGACATTTTTCTATCGAAAAATGTACAAATTTAGCCTGCTGTCAAACAAAAATAAAAAAAATATGCTGGCTCGCTACCGCTCACCAGTAAAAATTTGACACCTGGATGGGGATACACGTCTTAAAACAGTAGGCTGAACGGGACCAAATGGATACAAGCCAGAGAAAGATAGAAAAGGACAGAACAAAAAGGGGTCACCCCCCTTAAACCTTTTAGCGACCACAAATCCTTCCTAAGCTGAATAAAAATCGTCTAATAGTTGCCAGATTATGAACAAAATTACGTCGCTGGTACCGAACGGGTTAATTGTTACGCATATAAAATTATTATAATCTTGATTTTTTTTTGTTGCGTCATGTAAGATTCAATTCATTATAATTTGAGGTGCTTCCGGTCTCTTTGTTTTTATGCATTACACAAAACAAAATAAATAAATAAATAAAAAATAAATTCAAATAAAACGCACCCATTTGACTAAAGTATATATCATTTAATAATCTCTCTCTCTCTCTCGCTCTCTTGTTTCAGTAACTTATATTATATATATTTTATTTAACTACCTACCTACCTCCCTCTCTCTCTCTCATTTTATTTAACTACCTCTACCTCTCTCTCACCACCATCATTTCTCGGTTTACCCCCCCCCCCAACTTTTTTGCACCCACCACACTCGCCTCTCTCTTGTGCCCTAAAATATGCATACACACATTTTACATTCTCAAGCCCGTTGCATGAGTTACTGAAACACCTCCCCCCGACCCCCTTAAGGGGGGATGGTTAACTTTTTGGGCGATTTTTGCATGTATTCATTATTTTTCTAGTTTCCTCCCTAGACCTCCATCAAATTTAAAAAAAACATCCATTAGATCCCCCTTCTAGATTCATTTGTACATTTTTCGGTAGAAAATTGTTACGGCCGAAGGCCGGTGCTTCCAACATTACAGGCTCACTATCGTTCGCCAGGGAAAAAATCGACACCTAAATAGCACGAAAGATCTAAATATTGACGAGGAAATGGGGCGAAAGGTCTTAAAATTTACTAACTAATGGGGCAAACATCTTAACATCTGAAAACTAATGGGGCTAAACATGAGGGAGAAAGTGGTCCAGAAAACCGGCCCATCTCCCCTTAAATAATGTTGCAGAATCTGGGTGGTGTGTATTAGCGTTGCACAGAAACCCTACATAGACAGAGATGGGACAACCTCCGCGCCATTTTGGTACCCTGGTGTCATTAGCCCCGTTTTACACTCACACTATATCCATACCCCATACTAAACATAAGTAAACTCAAGATATAATTATATTTTCGTCTTTGGAATTAAACTATGTGCAAACAAAAATAATGAATACATAAATGAATACATAAATATGTAATTATAATCATCCGCTACATCACGATTTCGCTACATCCCGTGTTGGACAATTTCGCAGAGCAAGAGCCACCACAGTCGGTAGCGGAAATCCGTCGGGTTCACTTTCTTCAATTTTGTACCTTTCGTATTTAGCCTACTTGCTCAGTGCACTTTTTCTCTTCTCTCCCTTCCTTTCTCTTCTTTATTCTTCTGTCTTTTCTCCTCTACCTTATTGAGAGAGAGAGAGAGAGAGAGAGAGAGAGAGAGAGAGAGAGAGGTGTAAAGAGAAATATTGAAGTTAATTATATATACAGTATATTATATATCACATACAGTACCTTTCAGTCATCTCTATCACAACATGCATATTTATTAACAGAGCAGTAATCTAATTTCATGCTCACTTAATCAGGTCTGAATTGTAAATGTCAGGTCAAGAATTCAACTCCCATGACCTCATTAATTGTTGCACACAGTTAAAGGGACAGTGGCTGTTTGTTTGGTCTATTAATTCATTTATTCATATATTTCTTTTAGTTTCCTCCCTAGACCTCCATCAAGCTTAGAAAAACATCCCCTAGACAAGATAGATTTGTCAATTTTTCGGTAGAATAATGTCCAGGCCAAAGGCCGATTCCTCCTAAAATGACAAGACTCTCTATCGCTCGCTAGGAAAAAATCGACACCTAAATGGCACGAAGGGTCCTAATATTGACAACAAAATGGGGTGAAAGGTCATATAATCCCCAAACTAATGGAACCAACGTTTTAAAATCTCAAAACTAGTTGGGCTAAACGTTAGGGAGAAGGGGGTCCAGAAAATCGGTCTGTCTCCCCTTAAGCCAATTAAGTCAATATATTACAAGTTAATTAATGTGCTATATATATATATATATATATATATATTTTTTTTTATCATGATGAATTGGCATACCATTAAATATGTTTCGCGATATATAAAGTTATATAGGCTATATATTTGTTTTGTATCATGATCGATTGGCATAGTATTTAAGTTTATGCGTCGTTGTATGATTTGTTCTTCTCTCATGTATAGTTATTTTGTCATAATGTATCAATAAACAATAATGAACGAAATTACATCTCTCTCTCTCTTTCTCTCTCCAAAACATTTCAGTTAATAATGAGTAACATTATAATTACTGTACATCTCTCTCTCTCTCGTCCTCCCCCTCATCTCGTCTCTCTGCGTCACCCCCCATTAATCGATAACCCCCCCCCCTCCTCTTCTCGTATTTCCTTAGTCACCCCTTTATCATCTCCTGTTGCCTATTCATGCTCTTCCACTTCCGTTGGCTTCGGTATTATCATTAATATTATCATTATTATTATTATATTCATTATTATCATGATTATTATTATTATCATTATCATGCCATGCTCCATGTGGCTGCATATTAATGAATATGTTAACTTCAAAAGTATGTGTTTATGATTTCCTGCATATTGTTCTGTTCATGAATTATTTATTTACTGACTGGTCTATTAATATTTACTGCATATATATATATATATATATATATATATACATATTATATATATATATAATATATATATTATATAGTATATAATATATATATATATATATATATATATATATATATATATATATATAAAATAATTGTTTGCTTAATTTTTTTTTATTAATCAAGTCAAATTACCTCTCCATTCATTTGTCAAAATATATCGTTGTTATGTTTCAGCCTCTATTCCCACCATCAAACAATTAATATTCCCAACACCATATCAACCTAAATAGACTATATACATATCAATAAAAACATAGAAGGATGTACTCTATATATAAGCCAGCATATTGCAAATATATTGTTAAAAAATATACACCATTCCACATGATCAAAGGGCGTTTGACATATAAGGGGGGTGACCTGCTTTTTTTTCTCTCTCTGGGTTTCATCCATTCGGCCCCATACTGTTTTAAGACATTTATCACCATCCAGGTGTCGATTTTCTCCTGGCGAGCGAGAGCGAGCGAGCATATGGAGAAATCCGGCTTCGCCGGAGAAATTTTTCTATGGAAAAATTTAGCCAGCTGTCTAACTCATTATCCAAAATATGGTGGCTCGCTATCGCTCGCCAGGTATAGATCGACACCTGGATGGGGATAAACGTCTTAAAACAG